>CM052654.1:137374518-137389472 GCA_028533165.1 Leontopithecus rosalia
TCATATAAATATATATATGTATATATTATATATAAATATATAATATATAAAACACATATATTTAATTATACATGTATATTTATTTAATATATAAATACATATACATATTGATATATATTATATAATATATAATACATATATATTACATATTATATATAATACATATATACATACATATATGTGTGTATATATGTATATGTATTTATATATTATAAATATTATACATGCATGTACATACATATGTAGGTGTATATATACAGATACATATATGTATATAATGTATGTGTATTGATACATTATATACTTATATTATATATAATACGTACACACACTATATATGTGTGTATACATACATATATATACACATATATAGGGTGTGTACGTATTATATATGTATGTACATATATACATGTATATACATATATAATGCATGCACACCTATATATGTGTATATATATGTAAGTATATGTATTTCCCACACATAATATTGAGTTACAAACTCATTTCTTAAACAAACATAGTTCATAAATAAACATAGTTCACAAACATATTATATATGTATTAATATATAAATTTCATAAACAAAATATTATATATGTATATAATATATAAATACATAGACATACATTACACATACAACACATGTATATATTATATATACTTACATGTATATGTGTGTACATACATATATACATGTATATATTACATATATACATTTATATACATGTATATACATATGTATACATATACATATATGTATGTATATTTATATATGTATATGTATTTCTATATGTGTATACATATATATAATACAGAATGCATATATACACACACATATATGTATATATGTACATATATATGTATATATATAATATATATACACACATACCTATGTATATATATAATATATACACACATACATATGTATATATATGTGTGTTTATGTATTTCCCAGACATAATATTGAGTTACAAGCTTTAAGACAGAAAAAGAGGGACTCCTGCCAAAAGGGTGTATCCCATATAAAATATTATTATGCTGATTAGGATATTTAGTTTTCAGGGGGCCAGAATCTTACGTCTCAGTGTGTACATAATTCTACATTGGAAGAATTGATTGCCCTAAATATCGATGGCCTTCCTCTTGAAAAATATTGGTAAATTATCTTACAGTTTATTTTTAAACTTAAATTTCTACAATTATAAGTTACTAATTATTTCTAGAATAGTGAAAATGAGAAAGAATTGTGCTGAATATTTGTATTTTCTGAGTTTTACTTCTATTAAAATTGGTTTTCTTGTGCTTTTATTAATAGGCAGGACATACGTTAAAAATTGTCACTCTCATGTTAAAAATTAAGAATATTTAAAAAAATAAGAGTAAAGTATAACAAAGTCTACTAAATAGTAGATGAGGCGCTGAGAATGGCAACAGAATCTGAGGACTGAGACGGACTCCAGTCAATAAACAAATGTTAAATACGTGCACCTCTGTGTGTAAGCATGACTTAGTCCTTGTGTAAGGTACACAGATAAGAAGATGCTCAGCGAATCTACAGAAAATCCAACATGGAGGACTTGGACTTAAGCACAGACAGCGCTTGCATAAGGTGTAGGGTGACTTGAAAGCAACGCAGCCAGAGAAAGGAGAACAGAAACACAGGAATTCAGGGACACTTGAAAGATAGGAACACAAGGAGGAGAATTCCCTGTTGCCAGACCTGAGAGAGACAAAGAACTGAAAACAGTCCTGTCAGTGTCAGGAGTAAACTTTCTGCTGTGCTTTATCACACTTAATTCTCATGGTGGCACTGGAATAGAAGAATCATCACCACCACATTACAGATACTGAAATAGAAGAATCATCACCACCACATTACAGATACATACATTAAGATTTGATGAGATTCAGAAATTGGTTAAAAGTTATGCAAACCAGCACATCCTAGAAGACTGAGCTTTGGGGAAGACCGAGCTTTGGGGAGGACTGAGCTTTGGGGAGGACTGAATTTTGGGGAGAACTCAGTTTTGAGGAGGACAGAGTGTTTCAGGCATTTGATTTGGCTCTTTATGTCAGTTTCTCTTCTTCCTGTAAGGATATTTATCTGGTTTTTTTTCATGATTTTTTTTTTATTAGCAGTAAAAGACATATAAAATGTTCCATCCTAACAATTTTTAAGCACGCAGTTCTGTGTTGTTAAGAACATTCATTCTGTTGTGCAGCCATCACCATCCCCAAAACTTTCTCATCATCCCTAACTGAAAGTTTGTATATTTTTAACAATAATTCCCCATTTCTCTTCACATCCCCAACCCCCAGCAGCCATCATTCGATTCTCTGTCTCTATGAATTTGACTACTATAGGTACCTCATGTAAGTGGGCTTCCCAGTATTTGTTCTTTTTGAATGAGCTTATCTCACTGAGCACGAAGTCTTCAAGGTGTATTCATGTTTCAGGATGTGTCAGAATTCACTTCCTTCTTAAGGGTAAATAATACTCCATTGTATGTGCATACCACATTTTGCTCACCTGTTCATCTATCCATCCATTTATCCAGTTGGGTTGCTTCCAACATTTGGCTGCTATGAATAATGTTGCTAAGAACATAGTGTAAAATATCTGTTTGATTACTTGTTTTCAATTCCCCTGGGTATATACTCAGATATGAAATTGCTGAATCACATGGTAAATTTGTTTAATTTTGCCAGGAACCACCATACTGTATGCCACAGTAGCTGTATCACTTTACATTCATAGCAGTAATGCAAAAATTCTCAATGTTCTCCATGTTCTTGCCAACACTTCCTTTGTTTTATTTTTTGGTTTTAGTAATAGCCATCCTAATGAGGGTGAAGTGTATCTTATTATGGCCTTGACTTCCATGTATTTTTAAGGGCTATCTATATACTAAGGATAACAGCCCTTGGCTTGTTTTTCTCATTCATCTCTTCCTTGTGTGTCTCTGGTCTCACTGGTTCATCAGTTCTCTCTGCTCAGCCTCTCCAGCTTAACCACTTCCTGGCTCATAGTCTCTCACCTTGATTTTCCAGAACCAGCTTGGTATAGTCCTATTCCCTTTGATGGGGACTATCTCTGGACCAGTCACAGTGATAAGAGCCATCACTTTAGCACATTGAATAAACCTCCTACTCAACTGCCAGCACTGCTATCTAATCTGATCACTAGATCAGGACTAAAAGTCCCCAACAGAACATATATGGAAATAACTTTGCTGTTTCAATCACAATGACTCCAATTACAACGTCAGACACAGAGCAGATTTTTCTACATACTCACTAAAGTTTCAGTACTTATTAAATAAATAAGTATTTCATTTGTAATACACATAAAAATTAGGTCACATTTCAACCTGTTTTAGAGGTAAAACAAGAAAATCCTTTTTAATGGTCCTCACGATGAGTTGCTGCTGGAAGAATTAGCCATCAATTTGAGTATTACACATAAAACAGCAATAAATATGATATTCATAATCCAAAATGAACTTCCTCAACCATTTACAAAAAAAACCCGGTCTATTTAATGGAGTTGTATTAATACATTGCTGTGAAGATAATGGCTCCGGACTGCTCATTTTAATGAGGGGATTGCCACTGGGTAGACATTTAGTCTTACTTTCATAAGTCCACTGAGAAGATGGAATATCTTAGCCTTTTTCTTCCTTGCATGGAATAAAAAATAGTCATCAACTTCCATGCTGAAAGGTGTTGGGTATGATTTATTCGGATAATCAAATAGTACATGACTTCCCATGTTGATCTGTGAAACACAAGTTGTTCTGCTCGTTCTGACTTTTCGTGTTTCCAGCAGATCTGGGACTGCAGGTGAGAGGGTGATAGCGTGTAGGAAATACTTTCCACTGAGAAACGTTCAATCTGAACAACTTTGAGCTGCTGAAAAACTCTCCAGAGAGCCTGTTCCATGGTCCCATGACATTTTGACAAAACCTCTGCTTACACACAATCAAAAGCATCAATTGCGTAGCTCCCCAGAACATTCTGGAGTGTATGTTAAGGATTCAAGTATCCTTTGGAATTGGGCTAATGACAAATGCGTGGCTCTTCTTTTCCAGAGGTATGAAAGCTGGGGCTTGAAAGGCAAAAGACTTCGTGAGTATTTTGAAAAAAACTTTCCATAGCCTATAGTGAATATTTTCTCTGAGATACTGTTTTGTGTTGACCAAGTGTTTGCTCAGTCATTTTTCTGTATTTGACTCCATGATCTTCCAAGAACATCAACACATAACCACACCAAAGTTATTCTGGAGGGAAAACTAACAATTACTCATTTTCAGATGTCCATTTATTTATGGACAGCATGAATAAACGGATACACATTTCCATTAGAGTTTCAGATGGTGGAAGTGGTAGTGATATGTGAGTTTGATATGCTTTATTTCCGTATTTTGGTGAAATAACTCTAAAGAAAGAACAGGGATTTGGAACAAATTTTACAAACATGCTAGTAAACAGAGAAATAGAAAGTCAAAAACAAGAAAAAAATAAAGAACATATATATGCACACCAACACTAGCCTTGCTTATTAGGAACCGCATCAAACTTGGAAATTATTCTTTTTTCCTCCATTTCTTCAATATATGTAGCCAAACCCTCCACAGACGAGCTGTCACGACCTCCAAGCACCTGCTCCCTTCATGTGCTTCTCACCATCTTTCCTGCAATGTTTTAGTCCCAAGTGTCATCGTTTCTAGCCTAAATTACTGCAGTCACCTCCCAATCTGTCTTCCTGTTTCACATCTGCTGTCCACAAATCAGAATAATGTTCTTAATATAGGATATAGTTTGGGTCTGTGTTTCCATACAAATCTCATCTCAGGTTGTAATTCCCACATGTCCAGGGAGGGGCCTGGTGGGAAGTAATTGGATCATAGGGGTTGATTTCTCCCTTGCTGTTCTTGTGATAGTGGGTTCTCATGAGATCTAATTGTTTTAAAAGTGTGTGGCACTTCTCCCGTGGCTCTCTCTCTCCTGCCACCATATGAGGATGGTCCTTGCTTCCCCTTCCACCACTATTGCACATTTCCTGAGGCTTCCCTGTCATGCCTCCTGTTAAACCTGTGAACTGTAAGCCCGTTAAACCTCCTTTCTTCATAAATTGCCTAGTCTCAGGGAGTTCTTCAGAGTAGTGCAAGAACAGACTAATAAAATATACTAACATAATCACATTATTTCCTGTGGGCTGCCTCTCTCTCCACCCTCTAGCAACTCCCCTTTAACTTTGGACAACACCCAGACCCCTTCCTAGGGCTTCAGGGACCTGCAGGAGCTTACCCCTTTCTACCTCTCCAGTTTCTTCTCTTTCCCTGACCACAATCTCTAGTTTAGCTTGTCTCCATTAATCCACAGGTCCAACTCAATGCACCTTTCCTTTCTTTTCAAAGGCTCAGCTGAAACTATCTTGTTTATTTCTTTTCTTATTCTTTTGTATGTCTTCACATTAAAAATGGAACCTCCACATCAACTGTGCTGCTTTCAACTGGATTCCTAACATGCAGAGTAGTGCTTGATGTATAGTAGGTAATCAACAAACATTTGTTGAATGAATAAGTAAATGAATTCAGGACTGGCTTAGGATTTAGAATGGTTTAGCTTGCAGAGTCTCAGTGTCTAAAGAGGAATGAAAGCAGAAAAATTGCTTAAACATAATTGCCATTCATCCTTGGAAATAAATCGGCTAATACTTACACTTGCTTTCTCCCTTGATGTCGGAGTTCAATGTTTTATACATATTAGAGCAGGAGCATTGCTCTAGGTTCAGCTGCAGATTGTGTTCCAAGGCACAGCCTATAATTTTGGGATCACAGGAGATATTTCACCTGCCTTTTTCCCACACATTTTTCTGCGGAGTTGATTAGAAAAGACCATCGACTTGTCTTTAATTTTGTTGTACCCTCTACCCCTGAAGAGACCCCTTTCTGGGGACAGAGTGGCAGAGGGTGGAGAAGAAATAAGCCCTCAGATTTGCCTCTTATGCATTTTTCTCTTTCCTTCATGAAACAGACTTAAGATTTTTTTCCTTTTTTGACTTTTTCTCCCTAAAATGAGCATAGTTCCTATGATCCAGTAGACGCACATCCAAACACAAACAAAAGGATGGAAATAATTGAGTGGGTTGTTGAACAAAAGACTCAAGAGTGATTTCTATAGCATTGACCATTATATCAGTCTAGGGGGAAATGCCATATATAGGATGTTGTCATAGGTGGAGCTCTTATTTAAGTTTATTTTTGGCTCCTGTGATTCTGATAGCTACATATTTTTTTGCTGCTCTGTATCTTTTAATATGTTACTGGCTAGAAAATCAGATCGTCAAGTTTATTTGCTTACAAATATTCCTTTGTTGGCTACTATGTGCTATCAAGGATAAACACATAAGCACAATATATTAAAATAAATCTATTTGCGGCACTTGTGCGGGCTAGTTACACTTGAGCATCAAGTGTGTGGAACTTGTCTTTGGAGACGGAGCAGACAAATTGTTCTGTGGATAAGCTTAATGACCTTGAGTAATTTCGTAGCATTTATTTTTACTGCTGAGAGTTTTCGTTTGGCTTATTCCTTCATTCTCTTTTTTTATTCTAGTTGAAATGGTTGTCAAATTGCTGATCCCCAGATAATCACAGGAATAGCCAGCATGTTAACAATAACAAACAAATTCTGAGCCATCAGCGGCTCAATAGACCTCAGCTCTATTTCTTATTCACATCACAGTCTGGTGAAGGGCAGTGCTTGTTCTGTGGGTGTTTCCTTAGCAGAAGAGTCCCATAAAGCTTCCTTTGGCTGTCACACCTTGGGGAACCAGTGTAGTGAAGAAGGCTAAACCTGAAAGTGGCTTTTGTCACTTTTGCTTCACACTGGCCTGACTCCGGTCTTAAGGGCCCAACCTGAAATGAGGGGTGCTGGTCAGCAAAAAGCCCGTGGTGATTTAGTGAGCAGTATCAGTAACCACCACAGTAGGTACTGCAAAATCCCTAAAGAAGTTATTAAGCATGTGTATTACAAACTGTAGCATACCAGACCAGACTCTAAAAGGAGCAAGGTGGAAAATTAAAAGGGGGAAGAAAGAACTTTTGCATCAGCCTCTGACTGTAAGGAGTGGGCATGTCAGGCAGGTCATACAATGCCTCCGGATTCCAGTTTTCTCATCTGTAAAGGGAAGATGACAGACTGAATGAACTGTAGGCTCCATTTTGGCTTCAAAATTCTTCTTCCTAAGAAATGGCAATTTAATTGGAAATATAAGATAAAACAAAGCAGTACTTTGTTAAAACGTTTAGAATTCCTGAATAAAGATACAACCAGAACGGAGCAGGTTTCAGCAGCTGGAGGGGCACCATTTATTTTAAACAAAATGGTCTCACGGCTCCCACAGCCAAATCACAATGAGGGTGTGTAAACACTAACAGCACTTCACACTCAAATGTTTCATGATGTGTGTTCCCAGAGCTTGAATTTCTTTTACTCTTCCTTGCACATTTGATGATACTCATTTGGAATACTTGAACTTCCTTTTAAGTAAATTTAATCTAGAGTAAGCAGAGCTCAGCAAAGTTTGTGTGTTTTTTTGTTTTGTTTTTTTGAGGATACGATAGCATTATAGTAAATATTTTACACTTTGCAGTACATATAACCTCTGTTGCAAATATTTACCTTCCACAGTTTTTGAGAAAAAGCATCCATGGAAAATATGAGAATAAATGGTCATGGCTGTGTTTCAATGCAACTTTATTTATAAAAACAGTGTGATGGGCCAGATTTGGACCAAGGGCCATAATTTGCAGACCCTCTAATCTAGAGTCTAGGATCTTAGAGTAAACTTTTCAATACTTTTTTAGCATTCCATTTTATTGAACACTTAAAGTCCTCTAATTTAGCTTTATATAGTTAGTTTATTTTTACTTGACAAATAATTGTGTATATCATGTACACTATGATGGTTTTTTCTTTCTTTCTTTATTATTATTATCATTATTACTTTGAGATGGAGTTTCTCTCTGTTGCCCAGGCTGGAGTCCAGTGGTGCAATCTCTGCTCACTGAAACCTCCATTTCCAGGGTTCAAGCGATTCTCCTGCCGCAGCCTCCCAAGTAGCTGGGATTATAGGCATGCACCACCACGCCCAGCTAATGATGCTTTAAAACAGGTATACATTGTGAAATGGCTAAATTGAACTAAATAATATCTGCACAACCTTGCATACTTACCATTATTTTGTGGTGGGAACACAAAATCTATTCTTTTAGCTATTTTCAAGAATACAATATATTATCATTAACTATGTCACAGTGCTGTAGAGTCGACCCCCTGAACTTATTCCTGTATCCAGCTGAAGGCTTGACCGACACCTACCCCACCCAACTCAGCCTCTGGGAACCACCCTTCTACTCTTGCTTCTGAGTCAACCTCTTCAACCTTCATTGCAATAAGCTTTTTCCGTCCTCAGTATGTGTATTGCTAATAAAATGTATTTTTCAGGATGACCTTCAAACAGTGCATTTGGAAGTTCTTCAGAGTAATTTTTAGTGACTAAGTTATCTATTGCAACTTAAAAAATCAGTTGCTTAAAACAGCCTACATTTATTATCTCATGATTTCTGTGGTCAGATAATGTGGTGCATCATGGCTGGGTCTCCTGGGCTGAATCAGCGTCAGCTGGGGCTGCAAGCCTCCGCAGGTCCACCTAGGGCCAGCCCGGCTTCAGCGCTCTCACTGGTTGTTGGCAAAATGCAGGTGCTCTTGGGCTGTTGGACTGAGGCCTTCACTCCATGACACTTGGGTCTCAGCGTAATTGCAGCTCACAGCATGACAGCTGGCGGATGAGAGGACAAGCGAGGCACCAGTTCCACCTCAGAAGGGGCTTCCCAGCACCTTTGCTATATTCTAACCATTAGAAGGGAGTCACCAGGTCCAGCCTACCCTCAAAGGGGAGGGGATCCTACATAGTGCAGAGTCTCTGGGGACATTTTCAGAAGTTGCCTACCATAGGATCCACCTGTTCTTAGAGCAGTTTAATGTGAGGCCCTGTCCTGAGAATACTGATCTCTTGTGGTCCAGATTTATGAAATTCCTGAAGCTATGAAGAACAAAGGTACCACACCATTCTCCAATCATTTGTATAACTGAATTTCGTTCTGTTTGTAAAGAATTTTCAAGTAGCCAAATGAACATGACTAAGTATGCATCTGTAATAAAAATCACTTAATTGAATGCTTCCCCAGAAAGGTGCAAACATGCTTTCTTTCATAGAGTTGATTATTCTGATGGCAGTTTCCTGTGATCAGTTACCTGGAATACAGCTAACTAAAGTAGGGAAATAATGCATTATACCTTACAAACCTGAGGCAGCTACTCTTACCTGAGCTGATCGATTTCTCTGGCATGACAGATGAAACTTAGGACATGTGAAAAAATAGAGTCAATGCTATCATTTTTATAATGAAAGGGTACAATGTTCTTATAGGAGTAAATGCAACTACATTATTTCAGAACATAAAGCCTAGGAGAGAGAAGCAAGCTGGCTATGAGAATCTTGCAGCCAGATTGTAAGATAAAGCTAACCCCACACCGTTTGCAAAACACTGGCATTTCATCATCTTTTATTTATGGAATTCATTAAAATGGGATGCTAATATATCATGCACTAAAAGGAATCCTATAAATGGTCCTCTTCAGGAACATCTGGGCCATGAACCCGACAGTAATAGGTGATTTCACCACCTCAGCACAAGCATTAACACTTTGAGTGCTAACTGGCTGCGTGGGGTGGGTGACTGGGGGGAGGTTGTGCTTGTTCTTGTTTTGGTTTATTTTGATGATAATTTTTCATTCTTTTCCAGATTCTGCCAAGACGTCTCCCTGATGCAGATGGCACCAACCCAGTATGAATAGAAGTCCTTATTTCTATTATTGCACACTAGCGTGGAAGCAATGCTTATTTTTATTAGGCCCCGAAGGAACACATTTCTTCAGACACTGCAGAGGCACCTGTTAAATCATTTAGCATCAGATAGGTTAAATATTCATATCTGGCTTGCGTTGTAACAACATGCCTCCTGGAGGCAGCATCTCAGGGCAGAATAAGCTCCCACGCAGTGAATGATAGAGCTTTCGGAAATCCGGACATGTATGCCCATGATGGCAACATTTGCTTGGGCCTAAGATCTGCAGGCTGGACACAAAGGCTCTTTGCTGGTGGACATGTCAGACCCAACCTGAGGCTGTCTCAGGTCACACATGGGGGTGCAGGTCCCATCAAGATCTGTTGTTGAATGGTGCCTCTGTGTTCCTGGCATTCCACTTGAGTGAAATGGGCACGTATGTCTGAAAGTAAGTGCCACATAGGAAGCTGAGGCAGGAGAATTGCCTGAACCCAGGAGGCGGAGGTTGCGGTGAGCCGAGATCGTGCCATTGCACTCCAGCCTGGGCAACAAGAGCGAAACTCCGTCTCAAAATAAAAAAAAAAAAAAAGAAGAAAGTAAGTGCCACAAAACCTAAAGGCCTTCACTAGCACCTCATTATCAAAAGATTAGGTCTAAGTTAGCATGGCATGACAGACTTTCCATGGTCTGGCACTGTGTGTGTCACAGCAGTGACAACAGCTGCTCTTCTGCCTCATGATTAGGGTCTAGAAACACTGAGCTAGGGACTGTGTAATTCTTTTCTATATTCTGGGGTACATGTTCAGGTCATGCCGGGTTGTTGCATAGGTACATACATGGCAATCTGGTTTGCTGCTTCCATTCCCCCATCACCTATATCTGGCATTTCTCCCATGTTATTCCTCCCCAACCTCCCTACCCCCTGCTGTCCTTCCCCTAGTCCCCCCAACAGACCCCAGTGAGTGATGCTCCCCTCCCTGTGTCCACGTGTTCTCATTGTTCAACACCCACCCATGAGTGAGAACATGTGGTGTTTGATTTTCTGTTCTTGTGTCGGTTTGCTGAGAATGATGGTTTCCAGGTTCATCCATGTCCCTACAAAGGACATGAACTCATTTTTTTTATGGCTGCATAGTAAACTCATTGTGTTTTATGGCTGCATAGTATTCCATGATGTATATGTGCCAGATTTTCCTAGTCCAGCCTATCATCGATGGGTATTTGGGTTGGTTCCAGGTCTTTGCTATTGTAAACAGTGCTGCAATGAACATACCTGTGCATGTGTCTTTATAATAGAACAATTTATAAATCCTTTGGATATATACACAGTAATGAGATTGCTGAGTCACACATTTTGCTGTTTCTCAACTCTAATTCCCTGCTTCCTGGATATTTTCCCATTTTCTTTTCAAAACAATCTACTTCTCTCTTTTTTCTTTTTTTGTCTCACTCTGACCCTCAGACTAAAGTACAGTGGCACGATCTCAGCTCACTACAACCTTTGTCTCCCACGTTCAAGTGATTCTCATGCCTCGGCCTCCCAAGTAGCTAGGACCCCAGGTGCACCACCATGCCCAGCTAATCTACTATTTTTTTGGTAGAGATAGGTTTTCACCATGTTGGCCATGCTGGTCTTGACTCTTGACCTCAAGTGGTCTGTACGCCCTGGTCTCCCAAAGGGCTGGGATTACAGTCATAAGCCACCATACCTGGCCAACAACCCACTTCTAATAAGCCTTTAAAACTAGATTCAGGCCAAGCACAGTGGCTCACGCCTGTAATCTCAGCACTCTGGGAGGCTGCAGCAGGAGGATCACTTGAGGTCAGGAGTTTGAGAACAACGTGGCCAACATGGTGAGACCCCGTCTTTACTAAAAGTACAAAAATTAGCTGGGCATCATAGCACATGTCACTAGTTCCAGCTACTAGGGAGGCTGAGGCAGGAGGATCGCTTGAACCCAGGAAGCGGAGGTTGCAGTGAGCAGAGACTGTGCCACTGCACTCCAGCCTGGTTGATAGAGTGGGACTGTATATCAATTAAACAAAACAGAAAAGTAGATTCAGTTTTCACTTGTATGAAGTGTTTCCACACATGCCCTGCCTCCCCAGGAGTTATAGAATACATGCTTCCATCACTGTCCGTCCATGTTATTTTACACGTATTTGGTTTATGTACCTGTCTTGTCCAATAGGCTTCTAACGGCAGGCACTGTGTCCTATTAATGTCTGGGTACAGCAATCCTGGACCATAGTAAAAATTCGATAAATATTCATTGAGTAATTAATACAGCCAATGGAAATGCCACAAAAGATTTACGTACAACAGTAATATTAATAGCAGTGGTGATAATGATAAGGAATAATGATGGTGAAGAAACTGGGTGGGCAACTCTGTGAGGAAGAGAGGATGCACACATCTGTGTTGTGATCTCGCTGCACAGAAAGATCCTGCCTCTGCAGCGGCTCATAAAGTTATTCGTCAATGATCAGTGAGATTCACCACCACGTATTGGGCTTTAAGGAAGCTGAGAGGCACATTCATGGTGAGATCTTCATCCTAGGGTAGGCTCCCTGCATATCAGGATTCTCCTTCACCCTTTACCCTTCCTTGGTCTTAACCTTTTCGTATTTCCTTGCCGTTTCCTCTGATTTCCATGTCTTTGCATTGCCGTCATGTCGTGATGTGAGTGTGTTGTGCGTCACAGCAGAAGACCATGCGCAGTGGTGCAGTGGGTGTGCCTCATGAGCTCCTTGAACGTGAGAGGGCATGGCTTTGATCCTCCCGTGACTAGCAGGGCAAGGCAAGAAAAAATACATCCTAAAAGATGAGACTTGGGCAGAGCTCTTGACATGCCTGCTTAACCATTATCCCTGCTGATTTTCTGCATGCAGTGGCCAAGACTGGTCTGCGATGGGGCAGCGCTGGCACGGCATCATGGACAGCTAAGGGTTTCTGTGGGTAAATTGACCTAACACCCTCAGAACTGCCAAGGATGCCATCTTCATGGCACTTCCTAAGAGTTGGCGATGGTCATTGTTTGCGCACAGAAGTCTCCACATGGAGGACAACATGGACAGTGCAAGGAGGCCAGGGTAGAGATGGTGGCTGTGTCTGGTCGTCCATGGCCTTGCAGAGAGATCATGTCCCCTCTGAGCCTGAGTGTTCTCTCATCTTAAAGAGCAATTAAGCTTAGAGCACCCCGGTGGTCCCTGGGCTGTAATGGGTAGTGAGTGATTCTGTGGCACCCATGCCTCCACGTACCATAGCAAGAACAGGAGTCATCTTGATGGGGCTTTAATATAGGAAGGCCATATTTTCTAGAATTGCCATGGGCACTCAACTCAGAAAATACAACTTTGTCCTACCCTGACTGAGGCCAACCCCATTCTTGCCAGCTCGGAGGGTATCTGAGGGGATGGAGTGGAGAAACCTCTCCCACCCCAAGACGCTGCCCTGCCTGCTCCAATTGAGATGCTGCGTCTCCCCTTGAATTGGCCTCAATGCCTTTACTCTTGGTGCACTGTCCCCCGCTGCTTATGACTCAGAAAGAGGATGGCACAGCCCCTCCCTTGCATTAGCTCTGGAGTGAACTCAGGTCCCAGAAGATGCAGAATCTCCACAGTTTCAGTGGCAGCTGTTTGGGTGACAGCAGGGGCTGGGAGGGGCAGAGCACATCAGCAGAACCAAGGACCCTTGGAGGAGCTCGTTGCTCTACTGAGCATCCATAACTAGATCGGTTACTCGGAAGCATCATTTAAAACACATTGCTTTGTTTTTGGTAATCCATCTGCATAGAAATATATTATGTTGATATATTGGTTTACCTTAGAAGGATTCTCTTTGCTTTTAGTTTCTATTAGGTGTTCCTTCTTGGTCTCTGAGAATACTGGAATCTATTCCAGATACAAAGAATGTACTTAAATATATTATTATTTGAGACAAATGTCACAACTCTCAAACCTGAAATAAAGATAACTAAAATAGCATATTTTTCTATATCATAAAAAATAGATTCACCCTGAGATCCACTCGTGGCAACACATTACATTATTGAATCTAAAAATTTCATAGACAATATTCAGTCCAAGGAGATGGGAATAGAAAATACATATTTAATACTTAAAGGAAAATATATTTTCTCTACAAGAATTAATTTTTACTTTGCCTTTTTGCAGCTGTCTGCTTTTATTAAGCTACTGCTACTCCTGCACTACACACACCTGTAACAAAGGACTGTGCAGTTCTGGCTGCTTGAGGGGCATTTTTGACGGAAAACAACATGATTTTTGAAGTAGACACAGAAGGAGATTGTCTTTGGTCCATTTGCCTCTGACCATTCATTCCTACTTGCCATCTCCATTCCTCTTCCTGACTGGGATCAATGGCCTGTGACAAAAATTAAATGCTGTCTTCAGCTTCCAGATTGAGTGATTTCAGGTCTTTTCCTCTGGGAAACACCCAGAGTGCTGCCCTTGACCTTGGATTTCAGCCTCTTCTGCCAGTCACTGGAGCAGCTGCAGGGAGAATGCTTCTCCCATCTCTGCTGTGCCCTGGCTTATTTGTCCCCCTGCTCCTCCCAACCAGGGGTATACAAGAGGACAAGGAAGCATCGTGTCCTCCAGCCTCTGGCTCACCTTACCCTGTGATGTCATGCTCAGTCTGTGATCTTAGATTCAGTTCCATCATTCACTGCTGGTGTTCCAGGACGTAAGTAACTTCCCTGTCATATGAGGCGATTGTACCAAATTAATTAGGTTAGATTCGGGTTGAAGTAAATTCTAAGGGGTAAAACATTTTTTGAATGTGGAAAAATCTCCAATACATGATGCAATTAATACATCCATCAAAAATTATTAGTCCCAGGCTAGGAAAATGAATAAATCCAACCTTCCAAGGATTAAAATATTTATTAAATAATTAATGTTTTTAGGGCAAAGAAATCATGAGACATGGAAAAGCACTTTCTCTAAATTGTATCTTCTACATGGTAATAGAAACAGTGGACACTGCTCTGTACAAAATAAGTTAACCGGCCG
>CM052654.1:137389572-137404416 GCA_028533165.1 Leontopithecus rosalia
TGGGTAACAAGAGCGAAACTCCGTCTCAAAAAATAAAAAATAAAAAATAAGTTAACCACTAAATTTCTGGAATGTGAGCTTATTTCCATTTCTGTCATTTGGTAACAGTCAAGGCTACCTAAGTTATACAAATGCTGCCTGTTTTTTATGCCAATTTCAACCTTAAGGATATTTCAGACACAATATTAATCTTGTCACCCACCTGCAGTTATTAATATATAGCTTGAAATCAGATTTACTCATTTAAATGAGCTGATTTTGACTAATTTTGCCTAGTTACACATTACATATCTGTAACATTATTGCATAGACACTTGAGAATTATCCCCAGTTCTACTATAGAAAAAGAGCCAATTTACTGTAAGTTCTCATATAAACAGGGCAGACTGTGCCCAAGAGTATCTTTTTTTCTATGGAGAAATCTTAGGTCAGAAATATCAGTGCTTCACATAGATCTGGTCAAAAATCAGTAGACCAAGCAGAACCTTAATTTTATTTCTAGTGGGTTCTTTAATCGATGTCCTGGATTCAATTTTCAATCTACATTTTCAAAGACCTATTTTTACCTAAGGCTTGGTTCAAGTGCTCAATCAATAATCTTTTAAGTGCGCAGCTAATCTCCACAAGATAGTGTCCTAGCCCTGAGTCAGCATTTGGATGCTGGCAACAACTGATAGTTATAACTGGTTTGAAATTCAAAAAATTAATTTTTACTGAAAATTTTTAATAACCAGAAGAATTAAATGAATATTTTTTCAGCAGAACTGAGGGACTTCTTAATATAAATTTCAGCTAGTTTAGGCATCCATTGCAGAGACAAACTATTTTCCATAAATAGGACTTTCAGAAAACAGTAGGATACACTCTTGCTATTACAGCATTTAGACAACGCCTCCCTGGAATTTCCTTTGCTCTGAGCAACACAGTTTGACTCACATTACAGCTAATGTGCATTTCAAATATTCTATGAGTGAAACTAGACCTGTGGATGGGGGAACAGAGAGCAAACTCAGAATGTATCCACCTTCTAAACATTAATCTTGATAATTTCATGTGGACAGAATAAATATTTTTCCACTTGAATCCTCCAAAATACCTGCAGAAATAAAGATTTATGGAAACAAATACTAAGAACATTGCCTGTTTAAGGATTCTAGAACGATGCACAGTGGAACTGGGGATAGTGTGTGTAGAAATGCCCAGTTGGTCTGATGTCAGGATCCCCAGCTGAATTTCACTCTGCTCCTCAACAGCTCTGAGATGAACTGGTAGTTTAAATGCAAGAGGTCTACAGAGTAGTTTATTGTGTATCACAGCAGCTCTAGATCCTGGAGCTGCAGTGATAAACAGAACAAACTGAATTGTAGACTGACCTATCTAGTATGTGTCTAGTATGCACTCAACAAATGCTGTCTTTGTTGAAGTGATAAACTGTTCAAATCATTTAACTTCTCTGAATTTCTGTATTCTTATCCATGAAAAGTGTTGAATCTAAGCAAAGGAAAATGCAGCGATTTGAGAAACTACAGAAAACTTTTGTTGCAGCCATCGGAAACTCAATTAAGTAGGAATCTGCAACTTTGTTACCGACCCAAGAGTCCAGGCTTGTGAGATACCAAGCTGGGAAAGGATACATGTGGTCCTGGCCAGAAGACAAGGGGAAGCCTTGCTGTGACATCCTCTGTGTGGGTTTCAGAGTGACTGTTTTCCCCCAGGTGTGTGTGTCTGGGTTTTCTGGCCTAAGTGACTGTTGTTATTTCACCTTCAGCTCCTTTGCCTTCTGCTGATGTCAGCTGCTTTGCTTCTCTACCCTATTTTGACATATGTCTTTCTTAAAATGTGTGGCCTTTTGCCATTTCATGACTACTTCATTCCTTTGCTCAAGCTCCCCTGTTTTAGACAGCTCCATCCTGAGCCACCGTTATCAAAAGCCCAGTTTGTCACCATAGCTATTATGGTTTTTAATATTAGGTGCCAACTTGATTGGATTGAAGGATGCCTAGATGAGTGTGTCTGAGAGGGTGTTGCCAGAGGAGATGGACATTTGAGTGGGTGAACTGGGAAAGGAAGCCCCACCCTCAGTGAGGGTGGGCACCATCTAGTCAGTTACCAGTGTGGCTGGAACAAAGCAGAGGAAGGTGAGCTGAGCAGCTTGCTAAGTCTTCTGGCTTTCATCTTTCTTCCAGGCTGGATGCTTCTGTCTGATCCTCCTGACCCTGGACATCAGACTCCAGGTTCTTCGGCCCTTGGACTCTGAGACCTGCACCAATGGCTTGCTGGCCTCTTGGGCCTTTGGTCACAAAATGAAGGCTACACAGTTGGCTTCCCTGGTTTTGAGGCTTTCTGACTAAGACTGAGTCCCTATCGGCTTTTCTCTTCCCCAGCTTGCAGAGTTCCTATTGTGGGACTTCACTGTGTAATCATGGAGCCAGTTCTCCCTAATGAATTCCCTGCGGTCTATACATATATCCCACTGGAGAACCCTGACGAATGCAACTACTGAAAGGAAATCTAATTTGCGAGACTTGTCTAACATTGTTTCTGTATGTAGTCCACATACTCGAAGACTGAATATATCCTGCAAATACTCCTGTTTCTTTTTCTTTCCACATACATAACTTCACTCAACACTGGATTCTAACAGCACTCCAGGCCCTGACTGATACGGGAGAGGGACAGGGAAGTGTTGGGAGAAAAAGTGGTGGGCCTGTCTAGGGCTTCTCCCCAGGCCTGTGCCCACGGACTTCGGTGATGACAGATATTTCTGTTTTCATGCCCAAATGCTGCATTTTCCAAGACCACCCTGGTCCACCACACCCCTGTCCTGTGCCTATAGAAATCCTGAGACCCTAGCAAGCAGACATGCAAGCGCTGGACATGGAGAGAAGCAGAGGGTTGGGAGAACTCGCCTGCAGAAACCAGCAGGTGCCAGCAGGCCATCTATGGAGGGAAATGGGGAGTTTGGCTGAGAGCAGTCAGCAGAGAGTCGGGATGCTCAGTGGGAGAGGTCTCCAGGGAAGACCACCTCTCTTCTGGTTTCCATTCATCTGCTGAGAGCTGCTTTCACCATTCAATAAAACCTTGCCCTTGCACTTGTTCTCCAAGCCCACGTGTGATCTGATTTTCCAGTACACCCAGGTAAGAACCCCTGGATAAAGACATCTGTCCTTGCAGTAAGGCAGAGGGTCCAATTGAGCTGATTAATACAAGCCACCTACAGACAGCAAAACTAAAAAAGAACACTGTAACCCACCTGCTGGGGCTTCAGGAGCTGGAAACATTCACCACTAGATGCTGCCTTGGGGTTGGAGCCTCTGCTCCGCAGGACCTGCCCGTCGGTCTGTTCCCCCTAGGAGCTGTGAGCAGGGAGGCTCTGAAGAAGTGAGCCACACCCCATCGCATGGCCTATGAGAGGGACATAGGAACTTTTCCTGTTTCATGAGCACACAGTGGAAGGTGTGGCTTAGGGAGGCTACGGAGATTTCTTTCCCTGAGTTGGGTTGGAAAGGACATTCCTCAGAGCACTTTTCATGGAACTGAAGATCTGAAATATTCCTTTACTTAACCAATTGTCTGTACTTACCATCTACAAGGCACTGCTTGGCAATGGGGATGACAGAGAGAGAGAGAGAGAGAGAGAGAGAGAGAGAGAGAGAGAGAGAGAGAGAGAGAGAGAGCCTCCTGTCATGGAATTTGCAGCACAGTGGGATTAACTGTATGTAAAAGGACATCTGTGAAAAAATCCACAGGAAATGCTTGGAGGTCCAAGAAGATAACCTAAGGATGTAAATTGTCAGGGGGTCACACAAGGCTCCCCTTAGTGTGCGGTGAGTAATCTAGGAGCTGATGACACGGTAGGGAGTGACTGCGTGGGTGTGGCTGGGTGAAGACTCCAGAAGCTGGGTCTGTGTTCACAGGCAGGGAGGTGATGGGCACCTCGGGGAGGAAATGAAAAAGCACAGCCAGAGGTGGGGGAGGAGTAATAATAGAATAGATCCCATTTATCAAGCAGCTAGAAATCATTTCATTGAATTCAACAGCAATCCTTGAAGTTAATTATTGTGCCAACTTTAGAGATCATGAAAGTGACATTCAGAGAGTTGGCGGGAATTGTTTGAAGTCACATGGCTGCTTTGCAGAGAAGCCAGAACCAAACCCAGATCCACTGGAAGTTTATCTGCAATGCTGAGCCTTAGATCAGAATGGAGCATGGAGCACAGGCCTGGAGGAAACAGAGTCATATGTTCATTCAGACAGAGTTAGGTGGGAGCATAAATGGCAGAAGGAGTACTGAGAAAGAAGGTGGAAGACAGTGAGGTGTAGAGTGAGGAAGTCTGAGAGAGTTATGGTGAAATGTGTAACTGCCGGGCCTCTGCCTCTGTGTGTGTGTGGTGTGGGATTGTGGGATCGTGGATGGGGTCAGAGAGTGTGAGGCATGCGGGTAGTGGATGAGGTATGCCTCTCCTGCTTTCCTGGACTTTGTTTTTGTTTCTGTTAATAGAAATACAGGGGAAAGAAAAACATTGGTCACTGACCTGAAGGCTAATTTACATTTTTTTTAACGAAAGCTATTAAAATGTCTTAAACCTATTTTCTCTTGGGAGCTCTTGGTCCAAGCTTACTGTCACCTCTTCATAACTGATTAGATTAGCATAGCTGGAACCACAGCCACTCTGATATTACTTGCTAGACTGTTCTTAGTGAAGAGTTTATAAGCTATGTTTTTAATTTTCTTTAGTGTTACTGTATATATTCTTTGAAAAATGGATGAAGCTTCCAAATAATCATATTTAAATGTACTTCTGCTTCTGATACTTCCTTTTAAGTAAGAAGGTAAAAGTCATTTCTCAATAGCAAGGATGGTGCCATGGTAGATATAACTTATTTTTAAAGTAATTTAAACGTATTTTTATGTACATCGTTGTAAAAAATATTTCAAATATTCTTTTCCTATATGGCAAATAACATTATTGCCATGTTAAAGCAACAACTATTATTTAGTAAGTGATTTATAATTACATTCCAGGAAAAGGGGGAGTTAGAAGATAATCTTAATAACCAGCAATCTGATCTCTGTGCCTGGTACTAAGAGCTCACCTTTTCCTTCCCATCCGCATCTCTTCAAAGATCAAGTAATCCTGATGAGAAGCTTCCAGAAAAGCCTTGCTACTGCCTCCACTGAGGTGAGCTGGGGTCCTTTCTCACTAATAACCTATGAATAATCAGAACTCAGACACTCTTCTGCCAGCAATGACTACTGTATTTCCCTAATGACTAGCCATTTCATTCCCAGAATTTTGTTTAAAAATTTTTATAAGACCGTTAGGAAATACTGATAGGTGACCTTAAGGAGAAACTACACTTGCATGATTTAAATTGAGCAGAGACAGCCCAGAGTGCTTTTAACCTGTTCTCATTGCCCAGAGCTCCACAATGACCACCACTCTATAAATAAATGTATGCTTCTATATTTTGCATGTTGCAATAGGAAGAAGGTAGGTATAGGTAGATATTGCGTAAAATGTATTCTAAGAAACACTAGCCTGGAGAGAGGCCCAGGGTTAAACATTTCCCCAATCCAGGTGAATCTGAGTGAGGCTGTACATTCTCCCTTTCATAGTGTTGTACAATAAAACCTTAGTGGAAAGACAGAATTTCAGTGTAAAGAATCTTGTTTCAATATCTTAACTCAGCATTTTCCTCATAATTGCTTAAGACTAACAATTTTCAAGACAACAATTATTCATAGAGCCTAATTCAGCAGTGCTTTTGTAGGTGAAAATGATGGGCAGTTTTCTGATTTTTAAAAATATATTACTGACATTACTTATTTGTCCTTTCAAAAAAAAATACAAAGCTAAAAAGGGATTTGGAAGTTAGCTGCTAATGTGGGGACTGAGGTGCCAATCCACATCCATGTGCATTCACAACGGGCCAATCTCCTTTTATCACCCTTGGCCAAAATTACAGGATTGGAGGACACACATTGCTGGCCCAGCCCATCCCCCCAGACCTCATTCATGCCTTCACTGGAGTCTTCTCAGAGTGATTTCCAGCTTGCTTTCTCTGCTCCGTGCCAAGGCAAATCCTGCCTGTTTTCAAGGCCCGTGATAAATCCCATTCACTTCAAAGCCTTTCCTGAAGATTTGCTTCCATTTGGCTTAGATCAATAAACATTTATTAAATGATTAATTCATGTTTCACTCTGAACTGTGAGCCAGAGATATAAAATGGAGATGTGTCTCTCTCTTAAGAATATTAGAATCTGACAAGGAAGACAGTCACAGCCACAGTAAAGCCAAAGCTTGCTCTGGGTAGCACTAGAGGCCTGTCACGGTGAGAAAGGGACACAGGAGATGGCGTAAGCAAGGCTACTTATGGTCCAGGTCCTTGTAGCCTTGTGTGCCTTGGATTCACGAAGGCAACTGGGAAACTTAAGTTCCTTAGGCTAGACAAAAAGACACACACACACACACACACACACACTCTTACATACGCATACATAAACACATACACACATGCACACACACATACACGCACATACATACATACACAGACACACATATATACACATAGACACACATACTCACACATGCACAGAGACACATACATACATACATACACATATACACATACATACACACACACACGATAGGATCTCTGAATAACCCAATTATATTAAAATACTAGTATCATAATGTTTTAAAAAGAAATTAATAACAAATAAATACCTGGGCTTTTAAGTAAAGAATTATCTAATTCATGAATGAAATTTAGTCTTTGCTTAAATAACCGCAAACACTTTGGAGATGGAATTATGATTTTAGATATGGGTAACAGTTGTAAGAGGGTATGAACATACCTCTTATCCCTACTGTGGACTGTGTCTCCAGAACCTGTACACTCTTGGGTTCTGTTGGCTGTAGTCACTGCTGCATTTCAGTTTAAAGCTAGCGAACATAAAAAAATTTTATTTTCCATTCAAATTCATTGTTCCCTGCTGAATTTATTCACGGGCTCCTTAACATTAAAATCCCTTCAAGCCTGTGCAATCTGAGGCCCTTGTGCCACATGTGGCCCAGGAAAGCTTTGAATGTGGCCAAACATAAATTCGTACACTTGCTTAAAATGTCATGAGATTTATGCACGCATTTTTTCTTTTAGGTCATCAGTTATCATTAGTGTTAGTATATTTTATTTGTTTGTTTGTTTATTTATTTACCTACTTCTTGAGACAGAATCTCACTCTGTAGCCCAGGCTGGAGTGCAGTGGTGCAATCTCAGCTCACTGCAACCTCCACCTCCTAAGTTCAAGTGATTCTCCTGCTTCAGACTCTCGAACAGCTGGCATTATAGGCATACATCACTACACCTGGCTATTTTTTGTATTTTTAGTAGAGGCAGGGTTTTGCTATGTTGGCCAAGCTGGTCTCAAACTCCTGACCTCAAGTGATCCACCTGCCTTGGCCTCCGAAAGTGCTGGGATTACAGGTATGAGCCACTGCTCCTGGCCTTGTCAGTGTAGTTTATGTGTGACTTAAAACAATACTTCTTCTTGTGTGGCTGAGGGAATCTGTGTTGTCTGCTCTCATGCTACTAATATTTTATGTTTTTTTTTCTTTCTTTCTTTTAAAGATACAGTTTCACCATGATGGCCAGGCTGGTCTTGAACTCCTGACCTCAGGTGATCCATCCACCTCGGCCTCTCAAAGTGCAAGGACTGTAGGCTCATGCTGCCAATAAAGGCATACCGAAGACTGGGCACTTTATAAAGGAAAGAGGTTTAATAGACGCACAGTTCCACATGGCTGGGAGGCCTCACGATCATCGTGGGAGATGAAGGAACAAGGGCACATTTTACATGATGGCAGGCAAGAGAGCATGTGCAGGGGAACTGCCCTTTATGTAACCATCAGCTCTTGTGAGACTTACTATCAGGAGAACAGTATGGAAGAGACCCACCCCTGTGATTTGATCTCAGGGAGTCCCTCCCACAACACATGGGAATTATAGGAGCTACAATTCAAGATGAGATTTGGCTGGGGACACAGTCACACCATATCAGAACCCAAAAGATTGTAAACCCCCACCTTAACTTGAAGTTACTTGGTAAACAAAATCTTTACCCCGTATCAAGAGATAGCTTTAGGGAGACAAATATAGTTGTTCTGGTGAGCAAAGGAATTCAGAGCATTGAAGACAAATGAACATTTGGTAAATATAAAATATAAAATAACATTCGGTAAAATAAACACGTGATAGTGTACGTGGTTTTCATATGAATTACATAGGAGAGAGGTGCCTAGTCTTGCTCAGAAGTAGATAAGAAACAGGCTCAGACTGCCTCTTCTGACATGGTGAGTTTTTGGTTCACATTGATGTAGTTATTCTAACAAAAAACGCATGTATCTATACACACAAATACACATATATGACATACATGAGGCAAATAATATATATATGTGTGTGTACATGTATGTGTACATATGATGTACATGGAAATGTATGTATTTCCCTAATTAGGTCATACATTCTTAAAGGCAAGCTCACATTCTGTGTGTTGTTTGTTTCTCAACAGTGTTCTGCAATTCACAGATATCCGGTAATGCCTTCTTATATTAAAATCTTCCTCGATGGTCTTCCTGATGACTCATCCTAGGAAATCTGTATCAAAACATGAATTATTAAAGTTATTTTGTAAACAATTATTTAGATACAAAGGCAAAAATGTATGCACTAAAATGTTCAGTGCACCCATGAGGCATTGAAAACAAACTGAATGGAATGAAGCACAATAAGGAGTTATTTAAATAAACCATAATGTAGGTGTGTGATAGAATATGGAATATTATATAATCATTAGTATTATATAATACTATATATTATATATTATATACAATTATATAATTATTATATAAAATATAATATGTATTATATAATCATATAATTATATAAATTATATGATTATATAATCATATACAATTACATAATTATATATTATATAATATATTTTATGTATTATATATAATATAATTATGTAATTGTATATAATTATATACTATATAATAATATAATATATAATATATAACTAATAATATTATTATTATTATATATAATATTAATATATAATAATATATAATATTAATATATATAATATTATATATAATACATAAAATATAGTATGTATTATATAATATATAATTATATTA
Organism: Leontopithecus rosalia; assembly: GCA_028533165.1. Lineage (NCBI taxonomy): Eukaryota > Metazoa > Chordata > Mammalia > Primates > Cebidae > Leontopithecus > Leontopithecus rosalia. The sequence goes on from CM052654.1 coordinate 137,398,782, forward strand.
TATAATACATAAAATATATTATGGATTATATAATATATAATTATATTTTATATAATACATAAAATATATAATACATAGTTATATAATTGTATATAATTATATAATATATAATAATATAATATATAACTAATAATATTATATAATCATTAGCATAAAGAATATTAAAAGCATGGGAACATATTCACAATATTTCTATCTTGTGAAAATACGTAACAAGACAAAGGGTAGAACCCTGAAGCCATATTTATACAGGCTGGCACACAAATTTAAAACGGTAAACAGGTATCAGTGGACACTGATTCTTGAGTGCCAGGGCAAATCACACCTGGGGCCCACAACCCTGCAATGGTGCTTGAGGCAGCACCTTGGACATCAGCGCATTTCAGAGACCTCAGTTGGACTTGGATTCAGAAGAAGAGTTTGCAGATGAGTAAGCGTGGGAAAAGATAACTAAATTAAGAAAAAGCTTACAGCTGGCCCATACTTCATCCTGGAAGCACCCAAAATAGACCCCAGTGGATCGGATTTCCCATGTCAGCCTGAGGTGTGGTGATTCAGACTTTCACCTAGGTGACACCGTTTCTTGTTACTGGCACTTGACATCGCTGCCAAAAGAAACAAGTCTGAGTTTGAATGTCTTCACTTTAAGGTGGAATGACTGCTGAAACTCTTAAACTTGTTACCTGAGAGATACGGACATGTGCATGAAGGCACCGGGAACAAGAAGCAACATGAGACAATGCTCCAGCGGGAGCTTGCCCAAGAAAAGGCAGTTAAGGGTCTTCAGAAGTTTCTCCCACCGAAGCTGAGACACAGCCGGGTTCTATACTCTGCGGGAGGATTGAGAGGCTGGAAAGAGGTCAGTTTCTCAGCTGGAGAACCATTCCACCTTTTAGAATCGGGTTATTTTTCATTTTATAGATTAGAAGGCAAAGAAACAGGAAAGAACTATTAATTATACTTTTGATCTCAGGGTCTAAATATATTTAAAAAATGTTCACTACAGAGATGCTTATGAGTTAAATAAGAATTGACATGCTTAATGAGGTCAAGAAAAACTTGGGAACCAGAAAGGAAAATTGACTTGATCCATCTGGCAATCTTTCATTGATATCAGGAAGATTTGCAAGCCATGAAAAACACTAAACATTGCATAGCCTCAGGTGCCTTGTGTCCTTAAACAAGGAACCCTTTCCTTGGAGGGCCTCATTGTCTCTCCTGACCTGCCTCATCTTTCTTTTTATCATTCTCTCCTCTTTACATATTCAGGCTCATACACATCACTATTTGACTTCAACAGGGAACTCCTCAGGACTGAATTAGGTGACTCTTTGGGGCTTTCTCTTATACTTTGTGTGTATATCTATTGAAGAACCTAATATACTGTGTGTTTTGTCTCTGCATCCTCCCTCAGTCTGCAGTGTTTGCACTCAGGCTCATTCATCTGCGAGCTGTAGCCATTGGTCCCAGCTCTTGCTCAGACCAGTGTCACACAAGCACAACTGGACAATGTCCCCTTCGTATGTGCATCGTGAAGCAAGAACACCACGAGGCGAACGTTTGACCAGTGAGAGACTGCAGCTGGTAAAAAAAAGTGTGTTTTGCTTTCATCCCCTGATGGACTGTCCAGAGAAAGAGTTATTTATATAAGCTCTGTTCAGGCGTTTCTGTTACATGAATAGATAAGAAATTTAAATGCATGCATGCATACAAGTAAAAAGGTAAAGGGGTCTAAGGAAAGTAGGCATCAGAGAGAGCAGAAGACAAAATAAAATGGCAAACAAATCGGTATTTAATTGTGTAGATTACACAGAGTTTAAGAGACAGAAAGCTTGGTTTATTTTTAGAGCACTGGATTGCTTTTGCCTTTCTGAAGATGTAGACACATTGGAAAAGGTTCAGACCAAGAGGGTAAAGATTAAGGAGGTGGAAGGATTGGCTTAACAAGGGAAAACACAGGGTCAGGACCAAAGCAACTTTCAGCTGGGCTGCATCTGGCTGTAGGAGAGGGTCGTAACTTAAACATACCCCAAGAGTGGGAATACCCTTGAGTGAAAACCAAATAGCGTGAAGTAAGGGGGTGCAACCTAAAAGAATAGTAACAAAGAGGAAATTATTCCAAAATGTTCAAAGATGGCGTTTCAGCTCCAAGATATCAGTAGTTAATTTATCAAGATGTAGGAAAGACAATTTTGAAGAGGAGTGTTCTAGTGGAAAGAGGAGGCCATGGGGGTGGTCTCTCCATCCTAAATGCTGGAATTCACCCTTCGAGGCCGGAGCTTGGCAACTGGATGTAGCACTGCAAAAGGTGAAGGGCATTCATTGGTGCAAAGACTGATGGTGAGTTTAATTTACACATTATTTGCAACCGGAGAAAAAAATGAACAAACAGTAGAGCCAGCTTTGCTGGAAAGAGACTTCCCTGACCAGGAGCCCTGGTTTCCGGCCAAGCTCAATTTGATGCTTGACCTTAAATGAAACATGTCACTTTCCTGAATATTGATTACAAAAAACAAGCAAATCAATAAGAAATACAAAGTTTACCATATAACCTGAAAGGGTTTTTCTAGGTCTAAAATTTTACTTCTCCTACTTGTTACTTTTTAAAATAAAAATAGCCAAACTAAAACCTGGCCCTTAGTCAGAGGTGAGTTGTATTTTTCTTATGACATTAAGCTTGACCTAATGTGACTAATCAGCTTCTATGACTGCCGTTTTCCATTTTCTGTTGGCTTTTGTTTTCTTTGATAAATTTTGAGGTCTTCAAAAAGGCTTCTTTGTAATAATATAGGAACTTGTTATTTGCCCCAGGTTGAATTCAGGAAAATGTCTAAATCTCTGTAGAGGTCTACAAGGCGCCTTACAGAATCTGCCCCTCACTTCCTAAGAGCTGATATTCCATTTCTCATGTTCATTTATTCGGCTATAGGAACACTGTGTTTCTTAATCATTCTCTGCCCACCAGGCTGGTTTCCACCTGGTCAATGCCTTAGACTAGAACATCACAGTATCCCTAACTTCACGTAGGTCGCATCTCACACCAGTGCTCATCTCCAATTCCCTTCCTCTGTCTAGAGCACGTGGGACCCTGCCCACTGGCTTCTCTGTTCTCCCGGGATCCCTTAGGCTTTCTCTTCTTTTGAACCTCTAACCTGGATGCCTTATAGCCCTGATTCCAAAACCTCCTCTGCAGGGCTAAGCTGCATGGGACATACCCAGGGTGCTTGTGAAGAGCACAGTTTCCTTGTGCCTGCTCCCAGGGTCTCTGAATAGGTCCAGGTGAGGCTGACACGGTGCTTCCTACAGGCTTTCCAGGTATGTTATCGTGGGCACTACTGGAGAACCATGGCCCAAAACCCATGCTTGATTTTCAGTTTCTTCGTTTTCATACACTCATCTGGTGGAGCCTGCCAGCCTGACAGCTCTCGGAGACATCCTTCCCCTAAATTCTCTCTGCCATGACACAAGTAGAGAACCCACAGCTCTAGATCTTTGTTAACAAATGTTTCAGGCACACAAAACAAAGCGTAGTCCGGAGGGGACATTACAGGCAATCAGATTTTGTTGGTTTTTGATTTTGTTTTTTCTTTCCAAGGAAGGCAGCTGGGATGAATGAAGGCATGGTGGAAGGCTCCCCCACCAGGATCCAGAAGCCACAGGCCAACTACAGCAGCCCTTAGGCCAGCAGGGATGCAGGCCATTGTCACAGAAGATGGGTGTCCTGGCAGGGGCCTTCACACCATGTCACTCCTGTCTCACCAAGAAGCTTGGAAGGAAACGTCATCAGGGACCATCATTGCTTAGCCCTGGGGTCGACCGTGCCACTTCCCAAGGAAACAGGACTGTTTTCAAGCTGTAAAATCAATTGCAAAAGCAGCAGCTCCTGGCATGAAGCCCAGTGTGTGAGATTCAGGTTGTGTTTTGCAGTATTTGCTCACACTACAAGTCAGCATGCAATTCCCACTGATGAAATACACTGTAGCCTGCACCATCTTTTCTGCCCCATCATTCTTTCCAGGGCAATCTCACATGTGCATGCTGTTCTTTGCTTTAAAGAAGCCAGATATTAAAAAGAAAAAGAAAAAACATCCTAAGGTAAATTTAACAAAACACACTGGCCCAAACAAACAGCAACAACAACAACAACAAATAATCACGGAAATAAGTATTATTTTTAAGTATGACGAGCAGAAGCAGTTGGTGCAAATCTCCCCAAAACAGCTTGGGCTGAATGACAGATGTCGCCAATGCCTGACGATGGGATTAAAATCTTACGACAATTTGTAGGAGGTTTTCAATTTCACTGTGAGTCTGCCATCCCAAGGCCCCAGCAAAGCCTCTCGAACAAGGCGAGCCCTTGGTTTGGGCAGAGATCTGCAGGTTCCCAGAGAGCAGCATCCCAGGAGAGAGGCAACGAGCAGGCACAGATGGGGCTTGATGGATCCTAAAAGGAAGGCATTACCTGTCGAAGTCACTGAGAAGCCACAATTATTGCAGGTCTTTGGGTTCATTGTCAATTAGAGTGGCAGTTGAAGCCAGCAACAGCGGTGACAGATGGCTTATCTCCAGCTAGTTGTGCTAATGGGATCGGAGCCAACTCAAATCTTTTCTTCCCTCTAGAAGGGGGAAAAAGAGATCCTTACAGTTGTCAACTAGTCAATGTAAAAGAGGGGAAGCATCATTTCTACAAAGGGGTCATTTATCTGGTTCCTTCTCATACCTATTTCTAGTTTTTTGAAGTAGAGATTCTGTTTATTTATTGTTTACTTCAAACGTGTTAGTGGAATGTTCAACCTGAGGCCATTTTATATGGAATCTTTTTTTCCCTGTGAACTTACAGTTGGTTTTCTCATAATTAAACCATTTCTATCAAGTGGTAAGCATTTTAATTGGCCAACTTTTTTTTTGTTGGCTGGAATTTGTGGGCCAGTCTCTCATTTACACAGTACACAGGGCAAGACAAGCAAGGACTGCTTCTGCACACAGGGACTCATGTGAAATAAAATACAGTCTGAAGTATCTGGCTCAGGGGCAGCAACAAAAATGGTCCTTGCCAACAACCACATTTTCAGACCTAATGAGGGTGTGAGTAAGCAGGGTGTAGGCGGGGGTGTCACATCCAACAAGCGGGCTGTACTGGACGGCAGGAACGTGGCCTCAGACAGCGGGAGGGACGGCTGGGTCCAACAGCTTCATGGGAATGGGCTGGCCAAGTGGCAAACACTGGTTCACATTGAGCCAGTGACTGCTCTTCCCGCAGAAAAGGGACTTTTACAGATACAGATAAGGACGCTGTTTGCTTTCTGTAGTGATCACTTGTTGATGCCCCTTGGCTCTGGCTGTATGGGGGGAAAGCCCACTCACGGTTAGCCTGCCTCCCTGGGGCTCCCTTTTCTTCTTCACCCAGGCTCTACTTATGCACACAGAAAATGGGTTTCAGGTAATGGTCACACTTCACATGCACTGATAGCACTACTTTAAAAAGTTCAGCAAAACAAAGGGTTGGAGAAAGATTTACCAACCAAATGGAGAGCAAAAATAAAGAAATAAACAAAAAGCAGGAGTTGCAATTCTCGCATTTTATAAAATAGATTTCAAAGCAACAAAGATATAGTGGTAAAAGGATCAATGCAAT
>CM052654.1:137404516-137454913 GCA_028533165.1 Leontopithecus rosalia
AACAAGTAAACTTAATAAATATGTATAGCGCTCTCCACTTTAAATACACAAAATATACATTCTCCACTTTCAATACACAAAATATTGATCAGCCATTATTAATAACCATTCTTAGAATTAAGCAATATTCCTGTTCTCTCTCCCTCTTTTTCTTCCTCTTTCTTCCTCTCCTTCTCTCCTTTTTCTTCTTTAAAAAAAATAAATAAAAATTTAAAAAAAGTTCAGGATGAGAGCTGGTTGGAAATAAAGACATCAAGGTGACTTAAAGACAAGAAATAAGAAATTCATGGACTTCAATTCTAAATAAGCCAATTTTGAGGCAAAACTATCTTTTTCTTCTGTTTAGGGGAGTTGTAGTTAACCATGGACTTTGTGAAGAAATGGTAACATGTGAGTCTTATTTCACATGTCATAAACTTACTTTTTTCTACTGTTGAATTTATGCCATTATGGAAAGTTTGGAGAATAAAGAAAACTTGGAGAAAAATATCTACACAATCACACATTGTTACATACACACTGTAAGAAAACATTGCTAATTTAAAATAATTTCATTTTAAAGAAGAGCCTGCAGGGGTTCCTGGGAAGGCAGGCTGGAAAGGGGAGCCCCTACCCCGCGGTCCTTGCAGATTCCTGCTCTCCAGCAGGTGCCTCCACACTCGACTTCCAGAAACGAAGTTCCTAGCAGGTCAAGTCACCAGTAGCTTCTGCGCCAGCTCTGAACATAGCCAGGCAGGGGTTTTGTGCCACGTGGCGCAAGACGTGAGGATGGGTCACTGCTTCCTGCTGTTTGGTCACTGACAAGGCCAGCTTCCAGCATGTGGACTGCTTCCACCAGCTCATCCGAGGCGCTGAAGGCAGGAACTCATTCCTGACACGAGGTCAATTCGACTTGATTGGACACACTTGGGGAAAATAATCAAGAAACAAGCCAAAGAAATAAAAGCCCTCAACACAATATCCTGTACTGAGTGCTTTGAAACCAGTGCCAAGGCCCTGCCTCTCCATATCATCAAAGCCTTCCATAACTTCATTAGAGTAATTACACAACAAATTTCTTCATAAAAGAAAAAAGCAAAAGGAAAAATATCAAATGATGGAGACACCTTGCCATCAACTGTAATGAGTGAGGTTGCACAGGCCTGAGGCCTTGAAGGCCTGCACTGACGTCATTTCTAACCAGGACCTTGGGCCCTAGGACTTAGCTAGGGAAGATGGAAAGAGGGTGGACAGGGCAAAGGGAGGGTCTGAGGTGCCCAAAAGGAATGGCCTTCCATTCTCTCACAAGAAACAAGAAATGAGCTGTCAGCAGGAGCAGCATCTGAGAACCTCATGGGTTAATTCAACCGGATTCCTGTCCTGCTCCTGGTGGGTGTGTTGCTTTTCCTAACTACTGCGTGTAGGCTTGATGTGAAAGTATATGAGCATGTATGCAGTGCAGAAGGAACCCTGGAAAAGTGTCCCCCCCACGCCCCTCAGTGCCCGGACTCGGATATTTTTCAATTATTTTAGATTACTATTTTATTAAAGGGATCTGTGTCCAATGGAAAAATAATCAAGTGTATACATACATATATATATATATATGTATATGTGTGAGTGTTTGTATACATGTATATACTTTGTTATACATGTGTGTATATGAGATGCTATGCACACACTCTATTTGTATTCACTTAATATATATATATTTAAATTAATTAATTCATTTTTTATTGCATTTTAGGTTTTGGGGTACATGTGAAGAACATGCAAAATAGTTGCATAGGTACACAAAGTGACAGTGTGATTTGCTGCCTTCCTCCCCTTCACCTATATCTGGCATTTCTCCCCATGCTATCTCTCCCCAACTCCCCACTCCCCACTGTCCCTCCCCTATTTCCCCCCAACAGACCCCAGTATGTGATGCTCCCCTCCCTGTGTCCATGTGTTCTCGTTGTTCAACACCCACCTATGAGTGACAACATGCGGTGTTTGATTTTCTGTTCTTGTGTCAGTTTGCTGAGAATGATGGTTTCCAGGTTCATCCATGTCCCTACAAAGGACACGAACTCATCCTTCTGATCTCGGAAGCAAAGCAGGGTTGGGCCTGGTTAGTACTTGGATAAGAGATCACTTAATATTATATAACAACAATTTTCCCACATTCAGAAGATTATTTGTAGAGACATATTTCATGCTGCCTACTATTCTAATGTCCCTTGCTTGCACCCAATCATAGGTTGCAGCTAGTTTTTCGCAAATATATGTGATTTCTTCAGATACGTGTGTCTTTGTGTTTATGTGATTTGCTAGTCAGAGCAAATTGATATTGTTGCAGAAGCACTCTGGAATCTTAATGTCCTAACCCTGTCTGTAAATAAGCCTAGCAGTTTGTCTCTGATTCAATGTCTCCATTATTGCCTCTAGGATCAGGGAGTGTCTCCACCAGCAGAAGTCCTGGCCCCAGCTCTGCCTGTCTCTGCTTTAGTGTCTGCTGCTCAGCCTGTCCATGCTGGGCTGTGCTTGTTCCCGTCCTTGCATTGCTCCTGCGCAGGCAGCTTGGAATGCTGGCTCCCAGTGGGTTGTGCCATCATTGCCTGGGGCAGCTGCTGTGCTTCTCCATCACCCCCTTAGCAGAGGCTCCCACTGCAGATTTTAGAGGCAGGGACACATCCTGTTGGTGAATTTTCTCCCTTTTATTCCATCACTGTCTTCTTTCCCTTCTCTTCATGCTCTGATCGGCTGCTTAGTGAATCTTTCTCTCTGGGGTCCTGTTACTGGCCCTTGACTTGGTTTAATGTCTGTGTGTCTCTCTGTGTGTGATGTACTAGAGATCTAACAGGTGAACATATTTGCAGAAGCACTCTGGAATCATAAAGTCCAAATCCCCATTGTTTTAATAAGGCTAGCAGATTTTCTTTGACTCAGTGTCTTCACTAACCCTCTAGGGGACTGGATCAGGGAGTCTCTCCCATAGCAGGACCCCCAACCCCAGTGGCTCTCCAGAGCCTGTTATGTAAGTGTTCGCAAGACTGACCCACACCATGGCCAGCGGTCAAGTTATATTCCACAGGGGTCTTGGTTTCTCCCCCAGTCAAAGCTCCCAGCCCGGCATCCATCTCAGCCCGGCATCCATCCCAGCCCGGCATCCATCCCAGCCCGGCATCCATCCCAGCCCGGCATCCATCCCAGCCCGGCATCCATCCCAGCCCGGCATCCATCTCAGGGTCTCTGATGAGAGTGAAGAAGCTCTCAGGACCTATGGCAGCTGTTTTGAGAGCTGCTCTGTGGAGGCCTGGAGACAACCTCTCAAGGAACCCCACCTGTGAGCCCTCAGGTGCAGAGTTGAAGGAGCAGGAGTGAATTATACTCATCCTGATTGCAGATGGACTCAACATTACTCTCTAAATATTGTTTCACAGGCCACTGCCGAAGCTGATAAATTAAAAGTGAAAAATAGAAACTATGATTACAGGCGTCTCTGAGGCATGCACATTTTTAAACTCTAATATGAATGAAAAAAACCTTGAAAGTTATTTCACACTGAGTGACAATACACCATCTTCTCCAGGCATAGAAGTTTTGTACTGAATGGCTTTCCACCACGTCACCCTAACCCCCATACCCTGCCATTCCAGTACCAGAAGCGAAGTTTACTCGGTGCCATGACCCTTTTGGGGGATGGCATGAATTTGGAACTGCTTTCTCTCTGCATCCTCCATCACCCTCTCTTCCTCCACTCCCCATTCTGAGGCCCTGCTCTGGCAGGCTTTGGTATCTGAGGCCATCACAGATGAAATGTACACCACATTGACATGAGATGCAGGGCATTTCCTCACTGGCCATGCCCCACAACCAGTCTTGTCTCCGGCCTTTCCTCCTCCACCTTGAGGTGCAGTCAGCTCCCGGGGCTCCCTGCTGTTCCACTCGCTGCCCAGGAGTCCTCACAACTGACTTCAAGCCTTAGGATACTCCTGCTGCCTTAATTATCCCCTGGCTATTCAAGGAAGCTCTCACTAGTCTCTACAATTTACTTCAAAATAACCTTCTTGGTGGGACCTACATAAAGTCAGATATGGACATGCCTTGCTCTAGGGGCTGGTTGCATAGTAGACGAACAATAAATATTACTTCCTTCTTCCCTCCCAGGCTCAATTCTGAACTTCTGTTCTGCATGCCTTATTGTTCTTGCAAATGTTGCATGGACAGCTGAACTTTAGGGGACATTATGCTAAACACATCACATTCAGTATCTCACTGAAACTCCATAACATCCTTGTTATTTTCTTAATTTTTAGAGAAAATATAAATGACTATAAGAGATTGAGAATTTGAGAAGAAGTGGATAGAGCTGGATGCGGTGGCTCAAGCCTGTAATCCCAGCACTTTGGGAGGCTGAGGCGGGTGGATCACAAGGTCAAGAGATTGAGACCATCCTGGTCAACATGATGAAACCCCGTCTCTACTAAAAAAAAATAGCTGGGCATGGTGGTGTGTGCCTGTAATCCCAGCTACTCAGGAGGCTGAGGCAGGAGAATTGCCTGAACCCAGGAGGCGGAGGTTGCAGTGAGCCGAGATCGCACCATTGCACTCCAGCCTGGGTAACAAGAGCGAATCTCCGTCTCAAAAAAAAAAAAAAAAAAAAAAGAGAAGTGGAGAAAAGGGTTTTCAATCCCAATAAACATGGGAGATGAGGATCTTAACCACATGGCTTCAGAACTCCATCAGGGCAGCTGTGATATTGTTGTAGGTATTGGCTTGTCCCCACTTATCTCTAATAATGGCATATGGCCAGGAGAGAGAGCTCTTGACAATCACATTTACCTATAAGTATAAACTGTAGTGGGCTTCTTTACTCATTTATAAATCAGGCAACGTTTTCCAACATTGATTAATAATAGGAATGAATGAGAGGGCACACCATGGGACTTTATGATGTGATGCATTTTGATAAATAGTTGCTTTTTATTTACTTAGTGAGCCAGTCATTCAATCAGCCAACCATTTATTCTCTGAATAATAATCTTTAAAAATGTCTGCATTCTTCTAGACAATGAGATACAAAAGCAACCAAGTCATAGCCTCTGCCTTCGAGGACCTTTCTTCATTTTATAGTCAAGAAATTTACTCAAGATCACACCTGGAAAATACTTTCCACCCTGGTAGATGGACACATTTAATAGCATAGATAAGTAAAAAATTACAGCAAAATTCTAAAATTTACTGGTGCCCATCTTGGACATCAGATCTCTATGTCTGAAATTAAAATATTAGTAAAACTATAAGTCATTGACATTTTCTTCTAGGAATGTTTTAGTATAGAAATTTCATGATTCTTTATAAGAAAGATTTTGTTAGGAGAAGTGAGAGTGTGGTTTAAAATGTGAAGTGTTCCATCAAGTTCCATGCTCAACAAATACTCCTGGAAAACGTATGTAAAGGGCGGTCCATTTTTTTTTCATAGACATGGACTCTACCAAAAGACGTTTAACTTTATCATTTACCTCCCTTCTTGTGAATATAAAGCCAACATGGTCTGATACCCCTTAATGTTACGACTTTGTGTAATAGGGAGAGACAACTGCCCAACTTACTGGATCTTACTGTAACTCAGTGGGCAAGTTCACCGGGCTAAATCATTGGATTTAAAAATTAACACCTTTCCATCAAATTTTCCAGTGCTGAAGGCAGCTCCCTCCTGTACTGACAAATCTATAATCATATTCATATGAAACTGACCTTGGGTAAGCTAGCAAATAAATTCACTTTTCACATATTAGTCTACCTTGATGGATGGAATTCTAAGATTTGCTAGAGTAAAAGAATGTACAGGCATGATTTGCTTTAAGGAATGAACTTACTTAAGCATTAATGATTCCCTTGGGAATTATTCCTTCATCAGCAGCTTAAATCCTCTGTCACTATAAAACTCACCCTTCACAAACATTTATGGTCCAGAAACCAGCTCTCTGTGAACTTGATTATCCCTGGAGCTAGTGAATGCCTATCTGTAGTTTTAGAGATCAAGTCCGCACTTGAGAGTAATAACGCTCCAGATTTTCTTATTCCTGGCATTTCTGTATGAGACGCTAACAGAAAAGAGGAAGTGCACCAGTGCACACTTGGGAAAGTTGAGTCCATTTTTCCCATCCTGCGACAAAGACATATGTGGTCAAGATTGTGAGGAGAGGCACTGAGAAAAAAGAGATGCCATGAAGAAAGACTCACAGGCCCATCCAGAGGACACTCACCAGGCCATCAGACCACCCAGGAGAGCTGAGGTGGTGTATTAGTCCATTCTCACACTGCTAATAAAAACATACTGAGAGTGAGTCATTCATAGAGGAAAGAGATTTAGTTGACTCACAGTTTAGGATGGCTGCAGAGGCCTCAGGAAACTTAATGATCATGTTGGAAGGGGAAGCAAACATGTCCTCCTTCACACGGTGGAAGGAAGGAGAAGTGCCAAGTGAAAGGGGGAAAAGCCACTTAAAAAAACCAATCAGACTGCATGAGAACTGACTCGATATCATGAGAATACCATCAGAGTCACTGCCTCCATGATTCAGTTACCTCCCACCGGATCCCATGGGATTATGGGAGCTACAATTCAAGATGAAATTTGGGTGGGGACACAGCCAAACCATATCAGGTGTTGTCTCTGCAAGAAACTTCCCTGTGCTAGTAGTAAGCATTTTCAGCTGCTTTGCAACACAAAATGTAGGATTTTTTTTCCTTTGTTGCCCTCACTTATTTAAATTATTTCCCCATGCATTGAAAGCAAATACCAATTTGGCCTACATAGGAAGCAGTAGAGAAAATAGGCTTATATAAGTAAATTTGGAAGAAGGTCTATGAAATGAAATAAGCCTCAATAAAAACGATGAATGTGTTGTTTTTGATGCTTAACCCCAAATGTGCTATTTCTCATGACAGTTTATGAGACAACCTTGAAATGAGTGAAACTTGTTGAGGAAAGAAAGCATCCATGCCACTATCTGAGTAGGAAACACATTTTTACTGTGCACGCTGTGTACATTGAAGTATCTGGGAGTGGTGTGTTCCCTGTGACCCAGAGTTTCTTCTTGTCTAGAAGTGGAAGCCACCATTATTCCTACTCTGTCTGACTAGGAGTCAGAATTAGATCCAGAGTCCAGATGCCTAGCAGAGTCATGAATGTGAGCATGAGGACAGGATTACCCACTACATCTTGTCCAATCTCTTATTCCATGTGAGGATCAGTGCTGGTGACCCAGACAGAGAGAAGAAAGGCACGGGTCCTGTCTCCCAGCTCTCACTAGGTGCCGTAGATGGATAGACTTGAAGGCAGCAGAGTGGCAATCCAAGCTATGGAGGCAGGAACAGGGAAACAAGGTCAAACAACAATGATTCTAGCCCCTGCTCGTCACTTCAGAAAATTAATAGCATCTCCAAGAATAAGCTCTATTGTTTCTTAAATGAAGGTGGTTTCTACCTTGAAGTAGATGTGAGATGGTAAACAATTGTAATATAGCCCCTAACACATAATGCTCCTTTAAAACAGGACAGATTGGCTGAAAGGACTAAATTATGAAGCCATTTTAATATATCTGATGGGAAAATTATGAAGACCTGAATTAAGACTCCAGAGTGGAGTAGGAATTACAGAGCCACCAAGATGTCTGTATCTGAAAATAGTGGGGCGGATGGTTCAGACGGATCTTCCTACAAGAGGATGAAATTGAAATAAAAACAATTATAACAATATATCTAAGGGTTAATCAAATAGTAAGTATTTACACAGCAAAAAGTAAGAAAAGACCAAGAACCCAGAAATAAATGTTTGAAACTTAAATGTGCTTTGGTCTTGAGGGCGTTTAGAGAGCTGGAAAGAAAGAGCTGTGAAAGGGAGCTGCATTTTTGGAAATGTAGAAAATAGCAAGCAGGTCAAGAGTCAAAATCCTGGTTCTCCCAATACCACTTCTCCCACAGTCTCAATTCACTTTACAGGTGAGAGAAACCATGCTTGAGTCAAATCACCAACAAGGCAGAGTTCAATGTCCACGAGAGTTTAAGTCTGAATTGAAATTAAGCTGGTTCCAGACCAGAAGTACACTCAGTTACCTGTGAGATGCAACTAGATGTTCTCTCTGGAGAAAGGTGAAATTATTCTAGCTCTCAAATTATGCCTGCATATAATTTTGAATATTCAGTTATAATGAAAATCAAAGTTAACTAGCATGCAAGGAAGCAATACGCTATGACAAAGCATTAGAAAACAAAAGTCAGAAGAAACATCCCATCAAGATTTGACATATTAGAATGATTAGCAGCAGGGTACAAAATAAGTGCATTCACTGTGTTTAGGTAAATAAAAGACACACTTGAAAATATTCGCAGGCAATAAGAAATGTTTTTAAAGGTTAGGAAACATTTCATAAAGAATTTAAAAATATACAGAATTATTAAACATATATAATTCACAAAGTTAAGGACTCAACAAACAATTCAACACATGTTTAGACACAGTCAAATATGGTGTCTGCAATGCAAGTAAGAGAAAATTTTGAGAATAAATCACAGTCACACAAAAATACCAAAAATATTAGAAGAGAGAGTAAAGAATGCATAGGACAAGTGAGAAGTTCTGACACAGATTTAACTGAAACCTCAAATGATAGTGTGGTAATTGAATTTTCAGAATTATGTGCAGGCATCATTTGAGAGCTAGAATTTCACTTTTCCCCAGAGAGACTATCTACTTGCATCTAGCAGATAACTGAGCAGACCTTTGGTCTGGAGCCACCAAATGATAGTAAAGACTTCAAGTGACAGAGATAATATGGAAAAAAATATTGGCTAATAATTTTTCAAAAAAGTAAAAGACTGAAAATTACTCATTAAATTAGACTCCCAAATCCCTACCAAAATGAATTTTAAAAAATCCGCACTTAGAATTACCATAGTAAAATGGCAGAACACCAAAGTTAACGAGAAACATTTAAAAGTAGTCAGAGGGAAAGGCAGATTTACCTTCAAGGAACTTAGAGTTAGATTAAAAAAAATTCTTTTTCTAAACAAATACAGTGAAAACCAGAAAATAGTCAAATAATATCTTCAGTAGGCTAAAATTTACTGCCAACTGGTAATGTTACTCTGAGGCAAAAACAACCTTCATCAATGAAGGCCAAAAAAAAAAAATTAGATAATACAACAATCCTGCATGATCTGCACATGTACCCCAGAACCTAAAGTACAATAAAAAAACATTAAAAAATAATAATAAATAAATAACAGAAAATCATTTAACTGAAAAAAATCTTACAAACCTGTCCTGGAAATTATACATATATAAGCACCTATACACATATATGTACACACACACCTATGCACATATATAATTATATATATGTATATAATTGAAATGTAATCAATGCTTGTTGATTACATATATCATTTGTTATATATAAGTATAATCAATGATTATATTTCATATATATGGAATATTTTATATACACACACACGCACACGCACAAACAAAACACAAGAATATAAAATCTGAAGAGAAGCAAACTGGCTAGAAAACTAGGGGCTCAAATGACAACATGGTGGTCAATTCCTTTGGTTTTCTTTTTGCTTTATATATCTCAGAAATCTGAAGAAGTCAGTAACTTGAAAACACCAACAGGTAAGGAGAAAAGCCACAAAAAGACCTTTCTCCTAAAGAACTAGATATAAGGTAGCCTAGTAAGACAAAAATCAAACAGAGATATTAGAGTTATCTAACAAACATTTTGGAGTAGCATAAAAATATTTTAACAAGCAGTGGACTATGGCATAACCTTGTTTTAACAAGCAATGAAAAACACACTTGAAATGTGGAAAAAAAATAAAAAGTGTCAAAAAAGTAACAGAAGATATAATGAAGGAGTAAATGGAAATTACAGGCTTCAAAAAATACAATTATTGATATAAAAATGAAGCAAAGCAAAGCAAAAGCATCTCAATGTATAGGCTCAAGAATGCAATTAACTGAAATTACCGAATCTGAAAAGGGGAGAAAGGAGATTTAGAAAAAATTAAATGGAGCCTCAAAGATGTGTGGAGCTATACAAAAATATAGCCTTCATTTGTCAGAGTCCTGAGAAAAAAGCAGAAAGATAGCAGGGCTGGAAACACACTTGGTAAAAATAACAGCTGCAAAATTCTTCAATTTGCCAAAGATATAGACCTATATCCAAACAGGGATATAGGAAATTCCAAACAGGGAAAACCAAATAAATACCCATCAAGACATCATAGTCAAACTTTTGAAATCTAAAGTAAAATAAAAAACAAAAATCTTGAAAACATTGAGACAAAAACAGTGCTACCTATAAGAGGAAAAACAGTTAAAATGACAGTGAAATTCTGCTCAAAAAACCATGAAGGCCAGAATGAAGTGGCAGAGCCTCATGCAAACACTAAAAGAAAGTAGTAGTCAACCCAGAGTCCTGTACACAATGGAAGTATCCTTCAGAGGTAATTCATGGAAAGTGCATAACAAAATGACTGACTCGTATGAATAGGTGATAACCTTTATTGATCTCCACTTTTCCAAATTTTTCTTTGACATTTCTCCCCATATAAGTAAATGGCGTATTTTTCTCCCAATTATAGATGCAAGAAACCAGAGTCACACTTGCCTTTTATACCTCCGTCACTGTCATACTGAATAAATAATGAAGTACTTTTAATTCTATCTTTTAAGTCAACTTAATTCCTTGACTGCCTCCTGATTGCCATTTCAGTGTCAAAAATATAATCCTGCAATCAATCATACCTGCAATTTAGCAAACACACTACCTGTGTCCTCTGCCACACTTCTACCCATATTTTTGTGTTTATAACATAAACAAGTACTTTTGCATTTTGATATATAAATGTATCACTTTCAGCTTAAAATTTTATCATGGATTTCCATTGGCCTTTGAAGAAAATCTAAATCTCCAACACAATTCTCCAGTAGTTCTCCAGATTATGGTCCTTACCTCTTCTTCGAAATGACCCTGTGTCTGTCTCCTGGCAGTGTGTGCTTATTTTTTAAAATGTTCCGTCTCCCTTAACGCTGGGCCTTTGCATATGCTATTCCCTCTTCTTGGAAGGTTCTTTATCCTCTCAGAAATACCACATCTGCCCACAGGTATTACTGAAATTCCATTTCATATGAAAATATTTTCCTATGGTGCCCCAAAGGATTAAACACAGTTGCAGCTATTTCTTTCCAGAGAACTTATTTTGCAACCTTTATCCTCATTATAATACGTTGGTTTGCATGCTTTTATTTGTTTATTTATTATATGTCAATCGAACTCATATTTTATCTCTAAAACTCATATCTATCATATTTACTTCTGTCTTCTTCACAAGACACAGCATCAAGTTGGCACATGGTTGATGTACAATAAGTTTTCATTAAATTGGTTTTGGGTGTGTCCTTTGTTAGACTGGCCTTCCTGGTTCTGCACCACCATTCCCCAAGTTCTACACTTTTAGTCTAAGTTTCCCTTCCCCCTACATCAAATAAGAAGATACACACACACACTCTCTCACACACACTCTCTCAAACACACACACACGCTCTCTCTCTTACATATATATTTTATGTTTAAAAAATAGTTGTGGGTTGGTTTTTTTTTTTTTTGAGACAGAATTTTGCTCTGTTGCCCAGGCTGCCAAGCAAGGGCACGATATTGACTCACTGCGACCCCTGCCTTCCAGGTTCAAGCCATTCTCCTGTCTCAGTCTCCCAAGTAGCTGGGATTACAGGCATGTGCCACCACCATCTCTGGCTAACTGTGCATTTTTGGTAGAGACAGGGCTTCACCATGTGGCCAGGCTGTTCTTAAACTCCTGACCTCAAGTGATCCACCTGCCTTGGCCTCCCAAAGTACTAGGATTATAAAGCGTGAGCCACTGCACCTGGTCAAATAGATTTTTAAAATCTAATTTTGCATAGCTCTTCTACTTTATGATTCCACTTGCTAGTAGCCTTTTGGAGTTGATCCACCTTTCAAAAACAAATGATCCTCCCCACAGTCACATATTGCTTCAGAAAATGTTTACTGATGCTGATGTTAGAATAATGAGTATTATTATTTATCTATTTCCAAACCACTTTATGGAGATATGATTGATATATAAAAGGTTACATATATTTAATTTATACAGCTCAATGAGGTTGAACATGAGTATATAATTGTGAAGCCATCACCACCATCGAAGCCATAAAAATATTCATCACTTCCCACAGTTTCCGCTTATGCCAACAACTATGGTAGTTTCCCTTTATCCACGGGGAATTCATTTCATGACCGTCAGTGGATGCCTGAAACTATGGATAGTACCAAGACTTATGCATGCCTTTTTTTTCCAGATAAAAACATTCCTTTAATAAAGTTTAATTTATTGATTAGGACAGTAAGATGTTAACAAAAATAGCTAATAATAAAAATAGAAGAATTCTGACAACAAACTGATATAGAAGTTATGTGAATGTGATCTCTTTTTCCCTGTTTTTCAAAACATCTTATTGTACTGCACTTGCCCTTCTTGTGGTGATGTGAGCTGACAGAATGCCTGCATGAGATGACAGGAAGTGAATGATGTAGGATTGTGATGTAGCGTTAGACTATGTCTGACCTTCTGACCATGTATCAGAAGGAGGATCATCTGCTTTGGGTGATCCTGTGTCACTGAGCCATGACGATGTTGATAGTTGGATATCAGGAGCAGGCAGTGTCAGTGACTAACGGTGGACAGAATTTGCAGCATGGGTACACTGGACAAAGGGAACACCCGTGTCCCAGCTGGAACAGAGGGGAATGGAATGAGATTTCATCACACTACTCAGAACGGCATGTAATTTAAAACTTATGAATGGTTTAGTTTGGGAATTTTTCATTTAATATTTTCATATCACAGTTGGCCATGGGTAGCTGAACTTGCAGGAAGCAAAACACAGATAAAGGAGGAGTACTATATTCTTCCCATTGTTATGATTACACTGGTAAGAATACAAAACATAAGATCTGCCCTCCTCTGAGAAATTTTAAGGAGAAAATACAGTATCCTCAGCTATAGGCCTGATGCTGTCTAGTAGATCTCTAGAAATTATTGAGCCCCTTTCATATTCCAGCTTCTGTTCTAAGTATTTTATTTATATTTAACTTAAATGATATAATGATTCTTCAAGGAAGAATTTTAAAGAGTTCCTTATTCTTGCTTTTGCCACACAGTCCATGTGCTTCAGGGGAAGAGCACCCTACCCAAAGCTCATCTAGTCAGGGATCCACTGTTTGGCAAATGATATGCCGTTCCCTGTCTATCATAATTGGTTCAGAGAAGGACAAGTGATCAATTTCTGGACAAGGAGATGTGATGGTTGGTTGTTTAACACTTCCCAGGAAATATGTTTCCTTATTATTAAATGAAAGACATGTGAAGAAATAGTCTTGTTCTAGTATGTACCTGTGAAGGATAGATGTGTCATAGAGAGTTCGTCATGACAAGGAAATCTAAACTGAGGGAAAACAAACACACAGATGGTGGGGCAGGGATGGGGGTAGCCGCAATCATTCTGTTACAGTATTATTTCCCTCATTGTGTAGAGATGGAAATACTCATAACGGAGGTAATTTGCACAAAATAAAAAAGTGAGAAAACTGAGATTGCAAAGTATTCTTTCAACTCCTAAACCCATGTTTCTTCTGGTGAATATTGATATAACTGTTATTTTTTTCAAATAATACACATGGGGAATAAATTTAGGAGAACATTTGAAGATTTTCACAGTTGTCCTATTAGCATTTCGTTATCTCAAATTCAGGGCAGTGTAACTGTATTGCAGTGCTGAACTCTGCAATACAACCTTCATGAAGGGCATAAACTTCATAGGAAGAATTTTTAGAAAAAGTGGTTGAGATATTTTAGAGTCCCATTTCTGATAAGAAACAAAATTTAAAGCCAAAATTTTATAAGTGATGAATTTTTTTTGGCTTTATCCCAGTAATTATCACTCACCACTTTCATACAGGAATAAATGAGATAATGCGAATTCTGAGAAACTGCCCAGAATCTATAGTCTTAATGGCCATTCATTTTCTTACTATTAAAATACATTTTACTTTGTCTGGTAAATGTGAAAAATCTATCTTTTATAGTGATGTACACCCATCTGTTGTCTCCCATACTTTCAAGTTTTTATTCATGGTATTCTGAAAAGTCAGACATTAGCACTATTTCTCCTTAATGCTTATCCCATATTTCAAATTAAAATACACATTTAGAAAACATAGCTAATTGCTGCACCAGAGACCCTTGCTTCACCCTGAAAAAGAGAATAAATGATAAAATGCTACAATACTGTTTTTGTTACCAAAGCAAGTTAACAAAATATTCTAGCTTGAAGGGGGTTACTATGTATACATTCCCTCCCACCTCACTTCACTTCATCCCAATTCGAAGGCAGGAATGGTTTAAGAGAAAGACCTAGTCCATTACATGCTGGCACAGATTCCAGCTCTGTCATATATAAATGGTGTGCATGAAAGTTACTTAACCTTTGATATTTCATCAAAAATTACCAGGCATGCAAAGGAGCCAAAAAGTATGACACATAATGAAGAAATAAATGAAGCAGGACCCAGCGCTGACACAGATGTTAAAATTAGGTGACAGAGACACTAGAGTTATTACTAATGTATTTCACACTTTAAAAAAGATAAGTAGAGATAGCAGATATAAAAAGAACAAAATTGACATCTAGGGAGAAAAACTACAATGTTTGAAACAAAAACTACATGGGCTGGGATTGCTGGGCTGACAATTCAGACAAAAAAGCTAGAGGATGTGAAGACAGAGACAAAGACATTATCTAAAATGAAACAAAAGGAGATTTTAAAACATGAGATTTGTTCCTATGAGCCTTGGGCAAACTCCAAGTAGCCTAACGGATACATGATTGGTGTCACTGATGGAAAGGTAGGAGGAGAAAGTCAGAAAAATATATTTGAATAATTGGCAACAGAATATTTTTAAATTTATGACAGTTGTGTACCCACAGAGCTAAGAAAGTCAAGTTACCTCAGGATAAGACAGAAAGAAAACCTCACTGGGGCACAGTATCATCAAATTGCTCAAAATCAGTGAGAAAAACATTGTCTTAAAACATGAGAGAGGCCGGGCGCGGTGGTTCAAGCCTGTAATCCCAGCACTTTGGGAGGCTGAGGCGGGTGGATCATGAGGTCAACAGATCGAGACCATCCTGGTCAACATAGTGAAACCCCGTCTCTACTAAAGATACAAAAAATTAGCTGGGCCCAGTGGCACGTGCCTGTAATCCCAGCTACTCGGGAGGCTGAGGCAGGAGAATTGCCTGAACCCAGGAGGCGGAGGTTGCGGTGAGCCAAGATCGGGCCATTGCACTCCAGCCTGGGTAACAACAGCGAAACTCTGTCTCAAAAAAAAAAAAAATGAGAGAAACAAAGTTGCAGTAGATACTAAAAATAAAGTAAAGATGACAACAGATTTCTCATTAGAACAATGTAAGAAGAAAAACAGTGGGACAGCACCTGTAAAGTGGGGGAGGGAAAATCTTGTCAACCTACAATTTTATGCAGAACAACAGCACACGTAATGAGGGTCCCAGAGAGGACTGAAAAGAAAACAAAACAGAAACGCATTTGAAGAAACACAGATATTTTATTGAATAAATATCCTTTGGTTTTTGGTAACTCTTTTGTTAAATTCCAGACATCTAAAAACGTTGATATTGACTCTTCCCCTATTTTTCTCATTGCTTTTATAGTGGAAAATATTTTAGAATATCTTTGTACCACAACTGGAATTGAGTTATATTTTTACTATATTGCCTACATAAAGTATCTGATTTTTAAAAAGCTATTATAATGACTAAATGTGCATTTGCAATAATAAGATATCTTTTAAAATAGATCGCTGAAGGAGAGAAAAAACATCTCTCTTAAGCTGTCATATGTGCTGTGAATAATGTACATATGCACAAAAGGGCAACTTGTGGTCTCCTTGGAGTTAAACGAAAAATTACTGGAACGAGGCCTGGTTTGAAATTTAACTTTTGCTCTCATTGTGAGTTAGATTTGTTTACTTTTAATACAGCAGTGTGTGTGTGTGTGTGTGTGTGTGTGTGTGAGTGTGTGTGTTTGCATATGTTCTCATGGCCTGATATCCAAATTTTCCATAACGTTAGGGATTTCTTTTTCTCTTCCGGAGTACTTAGAGTAGATTATTTTATAGAACTTCCAGAACTGTGCTTTCCTAGTGGTAGAATAAATCATTGGAAACAAACAGCAATTTTAAACATGAGATATAGAAATAGTGATTTTTTTTTTCAAGATCACATCCGGGATTAGCAGAGTGAGAACTAATATCTGATTTTTAGTATCTAAATGTAGAACTTGATGAAGGTAATTTATCATTATCTTTATTCATGCAATATGATTCTTATTACATAAAAATACTTGATCCAGCAGTAGTAGATTTTAGAATTTGAGAAAACATGATTATTTTGTAATACTTCTGAATTTATACTTTCTTACTGTAGGTTTTACTTTCTATTTCCAAAGAGCCACATCCTTTGGCAGTCCACAGGGTTTGAGCTAAAATAATGTCCTTGTTTTCTTTGTCCCTTGCCCAGGAGAAATCTTATGTGACTTTAGAAGTGCCCTTAAATTTCAGGACAGGTGGTACCTCTTTCCTCAGGAGATTCTGGAATCCAGACGGCTGCTTAGAGGTGAGAACACCAGGGCAGAGGTTTTGCACCTGCATTTGGCAACCTGTGGTAGATGCCCATCTTAAAACTCTATAGAGACTTATCCCCTTTCAAAGCTCTTGCCCTTGAACTGATTTCTGCTTCTTTGATGTTGTCAGCTTTCCCCAGACGAATACTGCCCAGTTTTGGATTTAGAGAAATTTTATTGTTTTTAATGAATGAAGGACAAACATGTCCTTGTTTTTACTTTTTTTTTTCAGAGATTCCAAAAGGTAGAAACACATGATTAATGTAACTTATTGACTCTGTTCAATTAAAATCAAATAGCTGCAGAGGTAAAAAAGAAAGACATTGCCTCCCAGGAAGACAAATAGTAATTCTTACTTATTATTAAACATAAGGAGAATTATCATGTTGTAGAAAGTCTGTCTAAGGTAATGGTTTTATCAGCATTCAAGTGATGCTAAGAAGTCTGGTTCTCATTATCGGAAATTAACGGATAATAAAAGTTCTAACTGCTTGCTACTAGTTGGATACATTGAATCTTCTCCTGATCCTTTTGATACTCCTTCAAAGGACGTTTCCTTTTTCGTATGGAGGATCACCATCTTTTCTTGCATGGGAAAATGTGCATGTCCTGATTCCATAGAGGTTCTAATTCCAGTGGTCTGAATTACAATAGGGCTGAGAGCTGCCGAAGTTGGTGGTTACTGAAAGAGGCAGTCTGTAATAACAGCAGGATGAGTCAGTCACATAAAAATTTAAATGGCAGTTTATCAATTTCTTCTAGAAATACGGAGCACTCAGTAGGTACCAGGCTAAATGCGTGACCTATGATAGAATCTGTGAACAGGATAAACGTTGTCCCTAACAGTGGACTCTGGTTTTTACTGGCTTGGTGGTGTTGGACAATGCCAAAGCTTCAGTTCAATTACGTACAGAGATGAAGATATTCATCGTAGAAGATTGTGTGGGGATTACGCAGTCTAATGCGTGTAAAATGCCTGGTGTAAAAAGGAACTCTATGAAACATAGCCCTCACTATTCCCGTACACACACAGGTATAAGAGCAGCTTTTGTTCTACTTACGTAGGCAACTATGCACATAGGTCTAATTAGAATTGATATGCAAGAGAAGGTTTGCTTTAACAGGTAGAAAACCTGCTGATTAGGAGATAGGTAGTTAGGAACATAGAAATTCATATTGTCATTCTAGTTTGGGCATAATAATAATAAAAATATCTGTTTATCAAGTGTGAATGTTGTGAAAGGCGCTTTATATACATTGCCTTAATCCTCAAATCAGCCTGGCAAGTTAGACATTATTACAATGATTGCTGTGATGAAACTGAATCTCAGAGACGGGTAACTCGTGTCAGGGTGTGTGGGATATGCAGTCGGTGAAAGAGAGAGCCGGACGCACAGGCCAGGTCTCCAGGTCTCCAGATCTCCAGAGTCTGTGCGCGCGGAACAGCACCGTGGACGCACAGGCCAGGTCTCCAGGACTCCAGAGTCTGCGCGCGGAACAGCACCGCGGACGCACAGGCCAGGTCTCCAGGACTCCAGAGTCTGCGCGCGGAACAGCACCGTGTTGCCTCCGAGTTGTAAAGTGTCGAGCTAGCGAGTCCTCCTCTGTGTCTTGGAATTCCAGCTGCCAAATCAGAAAATAATATCTGCCCAGCATTATCTATTTAATATATGGAGAGCCCAATGTAACACACATTACCTAAAAGTTGTAATGTACTCTAGAAATTCAGGTTTTTCTATAGCCTTCCTATTTTTTTTAATTTTTAAAAATTCTTTTGAGGTAAGATCTCACTCTGTCACCCACGGTGGATCTGCTGGGCTCAAGTGATCCTCTCACCTCAGCCTCATGAGTAACTGGGACTACAGGTATATGTCAGCACACCTGGCTCATTTTTAAATATTTCATAGAGATAGGATTTCTCTGTGTTGTCCAGGCTGGTCTTGAACTCTTGTACTCAAGCAGTCTTCCTGCCTCAGCCTCCCCAAGTGCTGGGATTGCAGGCGTGAGCCACTGCACCCAGGTTGCTTCGCAAGTTTTCTTTCTCTGTTAGGCTATGATCTCCCAACCACAGTTGAATCCATAATTTGATTAATTTAACCACAGACAATTCCCCCAAAGTAACCTGTATGATGGTGAGAGACAATTTTTGGGGTCAGTGTTGGACAAAACAACATCTGGCTTTTAGTATTTCTCCTTCTGAGGAAGAGAAATCCATTTGCAGAAATGGATTCCTTTCAACTTTGAAGATGACATTTCTCATTAAGGTAGATTTATCCACACAGAAACGTGGCTAACAGCACTTTGCCAGAACATGGCATTGAGGAGCTCGCCATGGGAATCACCCCAACTCTGAGGCAGTGTCTAGCGCAGCTCCAATTCCTCTGGCTCTGAAGCTACTCTCGGGGGCCTGCAGCCTGCTGCCCCTACCCCGGACCAGGCAGAGATGGGAAGAGTTTCCCACCAAGCTGCAGGCAGCAGGTCCTGCATTCTGTACTTTATTTTCAGCAAGAGGACTAGAGCTTGATACCTTATCTACTTCGTGTCTTTCTCCTTTCCTTTTTAAAAGGCAATACATTTCTCATTGCTTCACATTATTTTTTTTTGCGGGGCGGTGTGGGGGAGAATTAGGTAGCATAGAAAGTATAAAACTACTTTATTTGTTAAATGTCATTCATTCATTCATTCATTCAAATTGTCTTTTGTCTGTGATGCTATATGAGGTGTGAAATGCTTTGTAAGACAGAAATTCTCAATGATATGTTTACCTCAATAGTTAAACTGTCCTGGATGAAAAGTTTAACCTTATATAGGGAGGTAATTGGCTTTCCACACTATGGTGTTGTTGATTTCTCAGGAAACAGTAAATAGAGGCAAATAAAGCCCTTCTGCTTGTAAAGCTCTGTGCTTCTGTCTAGTAAACTCTGATTACCCGCAAGCATCCACAGGATCCTGAATCTCACGTCAAATGGAGAAACTAACTCCAGGAAAAGCAAGCTGAACCTCACCCCCGAAAACCCTCAAAACCCCAAAGGTTAAAATGAGCACTGAATATTCAATATTGTATGATGAAGTCACAGGAAATTAAAGCAGCCTGAGCTCATGAATCAGAGGAGGCCAAACACAGACGCGTCTGTGTGGTGGGATGGCTGGGTGCCGGCCTGTACGCGTGTTCCTGGGCTGAAGTTAGAGCAGTAGCTGGAATGAAATCTGCCAGGAGGCCTGGGTGAGTGGAATCGAATTGGGGTAACCCACCCTTTGATCACAACAGTCTTCAGAAGGCTGATGAAAAAGAAGAAAGTATTATTAAAGCAATCTCCCTTGAATCCTTAATATTTCCAGGGCTGTGCATGACACGCTTTCAGAAATAATGTGCCAAACTCCATACTAAATGCCAGAATTGATGAATATGTTTTCTTACCGTGAACATTTCCTTCTTTCCTCTTTGTGGTTACCTTTAAGAACACTGGGAATGCATGATTCCTGCTCTGAAAAGCAAACAAGGGATATGATGCCTGCTGTTGCGTCGTTCCAGACAGGGCTGTGGATTGGGAGCCAGCACACCCAGGTTATGTCCCACTGACTGCATCCTGGAGTTTGTAGCTTGGGAGGCTCATTTGTCTTCTTTGAGTTTCTTATTCCTTATCGAATGAATCAGATTAGACCTGATCTGTCCCCAGCCTTGCAATCTAAGGGCTTGCAGGTGAAATAAAGTTCATTCTCATGCTCTTTTCAATATTTCAAGATGCCTGAGAAATGGCTGAAGTTGACTAAGATTGCAAAAACAAAATAAACAGCATGTTATCTTTGCTTTTGCCTAGAATTTTTGCAGCGCGGCGAGAGAAAGACTGTGTCTGGTGGTTCTCTACAATCTATTAAACACTTTTTACATAAGTGAGAGTCACCATTTTACAAATAGGGAGTTTGAGGCCAAGAGAGGTGAAGTGACTCACTGAAGATTGCTACCTAGCAAAGCTCCTGCCTGTACTGTGTGGACAGGGTGTGACTGGGGGAGGCTACAGGGTCATCTGGGGAGGGAACAGGAGCGGAGCACTCCTGGATCTGGTCCCTGGACTGAGTCTCCCAGGCTCATCACCACATAAACCATAGGCTCAGAAGGAGCTCAAATTGGCAGCTAGCTCCTTTTAAAAAAGAATTTTAAAGCCAAATTATCACTTAATAAGTTCTGTTTGCTTCATAAGTAAACACTGTCATGCCATGAGGGTTCCTGAGCAGGAGAGGATAACAGATTCCTGGGCTGATAAGATCACATCTTCTAAATGAATGATTTCTAAGATTCTGTCTGGCTCTGAGATTCCAAAATTCCATGACCTGGTCAAAGTCAGTCAAGGATGAATTTGTTCCCTCATTTCCAATACATTCTGATTTCCTTTGCTGTCTTTTCCTCTGGGATTCTACTTAGAGGCTGTGATGTTTTGGAAGTTGCTAATTTAAATGACAAATGATAGCATAACCTTGGAATACATATTTGAATATATTAAGTACTCTACTTCCCAGCAAAGTAAATTTTGTCTCTAATCAAGTGGTTTTACTCTTCAAAAGAAAAAACAAGTCATTGATGCCACTGATGCTGATGACGGCCAGGCTGTACCAGAGTTTAATTTTGAGGTGTCGGCATCTTGAATTTACCAACTCAGAAATGCATCAAGTTACACTAAAGTTAAGCTCATTTGGTCTTACTTCGACGTGCTTTAATTTCAGTTACAGTGTGGATTGATACTGAGGTTCAGAGAACCCACATTTTCTGTTCAGACTTCCTTGAGAAGACACTTTAAAAACTGGATTAAAATATATAAAACTTGCCAATTCTTATTCCTAAGGGTGGGGGGTGCAAAGGGTAAGGATTTTCTTGTATTCAGTGAATCAACTTGAATTTGTAAGCTCTGTTTTCCAAGGCTTGGAACTTGAATACCATCTTGATGTTGGAGACCATCCCATGCAGGGTACAGAACATGCTGGAACAGGCTGAGCACCAACCAGCATGAACGTGGCAGCCAGACACGGCCCTGGAGTGCTCATCTAGAATAGAAATTGCTCAAGTGTCAAGAATGAAGTGTCATTAACTTTTGTGTTGATTTTAGGCGTCTACAACTAGATAATTTCCAAAACACAGAAATGAATTTGTGTTCTAAGTGTTACTATTCTCCTCCTGAATCCCAAATAACACTTTTCCAGATTCTATATTAAAGATTGTATTAATTTGTTCTCATGCTACTGATAAAGACTTACCTTATACAGGGCAATTAGCAAAAGAAAGAAATTTAATGCACTCACATTTCCATATGGCTAGGGATGCCGCACAGTCATGGCAGAAGATAAAAGACACACCTCACTTGGCAGCATACGAGAGAAGAGGGCTTGTGCAAGGATATTCTCATTTTTAAAACCATCAGACTTATTTGCTATCACAAGAACAGCACGGGAAAGGCCCGCCCCCTTGATTTAATTATGTCCCACCAGGTCTCTCCTGCAACAGGTGGGAATTCAGGATGAGATGTGGAGGGGACACAGCCAAACCGTATCAAAGATTTTGAAATCTGAACCCTTACTGCATGGAAACATGCATGTAGCTTAAACACAGTGATTTAAAGCAGAACTGAAAAAAAGCTGAATTATCACTGTGAAAGCTCAGGAGTCCTCTGGGCCTGAAGGTGAAACTAGAACAAAAAGACAGAACTTTGGGTCAGGGTAATAAGCACCAAGGACCTAACAGAGACTTCCTGGGGAGAAGTACTGACATTTCTTTTCAATGAAACTTGCGAATTGTTGAAAGTTAAGCAGCAGGATCATGTGCATTTCTACACAGGAGGACATTTGCAGGTCTTGTCTTAAGTGAAGTAACTCATAATAGAAAAACAAACATCGTATGTTCTTGCTCATAAGTGAGAGCTAAGCTACAAATTTCTCGTTTTCTAATGTCACTGATCATCTTTCAAGTGTTCCTTACCAGTTCTGTTTTCATTGTGATGAAATGTGAATTCCTCCAGTAGGAAGCAGACAGAATCTTTTTCTTGCCTGAGACACTTTACCTTCCCTCTTACCTGTGAGATCAGAGTGGGAAGTTGATTGGAGGGAAAGTGGGAGGAATCACAGCCAGTGGTGAAGAGAACCTCCCCCCAGGAAGCTGTCCAAGCAAGGCAAGGGAGGCAGACTGTAGGGGTTGAACACATGAGGGTTACAGCCTGGAGAACAGATAGATTTGAGACCCTCCACTAATTTGCTCTCTCATAGGGTGCATTGCCTGGAACAGATGAGCCTCAGTCTGTGTCAGCTGCAAGATAAAGACGTGAAGTAGGCACCGTGGCACAGTCCAGAGTTCAATGAGATGTAATGGGAAAAGGGGATTTCCCTGGGTATCAGCAGGGCTGCCTTGGTCTGGCACCTGTTACTCAGCAGTAGCTTTCTCACTGATGCAATCTTGTGAGTTTGGGCAGTTGTAGTGAAAAAGATAAGGACAGATAATTATCATTTCTCCTATATCAGGAAACCTTTAAGGACTTCTAAAATCCAGGTACTTAAGTTATTTTTTCAGAAGCTATATGGACTTTACACAAATGCGAACTCCCTGAAGTTCATAATTTGATGTGTCTCTACGCATGGGTGTAGAAGGAAAGATTTAAGTTACAGCCAAAGTATTGACTTCTATGTCCTGAGGGACAGCCAGCTCCCTCTACTGACCTGGTTCTCAATAAAAACACTGTAATTAGGAAATGTTGTCTTTCATGACCAGCAAGGTCAGGCACTGAGAGATCCTGGCCACTGATGAGTATGCAGCATATGTTGAGGGGACTGAGAAAGCTAACATTCCCGGCACTTGTCAAGGCTGAATAGATTTGTGTCTTCAGGACTCAAGCCTCGCATCAGAGACAGAACACCGTATAATCCATCCGTCAGGCAGAAAATGAACTCCTTCTCCATGTTTTGCTGACAATATGTTATTTTCTGTCTGCCATTCTAGAGGCTTATGTTCCTCTTTGAGCTAACTTCTCTGCAGGTTTTCTTTCCTGCATGTAATGTTAGCAAATTTGAGTACACTTTCACCAAAGAGTCTCATTCACAGGGTAGATCAATGTATGCAAGATTTATCTCCTGAAATGGATCAGTATGAATTAGATGTGGGTGGGAGAAGCTGATAAGAAAATGCTCTCAGCTGGGGTAGACGTAGCAGTTAAGCAGCTTCCAAAAGATTTAGTCCAGTCACCCAAGCTCTTGCCAGCTCTACAGCTGGGACCAACAACTCTGATTTCAGAAAAAGACATGCATATTCACAAACACAGCAGCATATAGGATGTGATCTATATCTAAAATTCATGCTGGAAGTGAATAGTTAGATCTAGATACTGAGGACATTGATGAAGACTGCAAATGCATCTTCTAAGTACAGAGAAATCGATGAGAAGCTGGTTTCGGCTTTTAATCTGCACCTCACACTGAGATGTATTGTGTAGTCACTCTCGAAGCTGACAAGAATTACAGCAGTTCTATAAATTCCTAATAACTAGCCATGTTCATAGTGGGGGTGATTTGGAATATTACTTGTCCCTCTTACTGAGAAATGTTATAAATATTCTGGATAAAGACATCTATTCCACGAAATAGAAAAGATGTTTTAATTAATTTTCATATATACACCATTTGATTCTAAAATTCTTGCTAAAGTATGGGGAAAATTTAATTAAAGCTGGCATATATATATATATATATATATATATCCTTTTAAAGCATTGTAAAACTATTTGATATAAAGACATGGCATTATTCTGTTTCTGTTAGAAGCAATAATAAAAATATTTAAATTTAAATTTATCATTTGGAAAGCTTTATACGATACCCAGATATGATACTTATTTCCAGCTACAGAAACTTAGCACTGAGGTATAATGTGAATTGCCCAAATTAAACAAAACAGTGTTAAGAGGGGTCTGTATTAGTCAGAGCTCACCAGAGAAAGCAAACCAACAGAGTCTACAAATACATAGAGATAGAGAGAAAGAGACTTACTGTAAGGGATGGACTTGTGCACTTACAGAGGCTGAAAAGTCCTGAGATCTGCCATCTGCAAACTGGAGGCCCAAGAAAGCCAGTGGTAGAGTTTTTGTCTAAACTCAGAGTTCTGAGAATCAGGAACACTGAAGCCCAAGGGCAGGAGAAGATGATGTCCCCACTCAGGGAGAGAATTTACTCTTCTATACCTTTTTGTTCTTCTTCTTCATCTTTTTTTATGGAGTCTTGCTCTGTGGCCAACTGGAGTTCTGTGGCACTATCTCAGCTCACTGCAACCTCTGCCACCTGGGTTCAAGCAATTCCCCTGCCTCAGCCTACAGAGTAGCTAGAACTACAGGCTCACACCACCACGCCAGGCTTATTTTTTCTATTTTAGTAGAGACAAGATTTCATCATGTTGGCCAGGATGGTCTCGATCTCCTGAGCTCGTGATCTGCTGGCTTTGGCCTCCCATGTGATAAGATTACAGGCTTGGGCCACAGTGCCCTGCCCATCTTTTTATTCTCTTCCAGCCCTTGATGGACTTCATGATATGTACTTACAGTGGCGAGGTCAATCGTCTTTACTCCATTTACTGATTAAAATACAATCTCTTGCAGAAACAGCCTCACAGGAACCCTTAGTAATAATGTCTTACCAGCTATCTGGGCATCCCATGGTCCAGTCAAGTTGACACACAGAGCTGACCATCACAGGACACTTGACACCTGAGTCATTTTCCAAGCTTCGGCAGGAAGGCAAATAGTGCACGGTGTCCAGGAAATTTTTCCCACCACCCACTGCCCTCACGACTCTCCTGTGTCTTATTTACTTCTTTATTACTACCTTCATCATCTGCCCTTCAAGGAAAAACACTATGTTTATTTGTGAAGAAATGTGTTCCTGCTGAAAGAGTTCTAGATTCTCTTTTCATGCTGTGTTGAACAGAGGCCTATTTATGTGTGTGGACGTGGAGGGGCACGTTGAATGAGAACAGTTGGGCCAATCTCACCTGCATGCCCCTGGCCTGGATGATGCAGCTCAAGGAATACCTGACTCACACTTGGCATGAAGAGCTTCAAGAAAGTCTTCAGTTCTACTCCCAGGAGGTTGTACCAGCTATGTCCCCCACCATGTGCAGAAGGTGAGGACGGGGTGCACCTTGGAGCTCTGCCCTGCCTCTGTGGAGGCATCCACATAGTGGGAGTGTTCCTCAGAGTGGACCCTTGGCCCAGGCCTTCTGAACAGTATCACCATAGCTTACCATCCTCTCACGACCTGCCTGTCCACCACTGGCCTTCAGCAATTAGAAGGCACTGCTTCATTAAGGGGATTTTTTTAAATGGAAGAACGGGCATGAGCTCCTGTGCCAATATAAATTGTAAAACATAAAATGAGGACACAGTTGAAGACCAGAGCAAGTCCCACGTAATCTTTCATCTCTGGCAGCCACATTAAGCCACAGTAGATTGCTTTGTATAAAGTTGACCACAAGTATCTGTATGTAGTCTATGATTTGCTGTGGAAGTCCACCACGCTAGACCCTCCGAGGCTGAGGGGCAGGTTTGGAGTCAAGCTGGCAGGACTCAGTTCTGTGGTCTCATTATTCGTTCAGGTTGGTTCAGGTTTTACATGGATCAATGGCCTGTAAAAATATTTTTGAAATAATTCAAATAAATACTCCTGATAAATAAATATATAAGACTCTTTCAGTCTGTAAAGATCTTATAATTTATTGGCAGAGATGAAGACAAATTCCTAAATTTAAAAAGAAATGCAAGTATCCCAGAAGAAAATCATCCTAAGAGTCTTTTAAAACCACCACTACGGCAAAAAGACTCAGAAGCAGGCAAGGCTGTGCTCAGCTTCAGGTTCCAGAAAGACTTCTCAGAGTGAGGAGGCACTGGTGGGAAGGAATGGACGCAGCGTCCTCAGAAGGGGCTGAGGCCATGGTCGGAGGCTTTGCGGAGCAGACACCATGTGAGCGGAGGCTCAGAGGACAGGGAGGCTAGGGAGGAGTTCCGCAAACCCAATGTCCCTGCCTCTGGTTTGGCTCAAGACCTGCAAATATCTAAGAATAAAATGGAAAGGCAACTGGGGAATATGGGATGGAGCAGGAGAGCCTTGGATGCCTGCTTGAGGGGTGTTTGCTTTGCAAGTGTTTGGAATAAAGATGAATGCTATCGTTTAAATGTGTCTGACAAAGTCCATGTGTGGGAACCTTCATCTCCAATGTGACAGTTCTGAGGGGTGGGACCCTTAAGAGCAGATGAGGCTTCCAGGGCTCTGCCTTATGGATGAACTAAGGTTGTTATTGCAGGAGTCAATTCCAGATAAAAGTGAGTTTGGCTGCCTCTTGCCTGTTTTTGCTCTCTGAGTGCTTTTTCGCCCGTTTGCCCTCCACCATGACATGATGCAGCAGAGGGCCCCTGCCTGGTGCCAGCACCTTGATCTTGCACTGCCCAGCGTGCTGGTCCATGTGGAATAGATTTCTGTTCTTTATTAACTACTCGGTCTGTGACATTCTGTTACAGCAGCACAAAGCAGACTAAGATGGTGAAATAAAGATTCTAGTTAATGGAAGGTTTAAAGAGGAAATGAAATGTCTTCCAGTAAACAAAAAGTCAAAAATGTTTTTGATTAAACAATAAAAGTATATGTGTTTGCCGTACTGTCTTCCCCCCACTTTTACACGTGTTATGACTGACCTCAGTTTGGAAGGAAAGCCTGAGCTTCCAATCTCTGTGTCTGCAGATACTTGGGCTTGGCCACATAATAGATACGTCTTACAGTTTGATTGACTTGCCAACTAGAGAATGAACCAGAAATATGGTTCATCCTCCTCACAGGCACTGGGCAGTCAGGGAGAAATGTGGAGTTCTAGTTCCATGCCTTGTGACTCTGCACAAATGATCCATGTTCACTGACTTCAGATTCCGCATTCATGAGACAGGAGCATGAAACCAAGTCATCGAAGATTCTCTTAGGATGAGAATTAATGATGTTAATAAAAAAAGAGACACGTCAGTGTTATCAGACATTAAAACATTGAATAAAATAAATATAAACACACATTTAACTGTGTTTTAATTGTTAATTTGATTTTTAGCAATCATTTTGTGAGGATGAGCTATTGGCCAGTTAAAAATGAAATATAAAGCCAATGAACATATTTCCTGCTTTTCTTCCACAGAAGTCAGGCAGGCAAACACGTGTTAAAAGCATGATAGGTTTTACCACGAATTTACATAAAAGGCACAATAAAGGCCAAGGAGAGATGATAATTTTTAAGTTTTTCTTACTTAATACTTAATGTTTTCAAAACAGCTTTAAAGTCCTGGAGTGGAGAGCAGAGGCGCTACTGGGAGTGACAAGTTGATGGATAGTGTGAGTGATTTAAAAGTAGCAACTAGGACTGGCGCGGTGGCTCACGCCTACAATCCCAGCACTTTGGGAGGCCGAGGCGGGTGGATCATGAGGTCAAGAGATCGAGACCATCCCGGTCAACAAGGTGAAACCCCATCTCTACTAAAAATACAAAAAATTAGCTCGGCATGGTGGCGCATGCCTGTAATCCCAGCTACTCAGGAGGCTGAGGCAGGAGAATTGCCTGAACCCAGGAGGCGGAGGTTGCAGTGAGCCGAGATCACGCCATTGCACTCCAGCCTAGGTAACAACAGCGAAACTCCCTCTCAAATAATAATAATAATAATAATAATAATTAAAATAATAAAATAAAAATAAAAGTAGCAACCAATGCAGCTATACAATATTTCAGTTAAAGGTGACAAGTAATTTTTCCCTTCAAATTTCTGATTATCTTTCAGCTTCCCAGGTCTCTATGCACCAGTTGAAACGCCACAGAAAATATCTTCCTAGTCCTCAAATATGAGGCCCTTGGGCCAGGTATTTTGCAGACTTTTCCTTTTTTGGACAGGCCACATTTAAATGCTGTCTGAAGATGTGAACATCCATAAAATTCTGTTATCTGTGTATGTTTAGGGCCCAATCAAAGTAGACTTTTATATTTTTAGCTTTCTGTGTTTGTACTTTTAATTTAACATTAATGGGACATCTGCCAAGCTAATATAGGCACTTTTCCACGCACTGGAAAACCCAATTAGGACTTGTTCTGCGTTTGATTATCAGTCAGAAACATGCATACAGAAATATTCATTAGAGAGCTACCAAGAGCTGTGATAAAAGAGCAGACGGCTGAATTATAGCGCTGCTGTCACTCCCCCAACGCCGTTCACATTCGTTTCATGAAAGACCAGCAACCGAGTATCCTCATGTGACGCGGTGCCCGCTGGAAGCGCGTGCCCTTATGAGCAGCGTTGTTCTGACTGTAGGATGTTCGTGCGCATCTCATGACGTGATACTGCAGACAAATGATAAACTGCAGCACAGACTGCAGCCCGAGTGGGGCTGTGTGGATCTGCAGCTCTTTCGCAAGCATGCTGTGAGCTTTCGTCATGGCCTCTGCAGACTGTCCATGTCCGTATGCTCCCAGAGGCACGTGTGGGTTTGCCACCTGGTGCTCTTCCTGGAGCCCATTCATTGCAATCTCTTTCTCCCCTCCTGCCCCAGGGTCCGCCATCCTCACCATGAATTTAGCCTACAGATTACTATGTTGTCATTAGCTGTGGGTTTGACATGATTTGTTGGAGTCCCAGACATTCTAAGAGGACTCTGAGAGACTGAGAGAAAAGGTCCACTATTTTTTGATGGGGATGAGAAGCAGGAAGTGAAAGGGAGTGAAAGGTTCAGGGACTGCCTAGGATGATTTTTCTGGAGGATGGGTATGCGGGCCCTGAGCAGCTTAGGGCCAGCCTGGGGACCCTGAGGGAGCACAGGAGCCAGGGCATGCCAGGAAGGAAGGACTAGTGAGTGCCTTAGACTTGCCTTCCCCAGGAACATTTGTGTGATCTGGGTCTTAAGGTTATTCACAATGTTTTCCTGAAATATATATTTTTTTATTTTTGGAATAAAATGATTTGGCAGTAATAAATAGAAGCTGTCTGATTTGGCACACTAAGCTAAAGCTGTCATACAAATGGTAGAAAGGCCACTTTTGTGTGGGTGTCACTGAATGTTGGGTTTATAAAGTAGCTTGAGTATTTCCCAGGGCTTCTTAATTGTCTTCTGCTCTCAATCTGGCTCCCAGGCACCTGAGCATGTGACGGAATGGCACAGACTTCCTCAAAGCAATCAGAAGAGCTGAGCTCCCTTGCTGTCATTGTGCAGTCAGCTAGCAAGATCAAAGTCTTCTGAGCAGTTTATTTGAAAAGCATTTGGGTAATTTAGCTTCTAATGGCTTCAGTATGTTTGCTATCTCAAACTTAACTATATTACATTTTTAAAATGAAACAAAAGAATAAATATGTTTTGATATTTGTTGTTTCATAAAAGAATGACCATTTCCTGCATAATCTGAGAAACTAAAAGACACAATTCTCAATATAGTACAATAGAGTATCTAAAATGATTAATTCTATTTGAGAAAAAAACTGGAGCGAAAAGACAGAACTTGTATTTTCTGTAGGAAGTAAATCAGTCTCCACTTATTAGTATAAGCTTTCCCATGTGGTGAATGGAAATAATGAAGGGCCTTGTGAGACTGAGACTTCAAGATGATCAATATTGTGATAGGGCCATATCCATGAACTTGAACTATCTCAGTAGGACTAGACATTTAATAATAATTTAAGTGCTAAACCATATGGCTGGCATATACTGTAATGGGAAAACGTTTTCCTCTAGTTACTAAAACTTTTATATTAAAGAAAAGACATTTGAAGTGATGCATTTTGCTTTGTTAATAGCAACAGTGCTCCATGTTGCTTAAAATGCATTTATATTCGCTTTTGGAAAGACCAAAAAGATCAGTCACTATTTTTAAAATTTAAATTAAATTGTATTTTTAATAAGATTGTTGCTTTTTCCTATTAAGTTGTGGAAAATCCTTTTATGTTCTGGTTATTAGTCCTTTATCAGATTCATCATTTGCCAATTTGTTTCTCTCAATCCATAGGCTGTCTTTTTGTTTACTATTTTCTTCCTTTGCTCTGGAGAAGCTTTTTAGTTTGACATGGTTCTACTTATTTTCTTTTTTGCTGCCTGAGCTTTTGGTGATATACCCCAAAAAAATCATAATTAAGGATGTTTTCCTCTATGTTTTAATCTAAAAGTTTTATTAGATTAGGTCTTTATTCTGGAGTTGATTTTTGTGTGTGGTATAAAATAAGGGTTCAATTGTATTCTTTTGCCTATGGATATCCAGTTGCCAGTTTTCCTAATAGCATTTGTTGAAAAGACTGTCTTTTCACTGTTGTGTCTTCTTGGTAGGCTTGTCAAAAATTAGCTGACTATATCTTCTAGAGTTTATTTCTGGGCTCTCTATTCTGTTCCATAGGTGTATATGTTTGTTTTATGTCAGTACCATACTGTTTTGATTAACATAGCTTTTTAATATAATTTGAAATCAGAAAGTAGGAGGCCTCCAACTTTGTTTTACTTTCTCCAGACTTCTTTGGTTATTTGGGGTATTTTGTGATTCCATGTATGTTTAAATTTTTTCTTTTCTATTTTTGTAAAAAATTTTTAAATTTTGATAGAGATTACAATGAATCTGTGTATTATTTGGGTAGTACAGACATTTTAATAATATTAATTCTTCAAATTCATAAATATAAAATGCCATTTCATTCATCTTTCAATTATTTCATTAATGTTTTATAGTTTTTAGTATACAGATTTTCACTTTCTTAGTGAAATATATTCTTAAGTATTTTACTCTTTATGATGATATTGTATATGGTATTGTTTTATTGATATCTTCTTCAAATAGATTATTTTTTGTGTAAAGAATGCAACTAGGCAGGGAGTGGTGGCTCATGCCTGTAATCCCAGTACTTTGGGAAGCCAAGGCCAGTGGATCACTTGAGGTCAGGAGTTTGAGACCAGCCTGGGCAACATGGTGAAACCCTGTCTCTCCTAAAAATACAAAAATTAACTACACGTGGTGGCAACCACGTGTAATTCCAGCTACTTGGGAGGCTGAGGCAGGAGAATCAGTTAAACTCCAGAGGTGGAAGTTGAAGTGAGCTGAGATCACACTACTGCATTGCAGCCTAAAAATAAAATTGATTTTTGTATATTGGTTTTTTTTCTTCTATTTTACCACATTCATTTATTAGTTCTAGTGGGTCTGGGTGAAGTCTTTAGGATTTTCTACATGTAGGATCAAGTCATATAAACAGGATATAGAGATGGATATTGATATGGATATAGACTGAACTTGGCCTTCAGCTTGAGAAAGAATTCTATCTGTTACATGTTTGGAGCGAAGTTATAAGATTATAGGCTACATACATCTTTCTGTTTGTTATTGCATACTTTATTTTTTAATTTGTTAAATTTTATTTGGTTTAAGCTTAGTGTCCTGAGTCCAACTGCTTGAATTTGGGTCTTAACTCATCAATTTTCAGCCATTTTTTAAATGATGAAAACATCCACAATTACGAATTTCCCCTGTGAATTTTTTAGTCCCTCCCACAAATTTGATATGTGGCATTCCCTGCATTTTCCTTATTTAAATTTTCCATTGTTTCTTCTTTGACTCATGAATTATTTTAAAATATAGTTTTGAATTTTTACATGTTTTTAGCATCATTTTATATTATTGCTTTTTACTTTAATGATTTTTCATATAATTCATTAAATGTATTATTGAT
Source organism: Leontopithecus rosalia (assembly GCA_028533165.1). Lineage (NCBI taxonomy): Eukaryota > Metazoa > Chordata > Mammalia > Primates > Cebidae > Leontopithecus > Leontopithecus rosalia. The sequence goes on from CM052654.1 coordinate 137,437,032, forward strand.
TTGTCTGTGTTAAATGTTGTTCTGTACAGTATTTTAATTCCATTGTCTTTTTAATCCACAAAATTAGTAATTGTCATTTTAATTATGGAAAGTCAATGGTTGTTTACATTTACCCATGTATTTGCCAGTTTTTTCCACTCCCATTTTCTTCTGACGTTGCAGCTTTTTCTTTGATCTCAGCTTTTATTTCTCCTGATGTATATTCATTCAATGCTGCTATAATGAGAGTTTACTTGTAGTAAATACTTTTAGACTTTTAAAGTGTGTTAGAAATTGTATTAGTTTGGTTTTGTGGATTGTATATATACATAACTAATAAATATTCTTTAACCAAAGTGTGTGTGTTTGTGTATGTGTTTTGTGTGTCTGTGTGTCTACTTTGGTATACATTTTTATGTAAATGTGTAAGCATGTGTGTTTGTATATCTCTTTCCTCTAAATATGCATCATTGATATCAGCCCTTCAGAGTGAACCAAATGCCAGTTAATTCAACAGCTATCTACGAAACACATGCTATGAGCTAGGCTAGACCCTATACTGCAGATTCAAAGATTAAATGTAGTTTTGACTCTCGCCAGTTTCCCAGAACCATGTGAAACTGCCTGAGAAAGTTATTCACAGTGGACTCTGAGAGTCATGGGAAGGTTTTCTAATTGCGTGGGAAGAGAAGAGTTCACCTAAAAGCTTTTTGGAAGGTGATGTTGGTACGGGCCCATGAGGAATGAATAAGAATTTGTCCAGATGGAGGAAGGAGGAAAGAAAAGAAGTTGATGTGTGCAAAGGCACACTGGCATGGAGTAGTGTGCTGTGCTGTGGGCCTGGAGGACATGGTGGCATAGAGAGATGGTGGTGCTCAACTGTGGCTGCTGCTAATACATTGCTGCTGCTTCTGCTGCTAATAAACACAGCAGATGCTGAAAACTTACTACACACTAGGCAGTGATTATCTTGTTTAATCACCAAACTTTAGGAGAATGCCTTTAATACAGGTGCAATTATTATCCTTATTATTTTATAATAAGAAAACTAAGATTTAAGAGATGGGTAGCATGAATTTGCATGTCTGTAAAGGAATACCCAAGGCCAGGTAATTTATTAAAAAACAGGTTTTTTTTGTTTTTGTGTTTCTTTGACTCATGTTTCTGCAGATTGTATGAGAAGCATGGTGCTGGCATCTCTGTCTGGTGAGACCTCAGGGAGCTTCCAACCATGACAGTAGGTTGAGGGAAGTCAGCACATCACAGGGTGAGAGAAGGAGCAACAGAGGGAGGTAGAGGTGACAGACTCTTTTAAATAAGCGGATGCAGTGTGAACTCCTTACTACAGGGAGGGCACCAAAACCTTCATGGAGAATATGCCCCCATGACCCAAATACCCCTCACCAGTTTCCACCTCCAACGCTGGGATCACATACACGTCCAGATGAGATTTGGAAGAGACACAATTTCAAACTGTATCAGGTAGGTAATTATTCAAAGCCACAGAACTTAATGCGTGTTAGAATTACCCCCTACTGACCACATAAATCAATCCCATCCTTGAATTTTTGGCTTGGATGGCATCTCTGCTGAGACTTTCTCTGCATTTGCAGATGGTATTAGGTGCTCTGCCTGTGCACTGTCAAGGCATTTGACTGAGTCCTGAGCTCTGTCATGGAAACTTATTTCTGTCCTAAGTATCTGCTTCTTCAGCTGCCTTTCTTACTAGCCCACAACCCCACAAGGCAGAAATTCTTTTTCTTAAGAAATTAACCATACGTGATACAAGACACTGAACAACGTACATTTGGGAGAATGGAAGGACGAGTCAGTGAGTGCCGTGGCCCTGTTGCAATGTAGTATGCATTAGGATATGGGGAAGGAGAAGGAACTGGAGAAGATGTGAAGGATCAAGTCACAAAAGTTTTATGTTTTATGCTAAGTTCCTAATGATTGCATACTGAATGTCATGGGAAGCCACCGAATGATGCTAAGCAGGACAGGTACATGATAAAATCTGTGGTGCAGAAAGATTACTCCGGTTATATGTGGGTAGAATGGAAGAAAGGACATGTCAGACAGGCCAATTAAAGTTTGACTGCAATAATAAGATGAGAAATAATGAGGCTAAAAGAAGTCACTTTGGTGATTAATTTCATGTGTCAACTCTACTGGGCCACAGATTGCTCAGACATTTAATCAAACATTATTCTAGGTGTTTCTATGAAGGTGTTTTTGAGTGAGGTGAATATTTGACTTGGTAGTTTGCTTTAACCAGATTGCCTCTCTAATGTGGGTGGAATGCATCTGGTCATTTGAAGGCCTGAATAAGACAAAAATGCTAGAGAAGTCAGAGAAGTCAGAGAAAAATAACAGAGAAGTCCTCCTATTCTGCTTTGAATTGGGACATCAGCTTTTTCCTGCCTCAGACTCCAACTGAAAAGTCATCTTTTCTGGGTCTGGAGCCTGTTGGCCTTTGGACTTGAGCTTGCAACATTAGCTATCCTGAGTCTGTAGCTCACTGAATCACACTTAAGCTCTTGGGACTTGTCACATGCCGACTTTGAATTTCAGTTCTACCAACCAGGGCCTCAGCTACTCCTTTGTGAAATTATGTGAGATACTTGATACTAGAAATTAGATCACTAGATAACTGGATCCTCATCTCTTGCCTTATACAAAAATCAACTCAAGCTGGATTAAGGACTTAAACGTAAGAGCTGAAACTATAAAAATCTAGAAAATAACATTGGAAGAACCCTTCTAGGCATTAGCTTAGGCAAGGATTTTATGACCAAGAACCCTAAAAGAAATGCAATAAAAGCAAAGACAAATAGCTGGGGTCTAATTAAACTAAAGAGCTTTTGCACGGCAAAAAGAACAGTCAGCAGAGTAAACAGATAACCCACAGAGTTGGAGAGAATCTTCACAATCTAAACATCTGACCAAGGAGTGATATCCAGAATCTAAAAAGAACTTAAATCAGCAAGAAAAAAAGGTCTCATCAAAAACTGGGCTAACAACATGAATAGACAATTCTCCAAAGAAGATATACAAATTGCCAACAAACATATGAAGAAATGTTTAACATCACTAATGACCAGGGAAATGTAAATTAGTACCACCTTACTCATTCAAGAACGGCCGCAATCAGAAAATCAAAACCCAGTAGATGTTGGCATGGATGCTGTGATCAGAGAACACTTCTACACTCTGGTGGGAATCTAAACTTAGTACAGCCCCTGTAGAAAACAGTGTGGAGACTCCTTAAAGAACCAAAAGTAGAACTACTGTTTGATCCAGCAGCCCAACTACTGGATATCTACCCAGAAGAAAATAAGTCATTATTCAAAAGAGATACTTGCACTCATGTTTACAACAGCACAATTCACAATCACAAAATAGTGGAAGTAGCCCAGTGCCCATCAATCAAGGAGTGGATAGAGAAACTGTGGTATATATATAGACGTGAAATCATACTCAGCCATATAAAGGAATGAATTAACAGCATTTGCAGTGACCTGTATGAGACTGGAGACTATTATTCCAAGTGAAGTACTTCAGGAATGGAAACCCAAACCCTGTATTTTTTCACTGATATGTGGGAGCTAAGCTATGAGGACACAAAGGCATAAGAATGACACAGTGGGCCAGGCGCGGTGGCTCACATCTGTAATCCCAGCACTTTGGGAGGCCAAGGCGGGTGGATCACGAGGTCAAGAGATTGAGACCATCCTGGTCAACATGGTGAAACCCCGTCTCTAGTAAAAATACAAAAAAAAAAATTAGCTGGGCATGGTAGCACATGCCTGTAATCCCAGCTACTCAGGAGGCTGAGACGGGAGAGTTGCCGGAACCCAGGAGGCAGAGGTTGCCGTGAGCCAAGATAGCGCCATTGCACTCCAGCCTGGGTAACAAGAGCGAAACTCCGTTTCAAAAACAAAAACAAAAAGAATGACACAGTGGACTTGGGGACTTTGGGGAAAGATTGGAAGGCGGGCAAGGGGTAAAAACTATAAATATGGTATAGCGTATACTGCTTGGGTGATGAGTGCACCCAAATATCACAAATCAGTAAAGAGCTTACTCGTGTAACCAGATACCACCTGTACCCCAATAACTTATGGGAAAAAAAGAAATTAGATTACTGAACAAAAACACTTCTAGTATAAAATTGTAGAATAATTTACAATAATAAGTATGATTTCATTTGGAATTTTATATAACTAATGATACCTAGTACACTTCATGATGTATAAATAAGCTTTGGCAAAAGGTAGAGAGGAATGTCATATGATTGCGGGAATATCAGAGAAATAAGAGTAAAGACATTTTAGGGACGAGGTGTTGTCCTAAGAGATGTTCGTAGGCGGAAGATGCAAACGGGTATCTCGCATATAAACAAATGTGTAACAAGATGGCTAAGAAAGCAGGGAGGAACTTGGTGTTTTCCAGGCATGCTGTTCAGACCAGAGGCTCCATTCAGATAAAGAGATGAAAGGATGCTGAAGAAAAGGTGCCACTCCCATTGTTCTGATGTCTTCCTCCCTCTTGCTATTACTCTATCCTCATAACATATTTGTGATGACTGGGATCCTATCCTACGCTTTCTTCTCACTCTCCCTTAGAAGTATCAATTCTTTCCACATCTTTTAGGTGCCCACAGGGCTTTCTTAACACACGCTGACCTCATGGCATTGTGTCTTGGCCAGTTCTTACCCTTATGTGAGCTGTGTTGTGAGAGAAAAGGGGCTACGTTGACTCTTCTTTGTACCTGCACATCTGTCACAGGTTCATGGAATTGGGTCTTGGTAACTTCTTGTTGAACAGGTTGTATGAATAACTGAAAGTGTTGTATGATGAGGTGTTAAAGAGGGATGGATAGATTATATCAGAGTTTTATATTCATCTATGTATCAGGGACAAATAAATTATATCAGGGCTTATGTCTTAGACTACCCCGCCTTGTGATAAAAATAATAATAAATTTTAAGGGTCAAACATGTTGATTTCCCTAATCCTCTCTGGATTACAGAAATCCCAACATAAATTTTACAGTGTATTCTGTGAAACGATCTGAGGTTAAAAGTGATTTTAGGTAAAAACAAATGCAAACCATAATTATGGTGCTACCAAAAGAAACAAGTTATTCAGAAATTGTTAATGGAGAGGAAAAATATGATATTCAGGAATTACTATTAATGTTTTATTTAGAAAACTCAATTGGAAAGAACACAATTCCCTTTAGCTTGTTAAAGCAAAAATTTTAAGCTTATGAAAGAATGTCAACTAATACTTAGAATCCCCAGGAGACCCAGAATCTGAATTTACAATGTCCACTACTCCAGAGGGGGTCCTCTTCTGGAAACACCCCTGCCCCAGCTCTTGTCACAGACTGCAGTTAGGCTTGGATGTCATAACCTCAGCACGGCACCCTGAGAAACTGACAACGTCTGCCAGGACTTTGCAGGAGGACCAGGTTTTCTCTCTCACGGCTTGTGTGTGCTCTGAATTCGCACAGGAGAGTGTGAGTAACAGCCTCTGTGTCATTCTATGATGCCCTAGAGTCAAGGGAGCCTGGGCTTCTTTCTTGGGAAGACCAAACTAATATGAAATTTCCAGCATCTTGGAAGAAGTTTCAATCCTATTGAGAGACCGCAAATAATAAATGCGAGAGTGACCTTAGATTTTTTTAAGTCCCAGCTTGATATCATATCTACGATCTATTATGTATTTTGTTTCCTTGTAGAAATCATTTAACCACCATGAATCTCATGCTTCTCATCTGTAAACTAGAAGTAGTTACATATCTACTGCAAAGAATTGTGGCAGAAATTGATCAGTAATGCTGATTACATGGAAAGTGCTTGCTCAACATGTTGAATCAACATCCATCCATCCACCTTATCTTTTGAGAAAATATTGAGATTTGCCATCACTTCCAAAGTGTTTTTTGGCAGCAGCCCTAAAAATCACCAAAGAATTTGGATGTCCATAACTACCCCCAGAAATAATAATTTTATTGGTTTATAAATATCTGTTTATATTTGTTTTTGTTCCCCAGATGTTTTAATGTGCACCAATGTTGAGCACTACTGGCTTCTTGTCTTTGTTTGACCTACCCATCAGCTTTTATTTTTTCTTTTTCTTATTTATTTATTTATTTATTTTTGAGATGGAGTCTTGCTCTGTCGCTCAGGATAGAGTGTAGTGCACAATCGTGGTTCACTGCAACCTCTGCCTCCTGCGTTCAAGTAATTCTTCCTTAGCCTCCTAAGTAGCTGAAATTATGGGCATCTGCCACTTCGCATGGCTAATTTTTGTATTTTTAGTAGAGACAGTGTTTTACCATCTTGACCAGGCTTGTCTAAAACTCCTGATCTCATGATTCACCCACCTCAGCCGCCCAAAGTGCTGGGAATACAAGTGTGAGCCACCATGCATGGCCAGCTTTTCTTAATTAGGGTTCTGGGAAAGAATTGAACACTACAAAACACAACTTAAATGATCATTATCTCAATTTTCCCAAAGATGGTATATAGAAGTACTATTTAGTACAAATAAATATATGAATTCATTGCTTACAAAGGATGTCTCAGGGTAGGAGAATGAATTTTCTATTGGAGAGAGATGATGTTAAAACAACTGAAAGATAGGTCCAGAACCTGGGTGAACTGGTAGCCAGGCTCCCCAGTGGACGAAAAGAGGCCCTGAGTGGTTGCATCTGCTGCTTTCTGTGACTGATTTAAACCTACCAACTATTTACGAGCTGGCTTACAAAATTTCTGAGTAGTTAAAAATTACCATCAACAAACTGCTCTCCCAAATTGACAGGACCTGCCTCCAGCATGCCATATATTTTTTGAGAAATTTGTTGGTTGCGTCTAGATAACATGCTATGAAACTATTTTTTTGAAGCCATTTTGCTGTGGCTATTCTGAAAGCAACTCAGTTACATGATTCATACTAATTTCGTCTGGTAAAGAGCAGCTGGACCATCTCTTAAGATCTCTTCCAAACTTGTAATACCATAACCATCAGCTGGAGAGGAGTGGGTTACTGGGACAAGAAAAAAAGAAGCCCTAAAATTGTGCATAAAGAGTCTTAAAAATAATTCCGTACATCACAGGGTGGGTAAAATCAAACCTAAAACTCAGAGGATATAATACTACTTCTGTTTCTAAAATCCTAATTCAAAGCAAGGAAAAGTGTAGAGAGTAGAAACAGCTGCAACTTCCTCCCCTTTACTTAACAGAAACACCCACATTCAATAGACTCGATAGTTTATTTAAGTTCCTCAGAACATATGGTGAACTCTTGAATCACCCCCACACAAATATAGATGGCATAATAAGTTAAGATCTGAAAAAGTATTACATGATATTAAAAATAGGGATTAAAAACCACATGCCTTGAAAAATTAACATGCCATATTAACAATATAGAACTTAGAGGATGTTTAGCTTAGGATAAAAGATCCCAGGATGCATAATTATCTCCTCCAGATCATTGTGGATGAGCCTGAGGACTGTGGAAATAGTCACAAACACTGGGAAACGTTTGTGTTTAAACATAAGGATGGGCTTTTCTGAAACTGCGTTGGAAGGTGGCAAGCATTCTGGCAGAGACTGGAAAATATTTGGTGATATTGTAGAAAGGATTTGGGTATTACATGAGAAGAGGCTAAACTATATTACTTCTTAGGAACGTATCAACTCTAATGTTTCATTATGTTGTTAGTCATGAAACAGATAAGTGAATCAGCTGAAATCAGGTAGATTTTTTATTCCTCTATGAACACAAATTGTGGATGGGATTTGAGCAGAGGACCTTAATTACTTGCTTTATACATAGGTGCCTTTGACCCGAGGGGCATTTTTCATCACTACCCAGTGGAGGAGTGAAGCCCATGTCCCATGATGGTCCTCAGGGCAAGGGGAAATGTGCCCTGAGGAAGAGGCAGCCTCACAGTATGGAAGAGCCAGCCTCACAGAGGTCCTACCTCAAATTCCACACCGCAGAATGTACTTGACCAGAAATACTCTACTCAAGTAATATTAGAATAAAGACACATGTGTGCACATGTTTATCGCAGCAAAATCTATAATTGGAAAAATGTGGAACCAACCTAAAGGCCCATCAACCAATGAGTGGATAAAGAATATGTGATATATATATATATATATATATATATATATATATATATACACACGTATGTATCATATGTATAATACATATATACCACACACATATGTCATACACACACACGTGCACACACACACACACACACACACACACTATGGAATACTACTCAGCCATAAAATGGAATGAAATAATAGCCTTTACAGCAACTTGGATAGAACTGGAAGCCATTATCCTAAGTGATATCTGTCAGGAATGGAAAAAGCAAATATAGTTATGTTCTCACTTGTAAGTGGGAGCGAAGCTATGAGGATGCAAAGGTGTAAGAATGATACAATGAACTTTAGAGACTTACAGGAAGTGCGGGAGGGAGGTGAGGGATAAAAAACTACATATTGGGTGCAGCATACACTGCTCTGGTGACACGTGCATCAACATCTCAGATACCACCACTAAAGAACTTTACCATGCAACCAAAAACCACATGTACCCTCAAAAACCTAATTTTTTTTTTAAGTAGCAAGTAGGATTTTTAGAGCATCATTTGCCAGTGGGAGCAAGGCACTGCCCTGTGCTCTTCCAAGTGATTGTGTGGACTCACGGCCATCTGCGGCTTGTATTCCCCAAGGAAGAAGTTGGTGGGTTAGGAGCAGGAAGAGAGCTCATACACTCTGTTCTGATGGCTATTCCTGGACACTTCCTGAACTTGGACAGTTTTCTTGAGCTTGACAACATTCCAAGACCACCCACAGCCATAGTTAGTGAAACAGAGATGCACTGATGGCTGCTTTCATCTTATCTGAAAGCCTTCATGCCACTGGGGCTCAGTGCATCCTGCAAGGGCTTTCCAAGTGTTACCACATATTTTACTTTAACAAATTAGAAGCACATGGTATCATAAGACAATAACCAGGGAACCTCCCTAAACCATTTCTTCTTCTCCAACCCCACAGTATTGCACAGAGAAGAGAGTTCAGGTAGGCTAAATCTTCTCTTTCAGGTAAAAATGACATCACTGTGACCAGAATTTAGCTAAAAAGAGGAAACAGTGAATGGAGTAGCTTTCTGTGAAATAGCTGCCTCAGATATTGTGAAGTAGGCATTCTGATAGATGCTGCTTTTATTCTATTAGTTTATTTATTAATTAATTAATTTACTTATTTATTGAGACAGAGACTTACTCTGTTGCCCAGGCTGGAGTGCAATGGTGCCATCTTGGCTCATTGTAACCTCCACCTCGTGGGTTCAAGCGATTCTCCTGCCTGAGCCTCCTGAGTAGCTGGGGTTACAGGTGCATGCCACCAGGCCCGGCTAATTTTTTGAAATTATAAAGTAATTTAACCTTTAATACATGGAATAAGTTTTACAGTCACATTTGTAATTTACATATACAGTGGAGATCACTGAAAAGCTTTCTGTTGCTCTGCAGCAGGAAATTTTATAATGTAGCTTAAACAAATGTGCTACAGAGTGCAGCAAGGTAACCTCACCGAGGAATAAGATTTTCATAATGGAACTTGTTACAGGTAGTTAAATATTTTTATAATGTTATACAGCACATATTTTCAAAATGAACATTACCACTGAATAGTTTGCCAACAATTGTTAGCGATTAATGTTTTATAAACACTTAATTTTGCTGTAAAGTATGTGGCTCTCCAAATGTTAGTACATGAAATGTGAAATTTAAATGCAAAATAATCCCCTAAGATGGAGACTCAAGACCTCAAAACTTTGATCATTATTGCACCTATTTTTCTACAAGAAAGAAAGAGAGAAAAACTTACATCATAATCCACCCAAAAACTGAACAGAAAGGTTGTAAAATTACAGACTCATTGGCATCCAACATAACAAAATCTACAATGAACACATTTTTTTGTGAACTGGCATTGCAAAAATGTGCAGTGAAATGTGGTGAACTATGATCATGCAAATTAAAATCCTTCACAATCATTTTATTATATGTTTTATAAAATGTTCTTAAAGAAATATTTCCATCAACATTTCTTGTGCAATTTAATCAATGACAAAAATATAAAGGCATTTCTTATTCTTTATGTTATAGATTTTAAAACATGCCTTTGTACTGCTGAAATAGAAATGATGTGTTTGGGATAACTGAGCTAAGGAAACATTTAAAAACCTATGTATCTTGATTGGTTTCACCATGTTGGCCAGGCTGGTTTTAAATGCCTGACCTCAAGTGGTCCACCCGTCTCGGCCTCTCAAAGTGCTGGGATTACAGGTGTGAGCCACCACGCCCGGCCCCTGTTAATTGAAATCTACTATGCATCTCATTGCAGGTAAAGTGATTGTTGAGCATCCTCACAGAATGGTCCCCTTTTCTCACATTGTGACTGGTACGTTCACATCACAGCTCCCTTTAATCCTTTTCTGTTGCGGTGTCTTCTGAGGTTTGTTTATGGCCCACTATTTTTGCCTATATTGTCTCTGTAAACAAACGTTGGTATCTTGTCATTTCTTTGTGTTGAAACGTCTTCTCTCTGAAAGGACCATATCAGTATACAAATACGCAGCATGGGTGGGAGAATGTATTCTGCAGGTAAACAGCATGTCTTCACAGCACATTTAAACCGCACTTGAGAAAGACTTGGTGGTCTATGGAAACGACACTCATTGGCCAGTGAGAAGGGTGTGGATTTTCTGCCTTGGTTTTTATTTAAGCTTTTCTGCTCTACTCTGGTTTTAACATTCTTTTTTTTTTCTTAATACAGCGGTTCCTCTTAATATATTACTCTAAAATGAAGTCTTGTTTTTAAGGTTTTGTTTTTGAAATGGAGTTTCGCTCTTGTTACCTAGGCTGGAGTGCAATGGCTTGATCTCAGCTCACTGAAACCTCCGCCTCCTGGGTTCAGGCAATTCTCCTGCCTCAGCCTCCCGAGTAGCTGGGATTACAGGCGCACGCCACCATGCCCAGCTAATTTTTTGTATTTTTAGTGGAGACCGGGTTTCACCATGTTGACCAGGATGGTCTCGATCTCTTGACCTTGTGATCCACCCGCCTCGGCCTCCGAAAGTGCTGGGATTACAGGTGTGAGCCACTGCACCAGGCCTCAAATAACAATATATAAAAAAAAAAAAAGAAAACAAAACAAACAAAAAAAACTGCAAAGTTTGGGGAAAAATCTCAAAACGGGCTAAGTAAACTGCAGAACTGATATATTTACTTGAAACATTTCATCATATGTGAATTTTATATAAATATGACATAAACAGTCAAGAAAAGGAAGAGTATTTGTGCATATAAGTTACTGTTCCTTACTTTCTTTAAGGGGACATGTAAATTATGACTTGCATTTAAAAGTGGAGCAGGACGATCTGCATTTCCCATCAGTAATTTCGTTGCCACAGCCTGCTTTACCAAGTTGCTTATGTAAGTGCGATGTAGATATATCTGCTATGCATAGCATTTAGTCGATCGTTACACGGCCTATTTACCTTGGTGTAATTAACACTGTATTAATAATTTTTTCAGCATAGTATCAAACCTCAGAATCTTTGTGTTTTACCATAGCAAATACTCACTGTCTTGCTCTGGCTCTGTGGTCCTACTGTTGCTTTTCTGGTCTTGCTTGGAGTGTGCTGGTCTTGGTCCCAGGTTATGTGTTGGGTTCATGTCTGCCACAGATGCCTGTGTTTTCCTTGGTCTGGCAGCTTTGTGGGTGTGCTCATCCAATGGCCGACCACAGGTGTTAGGAAGGTCAAGCCAAACCAATCATGCATCTTTAAAGCTTCTATTCAAGAAAACATCTGCTAATATTGCATGAGCCACAAAACAACATCAATGGCATGAAGAAACAGACTTTACCAGTGCAGTGTAATGCAAGGTCACAGAGCAGAGAGCAGGTGATGACTGAGCACACTGATCCACTTCCCAAAAATAGTATCTGCAAAGGATTTCATGGATTTTCTTTGCTGCAGCTAGAAACCACTTCCATAAGAATTACATTTATTAAACCATATGAAGTAGCCTCTGATTCTCACATATTTATTGCTATGACATGTGCACTATGTCATGTTTTATTATATTTTAGCTAAAAATGAAGCCTTAGCTAAAATAGATATAAAGGTTTTTGAAAGACAGAAAGTCAGTTCCTTGCATCTCTTTGATCTGGTTTGCTCCAAAGCCAAAGACAATCTACACAACTCTTGTCACATGTGTGGTGTCTATAAATCCTTGCTGCTTTCCGCATTCTGACTCATGTTTCTCACCAGTCCTCTCTTTTAATATTTTAAACGGACTGTTCTCACTTTCTTCCTTTCTCTCAACTATGTGTCTTTAGGCTAGAACTCTTTCTCACACTGCAGATATACATGCAGTGGTCTAATGGGTAGTGCCAACTGCATATTTCTAAACACCCAAATTATACCAATTTCAAACAAAATCAACTTCTCTCCTTCCTCGTGTCTTCGTCTTGGTTGGCAAAAGTCACTATTTTTCTGAGGTCAAACTGAACCTTATTGTCAAGTCATTGTTGATCCTGTCCTGTGTTGCATTCCTCATATTTTATAAAACAAGCATTTGTCTCCATCTACGTCTTTCAAATTCTTTCATTTTCCCATACGTATTGATCTACTAATAATAGCTACTACATATTCTTTATTTAATATGCGTCAATCACTATGCTAGCGTTTTACTATTAATATATTATTTGTCCTTTGAAGCAAATATTAATCTCATTATGCTACAGATGAGAAGAGATCTCAAGAGATTTGGAAGATAAGAAAAATTAAGCTTCAAGAAATTAAGTAACTTGCTTGGGGGCTGTTGTTATAAAACTGCCCAAGTGAACAAAATATTGTTTGGCAGAGTCCCTTGCCCCACTCTGCTGTGATAGTCACAGCTGTGTCATGTCTTGCTAACAGGAATCACACCTTAAGGGTAAGAGCTGGATGCTCAGCCTGCGTCACACTCATAAACTCAACATCTATGCAAACTTTTATTTCTGTCTCCATACTCTTTGTAGACAAATAGGTGGTGTTTGGTTTGAATAATTTTCTTTATCTCAATTTTCTTGACTCTATACAGCCAAGAGAAACAATATTTGTTAAATGCTCACTATATCGCGGGAGTTGTGCCGGATGCCGGAAGTAGAAATGAAGAAAATACAGTGTTTGCCCTCAGTAGCCCACAGATCAATAGCTGCTGACCAATAGTCAAAGAGAAAGTTATACATAGAAAATGTATAGATAAATAAGACGTCCATTTTTATTGTTCTAGAAATCTAATGACAGAATAATTCCTATTACTAAACACTAGAAATACTATGTTTGGAAATATATACGCAAATTATGCAGATGCTTCAGGCCCAGAACCAGGTTAAGCCAAAATAGCTGGGTAATTAAAATAACTAGTTAATTACCGACTACATTTTTACCTTATTCATCAGGACAACTTCTAACTGTTGGTTCAAACTTAATTAATATGTCTCATTTATAAACGAACAGACTTTTTAAAAATTAAATATGGTTCTAGACTGAAGTAAAGTGGTGAAGGCTGAGGAAAATAATTTCACCAACTTGTCTTCTTTAGAAAAACACCCAGATAAATGGGAACTAAGAAAATTCACTTAAACGCACTGCTTTTGCACCTTCTGAGACATAACTTCTGGATATTTAAGTGGTAATCAGCAATAATGTATTGCTTTTTTCTTAGTGTCAGTATTGGTGAATTCATGATTAATTATCTCACTACAGTTTAGTGCTTAAAATAATCCAAATGCATAAAGTAAATGAGTTGATTGGTAGGAAATTCTGTCATGCAAATTCATGCAGTACAGACCCTCACTGTCACACTTATCGCTGACAATCTAAGCGGGTCACCAGAGTAGCTGGCCCCTGTTAATTTATTTTCTCAGACGTACCATCCATATTCATGATACCCTGCTGTTTGTCTGTCACCTCAAAGAAGCCCTCTCTATCTTCAGAATCACAAGGAACAGAAATGCACACATTTAGCCAACGAATAGTGATAGAATCAAAGAGTTATGAGTCTAGTCTTACTTCAGTTTATTTTTCAGGCTTTTACTACAGACTAGAGGCAGCAATTATTTGTCCATATGGTATTCTTAAAATGCTAGTTTGTGGGCAGTCATGTACCAGGCTCATAGAAAGAAGATTCTGTGAAGGCAAAATATTCATTCATTTTAGGGTTCCATGGCTTGCTGCACTGCAAACCCTTCTGTTCTAATCAACATTGAGTTCATGTGGATTAAATAAATGAAACTAAGCATGTGGGAGTGATGTAGGGTGAGCATCTAGGTCTTACCCTTCCGTTGGGATCCGTGTTGACAAGACTGACGCAGCTGTGACTATCACAGCAGAGGTGGGGCAAGGGACTCTGCCGAACTATATTTTGTTCACTTGGGCATTTATTTTCTTTCCAAGAATGCAATGTGTTTCATTAGCCAAGAGCTAGAAGATGGCGTCCCTACTTCCGTCTTGCTCAGGTACACACTGTAGTTATAGATGACTACATAAAACAAATGCAGAAGTTTGAAAATAGAGAAAATCTGGTTAGCATTCATTACTTTCAAAGATTACGTTTGTCAACCATGAATCCTATTTGCAGTAATGGGACCTTACCTGAATGTGGACACTTGTTTCACTTTAAGATTTTAACCCTCATTTTATTTTCACTTTGTATGAAAGTTTATGTAATAATAACTCCTTTTATCAATGAAAATAGATTTTTTTTTAAAAAGGAACTTGTCAATTATTTTTGAGTCAAGTAAGATAAGGAATAAGAGCAGAGGCATATTATCTTACTTATAAAAAGACACAAAAAATTAAATGGCGAAAAATACATTGCAGCCTTTCCCAGAGCCTTCTTGTTTCCTTGTTGATATGTGCGAAGCAAAGGATTAGCTTCATTGGCAATATTTGTGTCAGGGCACACTGACTAATTTAATATTCTGATTGGCTGAGCAGCAGAGCTTTAACGGCTGTTAACTTTTTGGCAAGCAGCTCTGAGAGGGCGATAATGAGATTAACATTCAGAGGACCTGATTTGCTTTTTTGCTGTATTTAATTACTACTTTGACACCAAATAGTATTCACTATGAGTTCTCTAGATAGGATGCTATTAATCCACATCTGTGTCACATGGTGGGCTCTGCTTTGAAAACCTGTAGAAAATGGGGTCTTTAAAAACTGCCCTTTACAAGAACATGGGACATTCATGACGAAGGTCCAGTCAGCATAAGTGTTTGAGATTGAGTTTTGCCTCCGGCATAGTCTTTGGTGGTATGCAGATCAAGTGCCAAGTTCTTATTTGTATGTTAATTATTTACAAAGCGTTTTTGCGGCAATTCTGCATTTTCTTATTCCTCAAGACATTTTGGATGAAGACATATTGTGCCTAACTTGCAAATGAGATAAACAATCGTGGATCTAGATCTGGCCAGAGATCACATACCTTGGGGGCCCTTGAGTTTAAAGTCAGGCCTCTCTGCATCCCAACATAGACTCTATTCGGAGAAGTCTAAAGTCACTTACTCTTTTAGTATCTTCTCCAACTCTCAGAATTTGTAAACAGGTACTCTTATCTTCTCACGCAAGTTAGATAGTAAAGTAGAAAATTACTGTTCAACACAAAGGACTATATGGTTAAACTTCTTGAGAAAAAACATTTCTAAAGAATTAGAGAAAACTTCTAAGTAAAAACAAAATTAAGAAAACTAAGGTGAACTGAATCTATGATGTGCTTGGTCCTACAATGATATCGATGGCCTAGGGGACTATCTTGTTCTATGATCCCAAAATACCACAGAGTAGGCAGCTTAGAAACAACAGAAATCTATTTTTCACAGTTCTGAAGCAGAGAAGTCCAAAATCAAGGCACCAGCAGATTTGGTATCTCATGAGGGCCCATTTCTTCATAAAGGGTACCTGCCAGGGGCATGATAGCTCTTTGGGGCCTCTTTTATGAAGGCCCTAATCCCATGCAAGAAGGGCCATCATGAGCTAGTGACCACTCCCCACAAAGGCTCCATTTCTTACCTGGGAAATGTTTCAAAATATAAAGTTTCAGGTGATACAGACATTCAGTCTGTAGCAGGGACCATGAATATAACACATCTCGGTCTTCAGGGCTGTTGTTCACATAAATAAAATGTTCCTTAACACCTTTTCAAAGTTAACATTCTATAATTACACATATGTTCATTTTTTTATATTTATGTACACTTATACACAAATAGGGATGCTGTAATTCAGAATGAGCCTATTGAATCACTCTTCAACTCTTTATGTTCCTCCACACTACCTTTTTAATAGGATGAATTTTTATTGGTTAGTGAGGTATTCGAACGGTAGCTGCAGATACTAGGGAATATGTCTAGACAAGATGTGGTGGAATTTAAATAAACACTTCACTATGTACACTGAACAAAGAATTTTCCAGGTTTCTCTTTCATCTGTACATCCATCCATCATCCATCCATCCATCCATTTATCTATCCATCCTTCTATCTATCTGTATTCTATTGATCTATCAATCAATAAATCTATCTAATCTATCTATCCATCCACTAATCGATGCTTCCATCCATCCATTTATCTATCCATCCCTCTATCTATATTCTATTTATCTATCAATCTATCTAATCTATCTATCCAATCTATCTATCCATCCACTTACCTATGCTTCCATCCATCCACTCATCTACTTGCCCATCCATTCATCTATGCTTCTATCCATTCATCTATCCAACATTATTTACTTAACCTGTTACTTAACCTATTACTGAGAGCATAAAAATGTAGTCCCCTTCTTCAAGAAGCTGATACTCTAAATGCAATCTAATGGCTGGCGGCTGTTTTAAGAAAGTTTTAAATGAAATTCAGAGTGTTCAGTCAAGACAAGTCATTTACAAAAACATTAGAATGCTGCTTATTCATTTAATAACTTATTTGTTTGACATACAGAATATATTGTATCTCATGCTTGGAGAAGACAAGAAATTTAATCTGATAAGAAAATCATTTTGTTAAAAGAAGTAACTAACACCATCAAGTACCTAAGACAATATAATGTCATATCATTGACTATTTTTTTTCTGGTAGGATTAGTAATTTGTGTGTTTGTGTTAGGTGTTCAGAGAGAGGACCATCACTTGAAACAATTCTGTGACTGCGAATAATTTCAAAAGTACTTAATCAGAGTTTTATTGGGTTTATTTAAGCTTTTGCATTTTGAAGAAACTACTACCCATTTTACAGCTCACAATATACAATGTTGCTTTGACAGTGAGGTCCACTGTAGGCTAATTCTGTTACTGGCAAGTTGCCATGGCAGGTGTGTGACAGCCAGCTAGGTGCCTGTGCACACTCAGGGTCCTGCGTGGTGGCCTGTTGACAATACGCTGTGGGCTGCAACCCAGGACTAATGTGCAGAGGGCCAGCCCTGCTGCTGTCTGTGATTGGCTCTGGCCAGGGAAATGTGATGGTCAGTAAGGCTCACCTGGCTTCAGGTACCATTACTGCAGACAATTACAAAGAAGAGTTCTCAGATTGGCATTTCAGAGGCAAAGCAATTATCAAAGAATAATTAAATCACAGCATGAGCAAAGTAAATTCACATTTAGCAACCAAATGGAGAGCAAAAATAAAGAAATAAACAAAAGGCAGGAGTTGCAATTCTCGCATTTTATAAAATAGATTTCAAAGCAACAAAGATACAGTGGTAAAAGGATCAATGCAACAATAAGAGCTAACGATCCTAACACCCAGATACA
>CM052654.1:137455013-137500432 GCA_028533165.1 Leontopithecus rosalia
ATTGATCAGCCATTATTAATAACCATTCTTAGAATTAAGCAATATTCCTGTTCTCTCTCCCTCTTTTTCTTCCTCTTTCTTCCTCTCCTTCTCTCCTATTATCCATTTGAATAAACTTCTGCTCTAATCTCTTTCCCTTCCTCCTCTTTAAGGCCAATATCTTAGGTTTGCTCTTTTGAGGCCATTTTTCTGGATCTTGTAGGTGTGCTTTATTATTTTTTAAGGAAAAAAAAATGTCAAATTCAACCTGACTCTAGTACAGCATCACATGACAGATAGCACATCCTGATATTCAAAGTGTTTTATCCCAAAATATGTTTCTTTGACATATTTAAAAATGGCTCTGCAAAGCTGTGTCTAAAAAAAAAAATTCACATTTAGCTAAATAGTTTACTTTAGGCAATTTAGCTTTACAGGTATCTCTGTAGAGACAGGTGTCCAAATTTTGTATATTCCTGCCTTACTCCTGATTTAGCACATGGTAATGCACGTTATTTATCTACACACACACACACACACACACACACACACACCTCCAACACTGTCATAAATATTACTTCCAAAAAGTTGACTAAGCTGTGTCTGCTATTGCTGCTGTTGTCACAGTTCATTCACTTACTTCTTGATTGTTACATCTTTCTTGCATATGGTACATGAGCTCTGTGCTTATGTTCTCAAGTGCTCCCCTCCTTCTGGTGATGATCCTGGAGTTTCCTCTTGACCTGAATAATCATCTAAGAGATCCATCCTACTCCTGCTGACCATTCCCTCCTCACATTAACCCTGCTTCTATCACTGCCCTGACTTGAGTGTGAGCCCCAGCTCCTCACTTCGCCTGCTCTGGCTTCACATGGCTGCCTGTGCTCACCATAATAGAAGCAGGGAAAGCAAACCCCCTGCCAGGGAAAAGGTAGATGGGGCAACAGTGAGAGTCTCCTGCTAAGGTTGTCCTATTTTCCTCCTCCTAAAGTTTCCTGCCAGGATCATTCCAGCTGCAAGTAAGATAAAACATCAGAACTATGTTTGTGTCTGTTCGCTTCGTCTACAAACGCACAGAAAAGCATCTACGCAATTGCAGCCCCTCACAGTGCATCAGTTGCTAAAGGGAAAGGAAAATGGGATCTTGCAACCATTTATTGTTATATATAATGTATTAAATATAATATACCTAGAAGGAAAAATGCCTGCATCTCTATGAACTTAGCATATATTTTTATAGAGAAAGTTTGAAAGGCTTTGACACTGTTCACACTTATGAATTAGATGAGTGCAGAAGTCAGATTTTCATTTTGAGATGTCATTAATCCTGCAGGGGAAGCAGTTTTTTTGGATAATTTAAGAAGACAACAAGAGAAAAGTCCCTATCACCATGCCTGCCGAAGGGTAGCCCTTCCCTGACTGGGGTAGTGATGGCCCAGTGGCAGTGGCAGTGCTGGTGGTAATGGTCATTGCAGTCGTTGTGAAGGTGAGTGGATTGAAAAATGTTGGGCTCAGATAAACAGCAGAGGGATGTGTGTGTGTGTGTGTGTGTGTGTGTGTGTGTGTGTGTGTGTGTCTAAAACAACAGAGTCCTGTCAGAGTTCAAATAGACATTTTAAAAAATTCTATATGACTATTGTAGCTAGCAAACTCCACAATCTAGTAACTTCATTGATAAAAGTAATTTTTCCTCTCTGCTTTCTGACGGTCACACTCTTCTGGACTTTTGTACTCCTTCCTGGGTGCCACAGGGTCAGAATACAAAGAAGCAGGGGTGTGTTCAGAGAAGAATAGGCATGCTGCAATAATCGCTGGGGCACTGGGGAAGTCTGTCCTGGAGAACAGAATCTTCAGGGATTCCTGAGAGCAGGCTTCACTTTTGGGAAGGCTTTCAGAGGGGATGGGGTGGCCATCTTCCCTAACTGTTGGAGCCTGAACCAGTGGGAAGTAGATTTTACCCAGTGAAATGAATTTTGTAATGGTCCTAGCTTCCAGAATGGAACCAGGCTGTCATAGGAAGAAATGAATTTTTCATCATTTAGGAAACTCAGAATAAAGGGTTCATGGAGGATGGATAGGAAGAAAGGCTGTTTCAGCCTCATGTATTTGTTTGAGAGTGTCCCTATCTGTGTAGGAGGCCCAGAAGAGCATGGATACATTTATGTATATGGATATGCACAGAAAACAGGGTTGGGTGGATGACCTCTTTGGGTCCTTGTAGCCCTAGGACACTGCATTTTTTATGAGTAAAGATTATTTCTCCACTTTCTTTCTTTTTTTTTTTTTTAAACTGCTTATAGTAAATTGAATCCAGGGCTTATGGATTTTATTTTATTTTATTTTAACAACCAGTGAGTGGTGATAGGTGGAAGGAGAGTAACCAGGAATTTAGGAGACGTCGCTTTAACATCTTCTAAACTAGCATTGCCACATACTAGTGGTGTCACCCTGGGCAACTCAAATTTCTTTAAAACACAATTTACCACAGTGATAAAATAAAATCTTAGGACAAACCTGATCTTTTTTTTTCTTATTTAAAATTCTGTGATTACGCAGGCTACTCATAAATGAGTCTATATACATTTTATGCATTTATTAGTTTTGGCCAGTGCAAAAACGGGGGAAATTATCTGCACTTAGGATGACAATGAAGCCTTCCCATCTGAGGGTATTTTATACATAGACACAAACCTTTTATTTTTGCATTTTGTTACAAACTCCTGCCACTAGCTTTTTCTCCAAGCAGCATCTTTTACTTATTAAAAGAATCCTGAGTAAGACACTCAAGAATGAAAGAGCCATTTTGCTTACTTAAAGCAAGAATTTTATCACCATCCAATAGTGCACGTAAGAGTTGCACATTTATATTTGATTTGTAGCATATGTTTGTAGCTCGAGGTCCTGGGCTGCAGATTTAAACAGATTCCTACGACTATTCTACTGGCATGGTGTGGTCATCACACATCTGTATGTAAAGCCACACCAGGGTTTCTTCCCTCGACTTGACTTCAGTCTGAGTTCCAAGGCTTTCTGATTATTAAACTGCAGAGAGTTCAAATTTGCTATCAGACAATTGGAACTAATTGTCTGAGGCGATTTACATCCATCAGGGTGGGGTTTTATGGCTTTTCAGACCCTGCATAAGATGAATAAATAACGGAGCTTGAGTCATTATTCTGTTTTATTACCTGCGATGTGCCCTGGAATCTGGAGATAATTTGGGCACCATGACTTTGTCGGAGAGTGGACACCTGTCAAGTTGTGGGTTCAGGTGGTATTTTGCAACCTGTCCACTTTCACCCTTTACAATTCCAACCTTAAAACCAGTGAATTGAGTTGTTGTGTTTTGTTGTTTTCGTCGTTGTTGTTTTAAGTAGGGAATTCTATTAAAGAAATGAGAGCAACTCTCACTTTTCCTTTGGTAATTGGGTTTCTGTTTCCATCCTCTCCAATCCTCATCTTGTCTCACGCACACAGACACTTCATTCTTCTGCTTCCTTCATGGACCCAGAGAAAGCAACATCATCCTCGTCATCTCGCTGCTTTGACTTCGATGCAGCAGAGGCCACTCAACCAAGGAGGCCACCGGTTAGCAATGGTCACTCATGCCCCTGCTAGTTAGGGAGATGGTTCGTCAGCTCTTGCTTTGAGAAGCCTATTTTAAAGTCTTAAAATATCTTGGAAACTGAATTTTTCACTCTAAGGAAGTGTTTTCCTGGTTAAATCATTTTACTTGTCTGGAAATTTCCCCCAATTTGGATTTATTTTCAAAATTTAATTTTACAAAGACATTTTAGCTTTATATTTTTCTGGCCCCATGTTAAACATAGAACTAGTGCAGAAGTGTTTGGTTTGTTTATTAAAAATAGTTAATGAGAGTTATTTAGTCAATTAACAGTTGCCTTCTGAACAATTCTTACATGTGTACTATTATATGATTAGGAGAAAATCCACATTGAATTTCCATTTAGTTTCAGAGAAAAGAAGGGGATAACCTGGCCACATTTATCTGAGAGAGATAAATTAAAAGGATACAAAGTTCAGATAGAATTGTCTTTGTGTATTCTTCTCTACCGCAATCTTGTGTTACATGCCATTAATCATGAGAACAAGAAATTTTAGAATTCAGATTTGAGGAGTGAATAGATATTATGCCAAGAAGACGAAGTCTGGATGTGAACTTTAATAACTGCTGAATCAACATACATTCATCGAATGCCTAATTAAATGACTGGGCATATGGGAATAAATAAAGCACCCTGACCTGGCTTCAGAGAACTCACAGTCCACACACAGTGGACACAACACAAGGAAACGTAACAGGGAGCAGTGATTGCTTCAGGAGATGTGCAGACGCAGTGGGAAGTGTGGTTTTGCTTTGAGTTAACTTAGGGAGGTATTCTCAGAGCTGATTCATGGCGCACTCCTTGAAGGGTGAATTAAAGTTTACCAGAAAGACAGAGGGCAAAACGTGTTCGAGTCATGCTAGTCAGATGTGCCGGTGCGAGACCAGCTCCAGCTAGCCGGCCACTCCCGGATTTCAGATTTGGAATTCAGTTTGATTTTCTCCTTGGTCCTTTTTCCTTCCTCTCCTGTCACCTATACTAATCTCATCTTTCAATCCTAAATAGGGGTTGAAAGAACTGAAATAAGCAATTTTCCTCACTCTCTAGCCCTGTCCTGGGCAGTCTCAACTATGGAGAAGGCTGTGGACATGACCTCAGTGTTGATGACACCTGGGTCCACCCCGAACCTGGACACTCTTCTGGGGTACACCTGCCTCCAGCTGTTGCTCCCCATTCTTGGGAGGTCTCCTGGGCTCCCTTGGTCTGACACAAAAGCCCCCTGAACTCTCTTCTTCACCTCCTCATTCTTCAGACAACATGAAGATATAAATTCAGGTCAAGTCACACCACTCTGCTGCCTAAGAGCTTCATTGGCTTTCATTTCCTTGGAGAGTAATTTAAAAAATCTTAACAGCATCTGCAAAATCCTGCTCAGTCGAATCCCAGGTTTCCTCTTAGTTCCCTCTCTTGGCTCCCTGCTCCCTCCCGGCTCTGTGCTCACAGGGCCTCTGCTTTACAAGGAGCAACCTCTGTCCATCTCAGGGTTTCTCCCATCTGCTTCTCCGGGCCATAATTCTCTGTCTATCACTTGTGCATCAGCAGATTTTTAAAAATTCACTTATGTGCAAGTGATAGAGGATAGTCACTGGGTCCCCCAGATTAGCTTCTCTCTCTGCTTAGTGCATGCAGCATGTAATACAAGCACAGTTCAATAGTAATAAGTCTGCTTATTGTGCAAGATTCTATGTTTCCAAGGGCAAAGATTGCACGGTCTTCACTGCCATATTCCCTGCAGTTGAGGAATGAATAGATGAAAGGAAGAAAGGAAAGAAGAGTGGGAAAAAAAAGCAGGCAGCTAGGAAAAAGACAGAAAAAATTATAAATTAATATCATTATATATTCACTACATTGTGAGTAATCCAGGAAGGTAGGCTGAAGAGTTACCAATCAGAGAAAAATATGAAATTAAGATAAATGTGAGAAATACAGGTTTTATGTTATAAACTCTGATTGGAAGAAAGGAGACAAAGCTCCATTCACGATCTAAGTTAACTGTGCCATTCTGAGGAAGTCACTTAAGCTTTCTGGGTCTGAGTTTATTCAACAGTGGAAGGAGGAACTTGAATGAAAAGATACACCATGGAATATTATGAAGCCATAAAAAAGAACAACATGTGTTTGGTAGGAAGATGGATAAAGCTGGAAGCTAAGTATCCTTGTTAAACTAATGCAAGAAAAGAAAACCAAATACTGCATGTTCTCATTAGTAAGTGGGAGCTAAATTATGAGAACATGTGAACACAAAGAAGGAAATAGGCAGTGGGGTCTATTTGAGGTTAGAGGGCAGAAGGAAATTGATGAGCAAGAAAGATAACTATTGAGTACTGGAATTAATTCCCGGGTGATGAAATAATTTATACAACAATCCCCTGTGACACAAGTTTACCTATATAATACACCTCCTATATATGCTCAAACCTAAAATATAAGTTAAAAAACACTTCAAAATCCCAAGACTCTAAGAGTAAGTGACATGGCCAAAAAGTTTAACGCTCTTTGGGAGAAAGAAGAATCATAGTGGAAGAAAAGAGAAGAAATGGAAGAGATAGAAAACAACCCAAACAGAAAAGCCCCCAGGAAAAGATGCGGACCACAGTTACCAAGCAGACTGTGTAAGAGCTGGATGGCGTTGATTGGTCTTATTGGAATTGGTGAGAAACAACTACATGTCTCAGATTTGATGAAGGAGGAAAGCAAAAGCAAGCTCTGAAGAGATTGACATTTAGAGGAACTGTCATAGAAATTGACGTCAACTGACCGTGGATTTAAATCCAACTCTGATTGCTTCTAGCCACACCATTTAGGGACCTAATCAGAGGCTCAGAACAAAGATAATAATATCTATTTTCATTTTACAAAATTAAACAAGTTAATATAAATAAAAGCAACTGGCACGGTTTATGCTCAGAAATGTTTGTTCAATGAAGGAAGACAGAGTTGAAGAGGAGTAGTGTGGACTGGCCAGGAACCATCACTGCATTTAAGAGTTGCATCATCTATGCATAATTTTACAATGGTGGTGGCAACCTAACTAGCAAGTAAAAAACTAGATTATTCTATGTAAGTAAAAAATCGGTAAGATCAAATAATTGGACATGCTACAATGAGTTCAGAGAAGTTTCAATAGTGACTTTCAACTTGTAAGCTCTATGCTTAAAAAAATGGTATCATTTGCATCTCACAATGGTAGAACTAGGAGTTGGCACTATGCAAAATGTCGATTAACATCATTTTCAACTTAATGAAAATTATTAATGATGGAATAGTCAGGGGTGTGTGTGCGTGTGTGTGTGAAACAGGCCCACACATACCAAACACTGAATTTCTATAGGTTCTCCTGTAAGCAGAGCTTGATATATAATAGCACCTGCAGGCAGGTGGTTTGTTTAGATGATGGTCCCAGGAGACAAGACGTGGACAGAGAGTGAAAAATGGAAGGAGGGAAAACACACAAGGGTGTGCTCTCAAGTCAGTCCATATTACAGGCAATGACACTCAATTCTGTGGGACTTTCTTAGCAGATTTAGGAAATAAACCTCAGAACTGTTAAAGGAAAAGAAGTGAAAACATCTATTCTATATCTTCTATTACCCTTGGT
The DNA here is from genome assembly GCA_028533165.1 of Leontopithecus rosalia. Taxonomy (NCBI): domain Eukaryota; kingdom Metazoa; phylum Chordata; class Mammalia; order Primates; family Cebidae; genus Leontopithecus; species Leontopithecus rosalia. Next base: position 137,462,217 of record CM052654.1, read on the forward strand.
CAAGGGTGGGACAAGGCATTAACTTCTCTGCACTTTCAGGTCCTGTGTCTGTTATTACCAGCAGCCTTGGTGGGTTCTCCCCAGTGAGGCATCTTCCTCGAGGCATTGGAAACCCTGAGGCGGAAGAGATAAAAGCACAGCATGAGGCTGAAATGGACAGAAATCAAGTCAAACACATCTGTGGAGTCAGGTTATTTGAGAAGTGATCCCACCCAGCAGGGATGAAGGCCACTGTGAATACTGAGGGCAGACGGGAACAACACCACCACAATGCGTGTGGAGTTTGCTCTCACCTTAGGGAAATGGGGCTCAGATTTGTGCAAGCTTCTGATAAGTTTAATGAAGTATCTCAGAACTGTCCAAGCAAGGAAAGGTAAGAAACAGTGTCTGATGGCTCCTGTTCCCGTTGGGTAAAGATGGCTGTTTCTGAGTTGCAGATTTTGCTGCAAGATCAGAGAAGACCAGGCAGACAGCTATCACCGTGCACCAAGGGCTCTCAGATGGGGACACTCTCCAGTTATGTTCTGTGCAAAGACAGTGAAGGTCTGCAGCTGAAGCTTTGGGAGTAACCAGAGATGGAGTTAAGAGATTGGAAGTAGGGCATAAGAATGTCTGAAACAAGCGCAGGCTGCTTCAAAAATACTAAGCCTTTCTTCCACGTTTTTATTTAGTATTATGTTTTTCTGTAGCTGACAGAGACCTAGAGTAACAGTGAAGTAACCTAGATAGAAGCCCAGGGCTGCTGTGGTGGCCATTGCGTAGGAGAGCCTCGCGGACTCAGGTCTTTTGGGTTCCAATAGCTTTAATTTACATGGTGCCCTGGTTACGATCTTCAGCTTCACCATCCGTGATTGAGATACAGGATCTCAGGATGATTTCCTTTCCTTTAGGGCCGTATCACATAAGCATGCGGCCATAGACACTATAGTTAACGTTTGTATCTTTAGTCCCGATCTTTGTGCCTGTTATTCCCTTTTCATGTCTTCATGCATTAATTGGAATGGGATTTCCAGTATGGTGCTGAATAGAAGTGGTGAGATGGAGCATCCTTGCCCTGTTCCCAATCTAAAAAGGAAAACATCAAGTTTTTTTTTTTTTTATCTTAAGTGTCCCATTGAGTTTTTTAGATATTCTTTATCAATGTGGTGCTATTTTCTAAGTTCACTGACAGACTTTTATTGTGAATAGGTGTAGGACTTACCAAATGCTTTATTTGCATCTGTTGATATGAATATACGATTTTTCTCATTTAGCCCGTTTATCTGCTGTACTGCATTAATTAATTTTTGAATGCTGAACCAGTTTGGAATATCTGGAATAAATCCCACTAGGTTATATCATTTTTATACATTATTGTATTCTATTTGCTAATATTATTTGAGGATTTTTGTATCTATATTCATAACAGATGTGCATTTGTATGTAGTTTTTCTTTTTTGTAATATTTTTGCTTTTCATTTTGGTACTAGGGTAATACTGGCCTCTTAAAATTAGTTGGGAAGTATTCTCTGTGCTTCAGTCTTCTGAAAGACATTGTAGGGAATTGATATCATTTCTTTTCATTGGCAGAATTCACCAGTGAAATCATCTGGGCCTGGTGCTTCCCGTTTTGGAGGGCTATTAATTATTGATTTAATTTCATTAATAAATATAGCCTCATTCTAATTTTGTAGTGCTGTAGATCTGAGTTTTGATAGTTTGTATATTTCAAAATATTTGTTCATTTGATTTCCATTTTCAATTAGTGTTCGTACAGTTTTTCATAATAGCATATTATTACATTTTTAACTTTTATAGAATATTGGCAGTGATATAATTATTTTTATCTTTTTCTTATTTTTTCCTTGAATGTTCATCAGTTTTATTGATTTACTTCAAGAATCAGCTTTTGGTTTAATTGATTTTATTTATTCATTTCTTATTTCAATTTCATTAATTTCTGCTCTAATTTAAAAAAATTTTTCTCTGTGCATCAGGCTTGCTTTGCTTTTCTTTCTCTGGTTTCCAAAAGTAGAAACCTGCAGATTTTACATTTTAAAAAAGAATATATGGACTCAAACTTTAAGCTACACATTTTCCTCTAAGCACTGCTTTCGTTGCATTCCATATAACTTGATGTCATATTTTCATTTTAATTTATTTTATACACATAAATATGTACTTAATATTTTGAGAGCTGTTCTTCAATCCATGTCATATTGATAAATATTCCATCAGTGTTTTGGATATCTGAGTATTTTTAAATATTTTATTCTGATTTCTAATTTAGTTCCACACTTGGGCCGACAGCAAAGTTTGTATGACTTTTAATCCTTTAAATTTGTTAACGTGTTTTAAGGCTCAGTGTGCGGATGGCCCATGTTAGCCTGGGAAAACTGTATTCTACCGTTGTTTCTGTAAGTGCTGTCCAGGTCAATCATAGTCATACAGATTTTCTGCCTGTTGAATCGATCAGTTATTGGTACAGAAATGCTGGAGTCACCAGCTGTAACAATGGATTTGTCTATTTTTCCGTGCAGTTTTATCAGTTTTATTCCTCAAATGTTTTAACTTTCTGTTATTGTGTATTTTTAGAGTGTTAACTCCTAAATAATTAAACAATGCTTCTCATTTCTCCAGTAATTTCTATTGTCCTGAAGTCTGCTTTGTCTGACACTAACATCGTTTTCGCTTCTTCTGGTCAGTGGAACCTAATATGCTTTCTACATTCCTTTACTTCAATCTATGTCTTTACATTTAAGTATTTATCTTAGAAATTGCATAATTTTATGTCGTATCTTCATTCTCTACTTTTAGCTTTCTGAATTCTATATGTTAAGATCTGTCTTGTGTTAGCAACTACTTTGGGGGTGGGGTTGCTCTTTTTGACTGTATTAAAATTATCTATCTTTTAATTAAATTGTCTAATTTATTTTTTGTTTCATACAATTACTGATATATTTGAGGAGACCTTTGTCACAAATATTCTGTGTTTCTCATTTTCTCCTCTACCTTTTTTGATTGCTGGAGTGTTTCTTAATGTGTTTACTCTGTCTCTCTCAGCATGTTATTTATGCATTTTGCTTTTTTAGTGATCACTCTAAAGATTTCATTTTCAATTTATCACATCTAATATTAATGTTGTTAATGTTATTGAAAGCAGATATTTTACCTCTGCCAGGAATTTTCTTGATATTAAAACACTTTAACCCCATGTAGTCTAATTTCTTCCTTACATACTCAAATGCATTTAATAGAAGTGGATGTTCAGCCTAATAAGACATTATGATTTTACACTATAATACAGCACTAAAGATTAAAAAAATGGTTTAGCTTCTACCCACAGACCTACTTACTTTATCGTTTTTCTTTCTTCTTGTGCCTCTGTGCTGCCACCTGGGACCTGAAATTCAGTCCATCGCTTATCCAGAAGTCCACTATGACTACCCCAATTTTATACATGGAATGATGGAGGCCAGGAAAGATTTTTCAGCTTACTCAAGTCATGTAGCTAGAAGACAATAATGGAGATCTGTAAGAATTCCAAGCTTATATGGCTAACAACTTCTGTCACACATTTATTTAGTCATAAGATAAAACTTGAGGGAGTGGGAAGGACTGCAAAAAAATCAGAGAATGTAAAGATGTGTTCATAGGTCTCCTGACGACAGAGGAGCAATGGAAGATAGAAACTGGCCAAGTGCCTTCCTTAGGGCAAAGATGAAACCAGAAAGATGAGACGGCATTGTGGAAGGCAACAAAGAATTTCCAGGACCCCTCAAGATTTGGGGAGTTAAATCACAAAATATCAGGATGAACATTGTTACTTTTGGAAAATGTATTTGTATAAAAATTTAAGTTTGCTTGGATGTATAAACAAGGATAAAATATAGTGGTCATTAGTTGTAGTAGCTCAGGAAAAACAATAATCACATATGGCATGAGGAACAGTGTGTGTTCCAAGACTAAGGGGCAGGAAGAGATGGAGGGAGAGAGGCAAGTTCTAGTGATACTTAGCAAAAACCTCAGCATTTTAGAAACACCATATAGCTATGATCCTCCAAAGCAGGACTTAACACCCTACTCTCTGCAAACCCAATTGGCTCTTAGCCTGTTTTCTATGGGAAGTAAGATGGTTTTCATGTAGTTTAAGTGTTGTAAGACATACTAACAGTAATAAAATAACAAAGAAGGAAGGAAATTCAGATCATAGGTGAATAGGAAAACCTAAAGTATTTATTATCTGGATCTTTACCAAAAAAAAATCTACTAATTGCTGCTTTAAAGCAAAATAATATAGACTTAATTTTATTAATATAAAGTTTTATTTCAGTTTCAATTTCGAATAGAATTGCTGAGGATAACATGATTCACAAGGCCTCATTTGCCCTAAGCCCATCTTCCTAAACTTCCCATCCTGTCTTCAATTCCTTTATTCTGTTTTATAACTGAGACTTTGTACATATTTCCTTTCTGCTTATAATTCCCTTTTATTGGCTTTTAACAATTTAATAGCTACTTATAATTTGAATCTGTACATTTTACACTTTTTTTATTGCGTTTTAGGTTTTGGGGTACATGTGCAGAACTTGTAAGATAGTTGCATAGGTACACACATGGCAGTGTGTTTTGCTGCCTTCTGCCCCTTCACCCACATTTGGCATTTCTCCCCAGGCTATCCCTCCCCAGCTCCCCCTCCGCTGTCCCTCCTCTATTTCCCCCAATAGACACCAGTGTGTAGTACTCCCTTCCCTGTGTCCATGTGTTCTCATTGTTCATCACCGCCTATGAGTGAGAATAATTTTACACTTCTTAAAAGCTTCTACCGTTATCTCCCAGGGTTGTGCAGTTTTCCTTTCGTTGTTTTCTCCAGAGCGTCTAGGACTAAGTTTTGCTATCTTCACAGGTGTTACAATTTGGTTGTGTTTGTCTGTCTCTCCTCGTGAACTCAAGCTCTAAGAAGAAAGCAGCGTGTATAATCTGTACATTATATAACCAGAGACAAAGCCGGTAAACAATGAATGAATGAAAGTGTCACACTGATTTCAGTTCTCTGAGATTTTAGTAATGGATGGACTTTAGGAGAACTATTTATCACTGAACATTTTTAAGAATGGAAGACAAGTTTTAATCCTTTTTGACTCAATAAAAAAAACACAAAACACACAGTTTTCTCTGTGAGAAAAACATACAAAAGTCAGAGTCCATGTAGCATATAGGTGTTTCATTTTATAAATTATTTTGCTTTTAGGCAACAGTGAAAATACCAATGCTTTAGAAAACCAGAGTCCATTACTTCATCTTTTTTTCAATATACACCTCTATGCTTATTCACTTATTTCTTCCTTCACTCATTTCAGAAATAATTGTTAAGTGTATGCTACTTTGCAAAACATTGTGCTAAGTACAGAGAGTGTAACATGATTAAGACCCTTTACTGTCACCTCCTAATGTGGTACTTGAAACCTTTCCATTCCTAGTTTAAATGGATCTTCCTTGATGAAGACTTCACAGAGCACCAAAACCAGAAGGTCATCTCTTCCTCTTCTAAACTTGCACATCCAGTTACACAATAGCACTCACGGAATTTTCATGCCAAGTGAGAGATTTTTCAGGACAGGGATTTCCCCTGATTTATCACTGTAGTCTCCCACAGCTCCTAGAGTGACTTTCACACAGCAGGCATTCAGCAAACACTGCTGTCATGGACTTAAAACATGGAAAGTGAATGCTTTCAGCAAGGAGAAAAATGTCTCAGGATTTCACACGCATTGTCTTAAGCAATATTGCATTTTTTGGTAGTCAAGAAGCCCTTTAGGAAGTGTATAAGATATATATATTTAAAATGTTAAAACATCTTCATTTTTCATTTTAGAAATGCCTGAACACAGACTGTGGAAGAAACAAGACCTTCCAAGCAAAATGTAAAAAAAAAAAGAATCCATGACATCATATGAGATGTAATCATTTGGTTTACAGGTTATAGTTAGCTACAGGGAAGAGTCAGATAAATTGAAGAAAATGTTATATGAATTTCTATAAATTGAAGAAAAATTCTGAATTATTATTTGAAGTAATACTAAAGAATAAAAATCTCAATTTGAATAATGATCTTTATATAACAAGTAAAATCAAGTAAGAAATCATGTTGATTCACATAAAGCTATGTTATATTATTGGTCTAAGTTAAATAAGCATGGTTAAAATCTATATTACGTTACAACTCACATTTGTGATTCTGAGTTTGTCTTCCAGTAGCTTTGTGACTTTTTCAGGCCATGGAGTCTTTCAGGATGTCTGCATATTATGTGTTAGGTGTGTGATCAGAAGGAACTGGGTAAGATGTCAGAGGGGCCGGCTGAGCCTTGTTATGTAATCCCTCTACTCAGGCACTACCTCTGCCTGAATACTGCTCTGCACATTTAACCTTGCTGTCTCCATTTCTGTGTCAAATACTAAATCCGATCATATTTTTGGTGATCAATCCTATCCATATATACCACTTTTAATGCAACGAAATCTTATTTTGTTTTATTTAGGTATTCTTACATTTCATATCAATGCCCATGCTGTAAAAAAGTATAAATTATTTTAGAATTTATCATGTTATTACAATGCATATTTGTTTTGCTAGCAAACAGATATCTCCCTCATGCCAGAGCTGCTGTATCCTCTGAGAAGCCAAAGCATAATGACCTTCCGAGTGAGAAGATCTTGAACTCAGTGAGGCAGTATGCATAGTTTTCATCCCATCACCATTGCTAATTAGCTACTTAGTTCTGTGCAAATCATCTGCATCTCCATCTCATCCATTCAAATGTGGATGACTTTGTCATCCCTAATTCACAGAGCCACCATGAGGACAGGTAGTAGACTCAGGTGTGTCACTGAATAAAACATAAGGCAATAGTCTTTCCTGCAAAAATAGAAAAGGGAGTAGCACTGGGTTCCCATGTGAAGTTATGTCAATTATAAATCATAATTATCTCTGTTGAAAGGATCAAATCACTAAAAGTTAATTATCTTCTTTTTTCTACATAACTACCATCAAATTGTTAGAATCAATTATTAAACAGACAATAAGCTATGACTCAAAACTTTTGCCGGGTGTGGTGACTTATGCCTGGAATTCCAGCATTTTGGGAGGCCAAGGCACGTGGATCACTTGAGGTCAGGAGTTTGAGACCAGCCTGGTCAACATGGTGAAACTCTGTCTGTACTAAAAATACAAAAATTAGCTGGGTGTGGTGGTGGATGCCTGTAATCCCAGCTACTAGAAAGCCTGAGGTGGTAGGATCACTTGAATCTAGGAGGCAGAGTTTGAAGTGAGCTGAGATATGCCACTGCACTCCAGCCTGGGCTACAGAGGGAGACTCTGTTCCAAAAACCAACCAAACAAAAAATACTTTTCAATCATCAATATTACGAATTTCAATAAGCAAAGTAGTTTCTCTATTTCTAACTTCAAGGATATCTTTATTGTTATTCATAAAATATAGTAAAAACAAATCTAGATGTGCTTTATCAATAAGCCACAATTTGATTAAATTTTTAACATGGGGTACATTTTAATTTATTGCTACATAATCGAAAGAACCAGGAAGAATACAAAAGTTCCACAAAAATAAAAATAAATTAAAAAAAAGGGCATGAGACTTCCAAAATAATCTCTGGTGCCCCAATTGCTCCATTTCAGTATTTTTTAAAACATTTCCAGGGCTCCTGAAGAAAGTTTAATTTTTGTTGCTTTTTTTTTTAATTGCATTTTAGGTTTTGGGTACATGTGCAGAACTTTCAAGATAGTTGCATAGGTACACACGTGGCAGTGTGTTTTGCTGCCTTCTTCCCCTTCACCCACATTTGGCATTTCTCCCCAGGCTATCCCTCCCCTGCTCCCCACCCCCGCTGCCCTTCCCCTATTCCCCCCAATAGACCCCAGTGTGTAGTACTCCCTTCCCTGTGTCCATGTGTTCTCATTTTTCATCACCCGCCTATGAGCGAGAATATGTGGTATTTCATTTTCTGTTCTTATGTCAGTTTGCTGAGAATGATGTTCTCCAGAGTCATTCTTGTCCCTGCAAATGACACAAACTCATCATTTTTGATTGCTGAATAATATTCCATGGTGTATATGTTATTATTTTTAATTGATGGCAAGTTTCAGTCTGTGGCTTCTTGGTGATTGGCTTTTATAGTTAACTCCAGAAATAAAAATATCAGCACTATTAGAATCAAAGTGTGTTTCCTTTATCAAGCACTGATCATTTCAATCACAGGAAATAAAAAGTTGAGAGCTTTCAAGATGTTGTATGAAAGTCACACAGAAACATGACCTGGTCATTCTACCTCAGGCAATCCATGTAGATACTTATTTTTTTAATCTGTTTTGCACACCTGGTTTTACAAGGTTTAACATAACTTTTTCAAAAGAAATAATTTAACTAAAAAAATTTTAATTTGATTCTTTCAGTCATCTATAATCACTTATAAATCAAAACATTTAATTTTGTCAATATCTACACTGGGTTGCAAAGATATAATATCAACTTCTCATAAACTTCGTGAGATTTTTAGCATCGGTGAGAGAAAGGGTATAGAGCTGAGGAATATGGGGAAGAAGTAGTATTTAGGCACGTGGGCAGATGGAGAAGTGTGGAAGGTGAGGTTTGCATGATCACCAAGGCCAGCTGACTGCTTTGAACTCTTTCTCCTTTGTATTTGGTTTTTAAAAACTTCATTTCACATAGAATAATTTAAACTGTTAGTAAATTAAAATCACATTAGTTTTGTCCAGGTAGTTTTGAAAGAATGAAAATCGGGCTGTTTTGATCACTCTCAATGGGAAAGCACAATACTCAGTGTAGTAAATAAGAATAAACCATGACAACCTCTTGGAAAAAGCAAATAAATAAAAATCAATACATCTGGCTATCTTAGCAGCTAATTCTTTCAAAAGGTTTATAGTTTTGTTTTGTTTTTGAGACAGAATTTCTCTCTTGTTACCCAGGCTGGAGTGCAATGGTGAGATCTCGGCTCACCGCAACCTCCATCTCCTGGGTTCAAGCAAATCTCCTGCCTCAGCCTCCCAAGTAGCTGGGAATACAGGCGCGCCACCATGCCCAGCTAATTTTTGTATTTTTAATAGAGATGGGGTTTCACCTTGTTGACCAGTATGGTGTCCATCTCTTGACCTCGTGATCCACTGGCCTAGGCCTCCCAAAGTGCTGGGATTATAGGCGTGAGCCACCACACCCGACCTTTAGGTTTATAAATTTTAATGTTGAATTTTGTATATCAAATCTTGTAATATTTAAGAAATACAAGAACACTGGAGTTAAATGTAAATTTTTTTGTCTTTTCTTCTTGCCTAAGTCTGTTCTTGCCAAGCTTCTCACCCTTTCATTTAATCTTACAGTGAAGCCAGTAATTTTCTCAAGTCAAAAATAAAATATTAAACAGAGGAAATTTGTTCACAACTTCTAGCTAAATCAGAAACAGGTGTTCAAGGTCTTATAATGCTTTCCTAGATTGTAGATCATAAGCATATCATGCTGATAATCACAAGTTGTACATAATAATTTATGAGTTGTACATTACACAGAGGGAATAAGAGAGTAAGGATACTATTTGCTAAATTCCCGTTCTGTGACAGCAGCTAAAATAATAATAAAAAAAAGTATATCAAGTTTTACTAATCCCTTTCACCAGAGTGAAGTAGCCGTTTTATCATATAATTCAAATAAGAGCACTGAGGGTTAGGATGACTCAAAATTGCCTTCACATCTATTTTTTCACCAAATATTTCGGGAGAGAGCTGATCTCATAGAACATTTTCTGTCTGTCACATTGAAGAAGGTAAATTTGTACTTCATGAAATGTATTAATTTGCATTACTTCCGTGCGCAGGAGATGACTTCTTCTGTGCTTCCAAGTATTTATGTTGTTCTTGCATCAGGCCAATCCACTAACATTTTGTACACTATGTTATTTTTAGTCTAGTTCTTCAGAAAATGCCTTTAGTAACTTTCATTTCAGAAGATTGTTTTAATAAATTGCCAGATAGAATTCACTGTTGCATTCTAGGAAACAGTATTGTTCTGGAAAGAGTCCCACATATCCCTCTGAAGTGCTTCTAGAAAGTTCAATGAGACAATTATTTTGAGAGAAATTCAGACCAGGAGAGTTTTGATTGACTGGAAACCGACATATATAATAAGACAGTAAGATATTAGCTCAATAGTATCATGTTATATATCAGATAATTTGTTTGAAGAATATTTCTGTGTACTGAATTTAAAAATAAATTAATTTAGGAGGAAATAATAGAAGTAATATATCCTCTTTTAATTTAGCACTATAATTTACAATGTACTTCTAAATGTGTTATCTCAATTTTTCCTCAGCAACCTCAGGAGGTTGTCAGAAAAGTATAATTATGTACATTTTCCAAATTACATTACATCTTCCAAATAAGGAAATAATTATGTGCATTTCTATATGTACATAATTGCACATGTATATGAAAGGGAAGATTGGCAGTTTTCAATAACTACTTGCTGATGAGCCTGGAATTAAAGTTTGCTTCCTATCTTTGAATCTAATGTTCTTTCATTATGCGAACCTACATTTCTCACAGTTTTCAGTCCATGCCTCTTAAGACATCGATCTATCTTTAACCATCTATCTTTAGTATTTGTTGTGAGAGGTGGCCTTTCTTCAGGGAGGGAAAATTATGGCTTTATAGCCATAGTGTATCATTTGCATATGAGCACATACAGATCATCAAGGAAAAATGAGCATTGACACGTGATAGAGTCGGTCTGAAATGCTGGGTTTCCTTTTTACTAGCTATGTGACGTTGGACATTTGAAAATATAGAGCTATCAATAGGGTTATTGTAAGTCTTAAAAGTAAAATTATTCCTATGGTTGATTCAAAAAAGGTAATGAATGATGATGACTGATAGCAATAGGTATGGTCATTGTAATGGTTATTATATGCTAGTATTTGCAAGGAGACACAGAAAACAGTATGAGTAAGAGACTGATTCTGCCCTTGGTACTCACAGATATATCTGCATAATCCGGGAAGATCATGAGGCTTCCTTTTGTTGAGTACTGGCTCCTTAAAGTCAATAAATATTAAAATTGAAAATGCACACTTTTGATTCTGCAATGCCATTCTTGGGAAACTCTCCTATAGATATTATTGGATAAAAGAATATCTGCATAATGATATTTGTTGAGGCAATATTTGTAGAGCCCTAACCTACAGCAACCTTACTGTCCGTCAGTGCGGAAATGCTTGAAGACATGTTCATCTCCATTAAATTTGTATGGTGGAATTGTATGCAAGTATTTGAAATTGATTATCTCTGTATTTGTGACCTTGAGGGATAGCCATATAAACTGAGAAAGCAAATTACAGAATAATGTGTATAGAAGAGTACCGTTTCATAAGAACAATGAGACAAGTCCATGTATCCACGTGTGTATAAATATATAGGTTTGAAGGACAATAGGGACAGCTATTAAGTTCTATGCAGAAGAATATAATATCAGCCTCCTTCGGGAAACAGGATTGGGTGTTTGGGTAGAGTTTTCTTTTTACTTTTCTTTTTAATCTTTGCAACATCTCACTAGTTACAATGAACCCATGCATCATTTGGAATGCTTTCAGTTACATGTAATGGACTACCCAAATAGAAAGGGCTTAACCCCAACAACATTAATGACAAAGAACTTTGTTCTGACCTTTTCTGCATGTTGACTTCCATCATCAAGCTCTTTCCTCCCAATTCTCACGGTTTCAAAGTGACCACCTCTCCAGACATTCCATGTGCGATGGTTAATCGCATGTGTCAACTTGAATGGTCTAAGGAGTGTCCAAGTAACAGATAAAACATAATTTGTGGCTGTGTCTGTGAGAATGCTTGAGGACGAGGTTAGCATTGAGTCAGTAGACTGAATAAAATCCCCCTCGCCAAAGCAGTTGGGCATCATCCAATCTGTTGAAGGGCCAAATCGAACAGGAAGGAAAGGAAGGGTGCATTTGCTCTCCCTGCTTGAGCTTTGATATCTGTGTTTTCCCACCTTTGGACACTGGGGCATCTGGTTCTCTGGCCTTCAAATTCTAAGACTTAGACCTTCCGTCCCTATTTTCAGACCCAGAGGGAACTACACCGCCAGCTTTCATGGTTTTCTAGGTCGCAGATGACAGACTGTGGGACTTCTCAGCTTCCACAGTCATAAGAGCCAATTTCCATAATAAATCTCCTCTTTTCTTTTTCTTTTTATTGCGTTTTAGGTTTTGGGGTACATGTGCAGAACACGTAAGATAGTTGCATAGGTACACACGTGGCAGTGTGTGTTGCTGCCTTCTGCCCCTTCAACCTCATTTGGCATTTCTCCCCATGCCATCCCTCCCCCGCTCCCCCCCCCGCTGTCCCTCCCCTGTTATAAATCTCCTCTTATAAATCTATGCAGCCTACTGGTCATATTTCTTTGGAGAATTCTAATACACCATCCTATGTAATGATGTCCAAGGCCAGGGAGGGCGCTCTCACTCTTTTTCTCCGCCCGTCTTTCTCTTTCTGCCTCTCGAGGCTTTGACAAAAGCCAACCCCCCCTCAGCAGTATTCCTTTTAGCTTTCAGACCACTTTGTCCAAGAAAGGCTGAGAAAATGAGGATGGATTTTTGCAGTCTGCCGTGGGAAGCAGAACTTGGCAGTGGGGAAATGGGAGTGCGGGGAGGGGAAGACTGCAGGGGAGGCAACCAGGAGAGTCTTCCACAGCCCTTTACATTTTTACTTAAAACAAATATAGGGCTTGTGCAAACTAGAAAAAAACAGAACACATAAAAAAATTTAAAAAAAAGAACAAAAATGATTCCAATTTAAAGTCTATGATGTGTGCATTTGTTTAAGACATTTCCCAGAATGTTCTGTGGGCATTCCCAGCAGAGGAGAGAATAGACAGAAATCTGCTCTGTTTTAGGATGAGTCCACGGGTGGGCCAGGACAGCCCTCAGAGACACACAGACACAGAGCCGCAGAGGACTGGGTCAAAAGCAAGTGCATCCCCCAGAACCTGCACCACTGCATGTGAGACAGCTGTTTGGGGTATATCAAGTCTCCGCTTTGGCTCACTGCCTCACCGGCACAGGTGGAACAGCAACTCTCCTTGACGGACAGGGGCACCACCTCTGGGTGAAGAGAGATGTGCTTGTCCTACAGGGCCAGGAGGGGGAAGCTGCAGCCCTGGGTGTTAATTGTGATGGTCACTGCTGATGTGGAGGTGAGAGAGCTGTCCACGCCTAAACTCACAGACTCCACATTCCATGAGGAGCCCACTGCTAACAACCTAGTGTGGCATGCCAGGGACATAGGCCCCTCCCTCAGTAGGGTCTACAATACCTACTTTGTGAAGTGAGACTATTTGGTTCAGTGTTGGTTTTGTGGCTTAGGGTGACACTTGGAAAGGAGTGGACAGAAAGTGCCCAGGTGGGGCAATGCCTGCCTGCCTTACCACGTCTTTAGCACTCACCTGGCAGCCCCTCCAGGTGAAGGCACAGAAAACTGCTTTGATGCAAACCCATTTCCAAAGAAAGGGCACTAACTTGGAAGGAATATGACAGACGAGTTTCGTCCCTGCTATCTACCACTTATTGACTCTGTCCTGTCCATAGAGATCATTTTTGCCACATAAAAAGCGATGTTGTGTATGCTGTGCTTCAGCCAGCTCAGCTCTGATGGGCACACCACCCTCCACACTGGTGACCCTGGAGCCTGCATCTCCTGAGGTCCCTGCCCAGGCTCCTGCCAGCGACTCAGGCCTTGGCAGTTCAGCAGTTACATGGAAGAGAAAAGGAGGATGACCTTCTTGGTTTTTTGATGTGCTTTGTAAGAGGAGCTCCCAGCAGGTTAAACTGGGCCTCCTGACATGACACAAACTGGCAAAACAACCCTTGGAACTCATGCACCAGGCTCTGGTCTCCACATTTAGAGTAACTCTGCTAGAATGGGCTTCAGTAACAGCCCTAACTCTAGCCACAGAAACAACCGCTGCCTCAACTGATAGGCTCTTCAGCTAAACGAAGCTCAGTTTACCTGGGTTTTTCACCCCTGTGCAGTGTTCTCTCCCGGAAGTCCAATAGCTGACTACACACAGTTGGGCTTCTGCATTCCATTAGACAAGTCTGTTCTTTTTCACACCAGAAGGCCTCTTAGTAAACACCAAGTAAATGCAAGTACATTCTTACAGGAAACAGTGTCCCTTACAACGATATACCAGGTCTAATAACTAAGTGCCATGCAAATCTCTGACGTTGAGTAGCACAGGGCCGGTAAGTTGTGGAACAGTCTGGAAAGAGTTGATGCAGATGGGGATGAGGAAGCCTGGCCCCCACAGTGCTTAAAACCAAGGGGGATTTGTGAGCAACACCATAAGCTTTCTCCACAGTTCTGAGCTCTTATTTAGGTGAATGAAAGATAATCCATGTGTTTTGGAGTTTGTAATTTAAAACAATTGTGAGCATACTTGATTCTGATTGGTTGGAGGAGATCAAGGGAAGAGGGATGATAAGGCATCTTCCTGAAAGCAAAGCCCAGGCCCTTCCCAAGTATCACACCTTCCAGGCCTCCATCTTGGACTTCCCCACCTCCAGAGCTGTAAGAAGTATTTCATCCTTACTCAATTACTCAGTTTCAGATATTTTATTATAGCAACATAACAGAGGCTAAAAGACTACTGAATTAACATTTGCAATTTAACAAAATACCCACATGATTGATATGAACATATAATTGAGAAGCGGTGAGTTAATACATTTACTACATATATATATAACAACACAGAGAAACACAAAAATATAGACAAAATTAAGATTGTGAAAAGGTATTATAGCATTATTCAACTATTTAACTTAATCTTTCCTAATATAAGAAATATTAAAACATCATTCTTATAATCTTAAATTTGAAGCAACTTTCCACAAATTGTTTAACAAAAGAAAATCAAACCAGTGTGGTGTGTATGTGTGTGCATATATATGTGTGTGTATATATATATGTGTGTGTGTGTGTGTATTTATATATGTGTGTGTGTGTATATATGCATATATATATGTGTATATATGCATATATATATATGCTTAGGTTATAAAAGTCACATGAGAAATAAGAATTGCCAATCTATATTTAAAATGTGTTCAAAGTATCAGAAAAAAATTTAAAATATTACATAATAGATGAAAAATTAAAAATATCTGTAACATTCAGTGCTGGGTATGGTCTGGAAAAGGGGGCACTCTTTTTATGCATGCATGGTGTGAGGTAGTAAACTGCTACTTCTTTTTTTTAGAATGAAATCTGCTAGAAGCTACTAAAAAGAAACTTTATCTTTGTCTCAGCAATCCCACAGACTGATACAACAAAAATGCTGACACGTGTGGCTCACTACAGTGATGTAACCTACAACAGTGTTTCCATTGGCCCAAAACAACATGCCTATTTATTAGCGACAGTTATTGAGTAAATTATGGTGCAGCCATTACAACACTATGAATTAGTTGTATATCTACTATGAGAGCAAAGTTCTTGAGGTATAACAGCATTTGTGTTAGATGCACATGTAACTCTGTCGACCAGTGCTTACTCTCTATTCCATGCTCACCTAAGAGCTTGCAAGTTAGTATGGTTCTGTTTATGCACACTTGACTAACAACATTTCATACACTTACGTATGTTGATTTTTATAAACTCAAGCTTTTAAAGTCTTACAAACATAATTGCACAGTCTTTCTTGTGGGGTGAGGAGAAGCCTGTGCAAGTTGGGGTCACTATGGGTCAATGCTCCTCTCTGAACAGGTTTTCTCATTGACCAGGCAGGATTCTAAGAACATCTGACCAGATTCGTGATCTTGGGCAAGTGTTTACCATGTCTGTGCTTTGATTTGCTCTTATGTTTGACAACAATAATCATGATGATAAAAAAGTAATAAACATATTATCTACCTCATAAAAATACTGTGAGGATTAAATGAATTAATGCGTACAAAATGCTTATTGAAGTGTCTTTTATTTCATCCTCAGTAAACACTACCTATTAAAATATACATATGTCTGATGATAATTTTTGCCATTTCTCCTTGCAAAGTTCAATGAGACAGCATATGTTAAAGTGACTCATTAACTGTAAGATGACATTAATTTTTATCATCCTAAAAATCTATGTATTCTGGCAAATTATATTCATTAGTTGATCTGATTTTCATTATTTCCTTTCTTTTATATTAAAAAAACTACGAAGTATTAGAAGAAATTTTAAATTCAAGTACTCAAGAAACTTGAGTGTTTGAAACTTTTTCAGCCTGTAATTGAAATGTATTTAATTCCCATCAACATCTGAACCGAAACATCCTCCTTCCTCCTGTTGGGTTACCGGAAACTGCATTTTATCAAGTGATGTCTATGGCTGCCTTAATGACTCACTAAGGAGTCCAGCTCTTGGCTTGTGGCATAACTGGCTCACCTAATCCCTGCAGATGTGCCCAGAGGTTTCCCCTCACCCAGCCCTGGCTTTAATGTCACTCGGCTGCCTGGGAGGCTTTGGTGTCACGAAGCCACACCATTGCTGGGCTCCCTCTGTTTCTTGACATGCCACCATTAACTTTATTATTCTTTTTTTTTTCTTTAGTTGTTTTCTCTTTTGTAAGGAGATATAATCTCCAAACCTTTCGTGTTATGAAGCAGGAGTTTTCCCCAAACACTGCTGTCTCATCTCCAGATATCTACTCCTAGCAGAATGTGTAGCTTAAAATGAATTTGGGTGCCTATTTTTCTGAATTATCAGATGTAGCCCACAATGTTCTCAAGCTCAGGGACTATCTTAGGGAGTGACTCAGAGGTTTGGCCACTTCCTCCAGCCTTGCCTTCCTCCCCCGGTCTGGCACCCCAGTCTTCAGGGCCTGTCTTTCTATCAGAAGCCTAGCTATGAATATTGTTATGGCTTAAATTGTGTTCCTCCAAAAAGATATGTTCTAACTCCCAGTGGCTCAGAATGTGACCTTATTCAGAGACATTGCAAATATAATTAGTTACGATTCATAGAGACATTGCAAATATAATTAGTTACGATGACATCATAATCGAGTAGGATCGGCCCTTAAACTACTGGGACCAGTGTCCAGGTAAGAAGAAAAGAGACACAGATATAAGCACAAAGAGGAAGGCCGCATGAAGACAGAGACTGGGATTGAGTGGCGCTGCCGGGGAGAGGAAGCACACAGAGCTCCACCAACCTGAGGAGGTAGGAAGGTGGGAAGGATCTTCCCCCAGGAGCCTTTGATGTCGGACTTCTGGCCTCCAGAACTGGGGAGGGTTAAACAGATATTGTTTTAAACCACTCAGTTTGTGGAATTTTGTTCTGACAACCTTAGGACAGACATCATTACTTTTTCCCAGGGAACTCCTAAGTCCATATGCAAAACATTAAGTACCCACAAATGTGTAGGGGCAGGGCTTCCTCCTAACTAACCCCGGTTTCCAGCTCTAACAAGTTGCTGCCACCACTGCCCTCTTTCTTCAAGCTTAGATTGAGAAGGAACCCCTATACACAGTTTGACAGGTGAGGCTACAAAATCTTTAAATTATATTGTAGGGTGATGTAAAGTTCCATAAAGAAAAAAACAGATAGAAATCAAGTTTTCTTTTTTAATTTTCCCACAGTCCAGTTTTAGCAGTGTGGATTAATTTGTTTGATGGAAATGTTGAAATTTATTTAAAGACAAAAGCATACCTACATGTAAATATGTGACTCCATATTTAAAAGCCAATATTAATAATTTTTACAATATAATTTTTGCATGAGAGTTTGTGCCCCCTGTGACACTAATAATTGATATATAAATTTGTATAGAAAATGTGATGACATTAGCACCTTTCTGGTTGATTACTCACCTCTGTGAATCCCCACTGCTGTGTGTGGAGGTCCTGCCAGGCACAGATGCCGGCAGGAAGGAAGAGATTAGCTGCAGAGGAAGGAAGAGTAATTTGTTGGGTTTGTCCTGAGAAAGAAGAGAAGAGCAGGAATGAGAGAGGAAGAAGGGGAGGCCCTCTGCATGTGGGCAAGGCTGAACAGAGAGAAATCGGTGCCAGAGATGAGGCCAGAAAGGGCTGTACAGAATCAAAGTGCTGAACACATGGTTGTCTGAGTTAAATGCTCTGATGTAACTTCCCGTACCCACAATCTCTGTGTACTGCAATTCCCTCCTGCAAATCTTAAGAAAGATCTACCATGCTTAGGAAAAGTTTGGATGAAGGCTTGGGTACTGCACTTAGTGCCTGGGTGACAAAATAATCTGTACATCAACCCCCCCGACAGAGTTTACCTACATAACAACATCGGTTTAACCCTCCCCAGTTCTGGAGGCCAGAAGTCCAACATCAAAGGCCCCTGGGGGAAGATCCTTCCCGCTTCCTACCTCCTCAGGTTGCTGGAGCTCTGTGTGCTTCCTGTTCCCTGGCAGCATTGCTCCAATCCCAGTTTCTGTCTTCACACGGCCTTCCTCTTTGTGCTTCTCTCTGTACATCTGTGTCTCTTCTCTTCTTACCTGGACACTGGTCCCCGTAGTTTAAGGGCTCACTCTACTCCATTAAAATGCCATCTTACTTAATTATATTTGCAATGTCTCTATGTCTACATAAGGTCACATTCTGAGCCACTGGGGGTTAGTACCTGCATGTGTACCCCTGAGCCTAAAATAAGTTTTTGTTTTTAAGAAAAAGATATTGAAGAACAAATGAGAACACACATTTGCATGAGCAAGGGAAAGGGGAAGTTCTAGAGATACATGCTCTACCAGCAGCTGCTCTTTTGGGGAGTTTGCTGAGCTCTGGGGCAAGGGAAGCAATGAGGACTTCTTCAGTGCCTAGAAGTGGAGGCTAAGACACATTTTCACAGTCTGGAAGGGCAAGAGAGCTTCAATAACATGTTGAAAGAGATTTGTAAACATAGTACTGATCTTAGATATATTTGGGGAGAATAATATTACTCTTATTGTGGTAATATATACATACTTTATTCCAATAAACTGTTTACCTAAAAATGATTAAAATTTACCATTTTAATTTCAATTTGATCAATTGATTAACAAAGTAATGGGACACTTTCTGGAATTAAAATAAATCATTTTTAGGTATGCAGTTTATTGGAATAAATACATTCGTATTGTTATGCAATCATCCTATCCATCGCTAAACTTTTATTTCGTTTTCCCAGCTGAAACTCTGTACCTTTTAAAAAATAATTCCTACTCTCACCTCTTCCTAGGTTCTGACAACCACCGTTCTGCTTTCTGCCTCTGTGAATCTGACAACTCTAGGTATCTCCAATAAGGGGAATTGTAAGTTATTTGTCCTTTTCTGTCAAGCTAGTTTGACTTAGCATCATGTTCAAGGTTTATAAATGTTGTGGCATGTGTCAGAATACCCTTCCATTTTAAGGCTATGCAATATTACAATGAATGCATATACCACATTTGGCTTATTCATTTATACACTGATGGCTATTTCAGGTGTTTCAATGTTTTGGTTGTTATGAATAATGTTGCTAAAAACACTGACACAAATATCTGTTTAAATACCTGCTTTCAATTATTTGCACTATATACCCAGAGGTGAAATTGCTATGTTTAACTCTTTGAAAAACCTAGACATATTTTTAACTGTAATTGTTCTTAGCTCTTAAATTTTCTAGAGGCTTTTCTTGAACACATGCTAGCACACATTTTTAATAGATACCCATAGAATCATATCTGAGATTGGAAAATATTTTCTTTTTTTGTTGAGAGTGAGTGCCCTGTTGCCCAAGCTGGGGTGCTCACTGCAACTTCCGCCTCCCAGTTCAAGCAACTCTCCTGCCTCAGCCTCCCAAGTAGCTGGGATTATAGGCGCCTGCCACCACACCCAGCTAATTTTTTTTGTATTTTTAGTAGAGATGAAGTGTCACCATGCTGGCCAGGCTGGTCTCGAACTCCTAACCTCGTGATCCACCTGCCTCAGCCTCCCAAAGTGCTGGGACTACAGGTGTGAGCCACTGCACCTGGCCAGAAGCTAGATTTATATTAATTTATAAAATATACAGTGATTTATTTCTCTGAAAATGTAAACAGATACTAGACAAAAGACAATATTTAGCAGTTTTTATTTGCCCCTAAAATCTCTGGTGATCAATGCTGGTAGGGAGAAAAAAATATTGATGCTTTGTCTTATTTTGCATACATGTTAAAAGCTAAACATGTTATAGACAAAAAATGCACTTTGAGAGTTCTATTATTTAATATTGGAAACAAGATACTGACATATATAAATAGATTTATGTTTTCAAAATGTATATTAACATGGATAATTTGACGGGACACTTAATTTTCAACATGTTTTGAAGTTCTTCAAAATGATACTAAAAAGACTTATGAGTGTATAAAATTCATCACTCTACCTCCTTGAAAACACAATCCCGTTTATTTTTTCTTTTTTTTTTAACCCAACACGGAAATCTGAGAAATTTAAAAAGTTCTGATGATAATAGTGATTTGATATTTCTATCCTCTCCAGAGAATTTTAAAGCATCCCTGTGGCATAGCAGATGCCAATGTTGACTTCACAGAGCGCCACACAGGTAGCTTGTTAAAACTGTAGATTTCTGGGTCCATTCACTTATAGATAATTCTGATCCAATGGCTCTGCTCTGGGACTCATTCATTGTAAACACATCAGATGATTTTGATACAAGTATTCACCAAATTGAAATGGAAAACATCACTCCAGAAGTATAAGCATCAGTATTTCTTTCATGATTTATTTATTTATTTTGAGACTCAGTTTCGCTGTTGTTACCCAGGCTGGAGTGCAATGGCACGATCTCAGATCACCGCAACCTCCGCCTCCTGGGTTCAGGCAATTCTCCTGTCTCAGCCTCCCGAGTAGCTGGGATTACAGGCATGCGCCACCATGCCCAGCTAATTTTGTGTGTGTTTTCAGTAGAGACGGGGGTCTCACCATGTTGATCAGGATGGTCTCGATCTCTTGACCTCATGATCCACCTGCCTCGGCCTCCCAAAGTGCTGGGATTACAGGTGTGAGCGATCGTGCCCGGCCCATGATTTATTTTTAACTCCACTTGTCGGGAAGAAAATGTCTCAGTAATTTATCACAACAGGATATGTAAATTCTCATGCTTGAGTTTTCACTGTCCACATTGACTCTAGTCTTGTAATATTTTCTACTAAAAAACAATCTCCTTTTCTGTCCACTGACTCCAACTCAGATTAGTTTCAGAACTCATGTTGTGAATTTTTTATTGTCAAAACTTCCTGTCTTGCTCTCATCCTGGCTTTAGCAAAACGTGGTAGGGGTATCAAGTCTTTCTTTTGCCTAGAATTAGGTGACTGTACATATGTAGCCAGGAGACTATTTTTAAAATTTTTCTGAATATTAAATTCTAAAGTGGATAAGATACTGAAAGATTCTGGCATATCATGTTTGAACTGGGACTAACCCAGGCATATCAAGGCATAGGGTCACTGTACTTATGACCAACATCTCAGTGCTGAATACATTTTTAAATGATGCAAAAGTTTTTTTTCAAAAATATTCTTTTCTAGTAAGTAAGTTTAAGGTTAATTTAAAAATATTTAATCAGCATTGACAATCAAAATCATGAGGTTTTCTTTTGCATTTTTCCAACAGATCTTGTTCTTTTTCTGGCATACTTTTCTTCTAATATTTATTAAGTGGAAGTTAATTTTTAGTCTTCCAAACCCTTTCCATCCCCACCTTCAGTATCCACTTTCTGTCTTTGATCTTACATTGTACTGGAATGTCAATGGACCCACCCTTGTTTTGATTTTCACTAAAATGCATGGATCACAGAGGAAAAAGGAAGTGAGAGAAGCTGTGGGCAGGGGGGTTTGAGTTCCTAGGCAGGAATCAAAAGGAATATAACTCGTCTGAGGAAGGGGTCCTTGGTGACAGAAAGAGCAAGGTTAAAACTGAACACCTTTCCCTCTCCGCAAACCACATGTACCACTTATGTAAAATCACTGTTTCCAAGGAGGCCACCTGCAGCAAGGGCAGTCAGAGGCAGGCCAACTACTGCTACCTGTGGTTTCTGCAAAGAGGGCACGTGGAGGTTTATGAGGACATTCATTGGGTCATATTAGTTGGCTATGAGGAAGAATTTTTGTCATCTCTCGTAAGTCATATCCAAGTCACAACTCCAGAGGACTAGACGCAGAAGAGGAAGGATTGAAGAATATATGTTTAAAGACTTTTTGTTTGGTTTTATTATTGGGCTGAGAGGGTAGAAGAAAATGAGCAGATGATGGCCCCTTCCCTTTAGTCCCAAGGTTGTTTGTGAACCCAAAGGTTGGGAAGTCCTACCCAAGATGGGATGTTTTCACACTGAAAAACCATAGACTCTATGCAAGGAAGAAGGAGACTTGATAAGCTGTAGTTACAGTTGATGAATGGGATAAACTACCCTGATGGTACTCTATCAAGTTCAGATTGTTGAATTAATGGGCGTCCCTCTGTGTGTATGTGCAGGTACATATATGTTCTGTTTTGCTTAAATGCAAGTGGAAGCTAATTCAACACATGAAATCAGAAGCCAACACATTTTTCCCCTAAAGTTAGCAATTTTTAGGCTTTGGTGGTCATACTGTCACATTTTCCTCTCTCTTTTTTTAACAAGGTTTTAAGAGTGAAAAAACAAGTCTTAGACTGAGGGTCACAATAAAGTGAGCTTCAGGTTGAATTTGGCAGTTGGGAAGCCTTTTTGTCACCCTTGTTCTAAACTCTGCAATTTTCTCACTATGACTTTAATGTATTTATATATAAATACACATCAATATGATTCATCTTTACACAGTTTTGTAATATCTTGATTTATAGATTTATAGGTTTCACTGACAAAATTATTTAACAAATTATTCACTGATGTATACATATATATATATATGCGTGTGTGTGTGTGTGTGTGTGTGTGTGTGTATAGAATCTTGCTCTGTACTCTGTTGCCCAGACTGGAGTACAGTGGTGCGATCTCCACTCATTGCAATCTCCACCTCCTGGGTTCAAGAAATTCTCCTGCCTCAGCCTCCTGAGTTGCTGGGATTACAGGTGCCTGCCACCATGCCCAGCTAATTTTTGTATTTTTAGTAGAGATGGGTTTTCATCATGTTGATTAGACTAATCTCGAACTTCTGACCTCAAGTGATCCACCTTCCTTGACCTCCCAAAGTGATGAGATTACAGGCATGAGTCACCACGCCCGGACCTCACTGGTAAGTATTTAAGTGGTTCTCATTTTTGTCCTAGCAGAAAGTTACAAATCATTTTTCTTGATGTGAGAAAACTACAGGTGATATGTTTATTTATTCATTTCTTTTAAACACAGATACTTAGTACTGGTTAAGTAGAAAGCAGAATCCATGTTCAGACTATCCCTGGCACCCACTAGAATGTGATGGGCCAGAGACCAGATGGACAAGTCACTGGTCGTTCTGTGTTTTAGTTTTCTCATCTTTAAGTAAGTGGAGAAAAAAAAGCTATTATATCAATGAGTGATGTGAGAATTAAGTATATTTATATAAAAAGAGTATAAATTATAAGTAACCTGGTAAGAATTAGCATGTTTAATATTATTTATTTAACTGTATATTTCTATGCTTTTCCAATAAATACACAGTAGAATTTTAAAATAATAAAAACAACTTTAAAAAATTAAGAATTATACTTCCAGCACACTTCAACAACAAACTTAAAGATTAATATTTTAACATTCATAAATTTTATGTATAGTTATATATATACATATGTATTTGTATAACAATTTACATAAAAAATGAATCAAAATAGCTATAGCATATGCAAAAAGGAGTAAAATATAATTAAAATATTTCAGTACAAAAAAATCAGTCCCGAAGACCTGTATTTTTCTTGTTATTTCCACATTGTCCCTAACTAATGGAATTATATCCACTGGCTTACAAATAATTAGATGTCTCTGCATCTAATTGCTGAGAAAATTAGGGAGTTCTGCCTAGACCATACGTACATTTTCTGTAAGAGAAATTCCAAGCATACATTTGGGGGACTATGTCATACTACTATTGCTTTAGATACATGGCAGTGTTCTTTCAGACTAAGCATTAATTGAAAATTCACTTAAATTACTTTTATTCTAAAGAATTGTTTTTCCTGTATTTTGGAGAATGACTTATACCACAGAGAACCACTTTTTGGAATAATAGCCACTTACATTCACAACATCCTATGATAGTCAAATTCGAGTCAACTTTCTAGAGTAAGAGATTGTATTTCCTTTATTTTTGGACAGAGATGAAATGTTTCCTTCCTTCTCTGCTTCAAGAGGGACTCTCAGGCTCCTGCTTATGAACTGCATGTTTTGCTGCCAGCAACACTTTAGTTGCTGAAATATTCTTACAAGATCCTGGACTTGTGTTGCAGTGATTCACATGAGGGGAAAAGGATAGCTGTTACTTGGAACGTAGGGGTGAACTTGAGCTCAAGTAAAGCTTTGGCACTGATTTTAACTTTGAGGAAAACCCAAGATAATGAAAGATAGTTTTTCCTGGTTAGGGCACTGAATTGCAAAGCTGGGCTCTGAGTGAGCTGCCCAGTTGTAGTTCCTGATGCAGAAGTTTCTTGCAAAAGGCAGCAAGGGAAATCAATATTCAATTTATGCCAAGAGTTGAAAGGCTGCCCCGTCCCCATCATGAGTGGTCTTCACTTTGCACGGCGGTCTGGGGGCAGCAGGGACCTTCGTCACAAGCAGCTGTGCTGCACCTGGCATCTGAATCCAAAGATGACATTGGCCCTGACTTCATTCCCTTCCAGCCAGTTCCAGTGTTGAATGCTCACTGCTGAAATTTATAAAATGTGACATCTAAACGCCTGAAGACACTGTCTGTGTTTATAAATACCCACACGTGCCTGTGTGAACAGTGTGTATACAACAGGGATGAGACAGCCAAACACCTGCTTTCACTGTGCTGTACAATTCCACTTGGTGTTCTATGATTTTGCCGGGAGTGTTTTAGAATCAGTTTCTTCTACTGTTTTATATTTATGCTTCAGTACCACCATTATTAGAAACACCTGAAGTCTAACTGAAGCATTTCTTTATTTCCCCTGCTCCCCTTTAATTGAAAAAGATGTTGAGAGAAAGGGATACTTTATTGAAGACAAACCTGTGTTCCCTGCTAATGAGCCAATTCCCTTGTCACCCCTGCCAGGGAAGAGGCTACCGTTGTGCATTTGCAGTAGTTAAGATACTAGAGACGGAAAAATGTTACCAGTGAGATAATGAACATCTAACAGCAGCAGACATCATACACAGGTTTTGTCCTTAAAGGTAGCTGGAATGTGAGTAAATGTGCATTTTCCTGGTATCACAAGACAAATTTTGGAAATTTCTGGAGCTTATTCTTTATACACCCCCTTCACCAATTTAAAGACCACATACCCTTGAGTTTTTGCTTTTGTGCAACTCGACTTCCCCAGTCTAGACCCCAGAGAAACCTTCTAAGCACGTATGTAAAGATGAGCTTGGGAGTGTCACGTGCAGCCACCTTTACGCCAATGGTGAGCAGGCAGATGGAGAAAAACTTTGTGAGCAAAACCCAGGCCTCCCTGGGGAAAAGACAAAACTGTATTAATTTTCACAGCTCTCATATGAAGGAGGGGCTAGAGCCGTTACTCTGCTAGTGCCTTCTAGTTTCTGTCACTGGATTCCTAGGAAAAGACTTTCCTATTCTCTTCCTATCCCTTCCCCTAGTAGCTCTTTTCTACTGACTTATATTTAAAACTACCTGGAAAGCTTTTTCTTGCAGGGAGTGTGTTTATCGTTGTACCTATGGTGTGAAGATCACGAAGAGAAATGCAAGCACCTACAATAAATGCTACATGAAGCCAGAAGTGCGTGAGGGCCCCTGGGAGCTAACAGATGAAATTTCCATCAGTCCCTGACACAGCCAGCCTTCCACACTGGCAGCTGCATGCCTCATGATGCTTGGATCAGATACATAGGGATGGCCCAGGCAAGTCCTCTGGTTTAAGGGACAGGTACATTCTGGGGAGAGACATATGTCTCCTCTGGCCATGCAAATGTAAAGATGGGGTGAAGGAGAATAGAGTTGATTAATCCAAACAACAGGAAGCTGCAAGGTCTGTGACACTTGCCTCTGAATTTCATTGTTAAGATTTTTTTCAGCTGTCAGGGTGTGGACAATCATGGTAATGGGCGTTTACTGTGTGTATGTTTTAATTGCAATTATTCATTTTAAGCTGGTTAAAATTTACAGCATAAGAGTAAACAGGTCTTTCTAAGGAAGAAAAAATAAAAGCTGAGTGACTTAATGCAAATGTGTGTACGCTCTGAAGTTGACTTTCTGTTTCCAGGAGGGTCAGCAGATAAGGCTGCTGAAACTGTGTAAAAACCATGAAATATCATTAAATCAACTTGGCTTGCTCTAATGAATAGGTGGTTTTAATCCCAGACACAGGGCTGAAGATTCATGCATGAATTTATGATATGAAATAGGAGCTTGTGCTGTAAGAATACAAAATCAATGAAAATTTAAAACTACAATGTTATAAACATTCATCAGGAATTATTGAGAAAACATTAGTGTATTTTATGTCTGACAAAAGGTGAGAAACACATTTCCAGGTAGAAAAGTAACTAAGATTATTATTAAGACATCATGGAAAACGTTCAGCCAAATTTGAAGTGAATTTGTAACAGTACTAAACAAAGCAGTAAGAACTTTCTATTTATTAATTTCTGGTAATGGCCATATTTCCTCCCATAGTAATATTGTATGATGTGTTCACTTATGTTTGTTTGATAAGATTAGGGTAGGTTTAAAGAAAAATCAACCTTTTTTTTTTTTTACAGGATTACAGACAGCTAGGATTTGCAACTATACAGTAGTAAAGGCAAATACTAACAATTTTCACTCTCTTTGCTTAAGTTCAGACACAATACTGTTGTGTCTAAAAACAACAATATTGTTGGGGATAAAAATATTTAGTTTTTAAAACGTGCATCTAGTAGTGATTATGGCCTGTACTGTGAGCTGATTAATTTGACATAAAAATAAGAATGCTATTCCTGGTGTAAATGGTGCTTTTCCTATAAATGGAAAGAGAAAAGAGGTGTTTCAATTTTCTTTTATGCCCAGCTGGTAATTCTTTCATTAAAAACACCAATTTATTTGTCTACACTAATTTTCCTGCAAAGCTGCTTATTTTACTATTATTTAATGAAAAGTGCTCCTTTTAATAATTTGTAGAGTCTTCTCTGGGAGAAATGAGTTACTTGGATGGGATAATCCTGGGCATGTTGCTAGGGATCCCGAACCTGAAGTTCAGTATTGAAGGTGACCTTCCTGTGTGGAGATGGAAAGTAGACTAAGGACTGTCTATTAAGTGGTTGATGAACTCTAACTTATATGAATGTGAATTGCCATGTTGGATTTTGTACAGCAGAAAAAACACAACATTCACAATTATCCTGCTCTCTAAGTTTTCAAGTTCCTTTTAAATCAATCAAGCCATATTACCACCAATTTAGAGTAAAAATATTATTATGTCATTTATTCAGTGAAGGATTCTATAAAATTAGTTTCTAAATATCAACAATTTGAAAAAAAGAAAAGCATGATCATCCATTGAATGTACTGAAGAAAACCTTCTCAATTTGATTGTTTTTAGAAGTTTGCTTGATCTGCATTAGCACTGTCCCACCATGTAACTGCTCACTTGTACATTTACCATTTTTTTTTCTTTATTTGAGAAAGTGTCCAACTCTCACTCTGTTTCCCGGGGCGGAGTGCAGTGGTGCAATCACAGCTCACTGCCAGGTTTAAGCCATCTTCCTACCTCAGCCTCTTCAATACCTGGAACTACAGACATAAGCCACTGTAGCTGGTTCTATTTTTTTTTTTTTAAGTTTAATGACACTGGAGCTGTCATCTACCTCTGTTCGTTTCTGTATCTCAGAGGACCAATAATCAGAATGAGCCAGCTGGGTTAGAAAAACCACAAACCACAGTTCAAAACCCAAATAGATGGGTCCAAAGATGTGAAATCATTTAGTCAAGGGCCAAAGGGTGTCATTGAGAGAAAACATTCAAGGGGGATTGAAAGCATTTGGCTGACGAGTTCCTGAACTAAGGCTCAGACCTTATAGGCTGTCTTGGTAGAGTACTTTCTGGATGATGGTGGGAAAATTAGCTCCTGGAGGAGGAGCTCGGCCAACCTCGGTCACTGGGACAGATCTCAGCAGGGCTCGAAGTGAAATCAAGTAATTGGCTTTTTGAGAATCACCCAAATCAATCAATAATGATCAATTATGCTTCATTTCCAGACTGCTGACTGCTTCCTGTGTGATCCTGGATTACAGAGTGAGTGGGAGAGCCCCAGGGATCCATTTTCCATTGCACGGCTTGTCATCTGGTGACAGAGCTTGTATAACTTGTGTTGCAACATGGTTGCACTCAGACCAGTAATTCCTGAACATGGGGTTTTCAGGTGTCATCTTCATAATGAGTGTTCTATTGAAATTGCATAGGGCAGTGCTCGCCAATGGAAATGTAATTGAAGCCAGTTATGTAATTTTAAGTTTCCTAGTAGCTACATTCAAAAGTCAAACACATAAACGATTACCTTTTTTAGGACATTTATTTAATATAGCAAAATGAAAATATTATTATTTCAGCATGTCTCTGGCCACATTGCAAGTACTCACTGAGCACATGTGGCTCAGGGTAACATGTTAGAAGCACATAATATTTACTTTAATTAGATCTAATTTTTTTACTTAATTTTTTTTGAATACATACCATTTTTATTTGAATACATGCCACAATAAAGCTGGGGAAAAAAAAGATTTTATTCCAACTGTCAAAATCTACTTTTCAGGGATCCACTCCAAGGGAGTCACCATTCCTTCATATTGTTATTAAATAGGTTCTCCATAGAAAAACTATCTTTGGTAAAAAAAATTAGACTCCAGAAGTGATGTTTTGCCGGCAACATCTCCCTGATGAACTCAATGTGGCTATGGAAATTCCAATTCCCTATCTGGGGTCAGCTTCAGAAATGAGCTTATTTATATGCTTCAAATTGACTTATCAACTAATGAACCAAGAAACAATTTTTCTTTTGGCTATGTTTTACAAGGGTCTTGCTCAAATTTTAAAGGTTACAAAATTTTAGAGTCAAATTTGTTTAATATTTTTCCTATGTAACGTATATACTTCCCATTAAAATAAAATTGTTTCTACCAATAAGGTGTTAGACTTCTGAGCCCTCAGAGAAACTGTACTTGATATGAGCATTACCTCATCCAAATGTATGTTCCCAGTAAACTTGTCATCAAGTGGACTTGATGCCTTATTTTTTTCCTTTTGTAGCAAGATGCCTAACGAGTTACTTATGTAAGCATTGTTAGTGAAATTAGGGGGACTAAGGGGAATAAAAAAACGTATGGTGATTATGAGTGTTAGAACTGAGCACAATCATTACTGCAGCATCTGATGCCGGCATTTCAGGGTAAGCCAAGTAGTCTCTTCAGAATAAAAATGAGGGTAAATAGACTTTAAATTTTTTACTCTGAATGGAAATTTTTATATTGTCAGAAAAATAATAAGTTTAAGGTGATGAACATGTGTTTTTCCTACCATTTATCTTTATCTACTAAAATAAAATAGAATATCCATTTGCATAATACTTAAACTCGTCTTAGATGATAGTAGTGATACATGTACCAGATAGGGAAAAATCTGAATGAAGCAATTAAAGTTAGTTATAGAAAGCTCTAAATCTCAGAAAGAATGTTTTTTCCCTGAAATTCCTTAAAAATGATGTAAGAAGTCATAATTTCCATAATAAATTCTGAAAAGTAAGAAAATTAAAGCACGAAATTAGAAAGAAGTCTCAGCCTGCTTGCCTTGTCCACAGTCATTTTCCATGTTTCAATTGTCTCTGCCACGTTCTAGCATGACCCCTCACACTGTTTCAGCTCAAATTTAGCCTCTGCTACATCAAGGGCTCTCAGTGCTGACCCTGTTGTTATTCTAGGCTAGATAATACTGTGATGTGGAGACCTGGTCTGTGCATTGCAAGACGTTTATCAGCAGCCCTGATGTCTACCTACCAGATACCAATCACATCCACATCCAGTGGTGACAAACAAAAACATCTCTGGATATTGTCATATGCCCCTAGGGAAGGAAATCACTCCCAGTAAAGAAAAAATGGTCTAATATCTTACCTCTCAGATTGTACATGCTATACTGTTCCTTTGTGCCAACATCGGCTCTCCTTTTAGTTTGATTTTCTTTTACGTAGAATTAAATTTGCTCCTTTCCAATAAATTTAAACACACTGTCTATTTCAACCTGACCCTCCCATCAGATTGTAATCCAGGGGCAGACAACATGGGGGACATATAAGTGGTTGGGACTCAGGACAGGAACAAGAGTAAATTGCTTGGTGTTATCATAAAGCCCTGAACAGAGGCAATGTCTGGAACTGGAAGCCAAGGTGTAAATGTGGAGAATTAATACTCTTCTAGAATAGGCTGGTTGGCAATCTCTTAGCCAGGATTTTTGAGTATTATCACCAAACTCTGGGTTAAACTTCATCAGATGTCTTTTTCCAACTTGCCAAAGGCATATTTACTATTTAAAAAGGAAAATAAACAGAACAGTAAGAAGAGTAAAAGACTCTGTTGACTGAAAGATTAAATAATTAGGTAGTGATTTTTTTTGTAGATTTCCTTCAACTTTCTAAATACACAATTTTGCAGATGAGAATTTTACTTTTCTGTGATGAAAGGCATTGATGCAGATTTCCATGAGTTCTGCATACCTAAATCAAAACAAATATCACAGCTGGAATACATAGAACCAAACGCAACAAGCAATGATAGATGATAGTTGGTATATCCTCAGAATTGACATGTACAGCCCAAGAGAAAACCCATTTTGAGAATAGTGGGATAGTGGGCACCTTGTCAGGTCTAGGATGTGATGATCTGGTGTTCTGGAGATTGGTGATGAAAAATCTAAATATTTGAAAATATGCTGTCTTCCTCATTTATGAAAATATTATCATATTATCTTAGAACCAAAGCATGGCCTTAGGAATGAACAAAGGCCATCTGTGTTACTCCTGCTTGAAATCTCCCCCCACCCTCAATGTTCTCTATTGCCTAGTACAAGGAGACTTAGAAACACATTATTATACATTCAGCCCCTGGACTTCAGGTGTTGACATTATATGAAGTACAAATAGTGCCTAAAAGTGAAAACTTTAAGATTTTATTTTATTGAGTAAATAAATTCAGTATGTACCTCAAACTAACAGGTTTTAATTTCAGAAAAAATTACAAGGGCATTGGGTTGGATAGGGAAGTGGGAATAAATGTATCCTATTTTATGAACTCATTACCCTTTTATCTAAGTAATAATTATCTGATATGGTTTAGCTGTGTCCTACCCATATCTCACCATGAATTATAATAATCTCCAAGCCTCAAGGATGGGGCCAGGTGGAAATAATTGAATCATGGGAGTGGTTTCTGCCATACTATTCTCATGACAGTGAATAAGTCTCACTAAATCTGATGGTTTTGTAAATGGAAGTTCCCCTGCCCTGCACAAGTTCTCTTGCCTGCCACCATGTAAGAATTGACTTTGCTCCCCATTCGCCTTCACCCATTATTGTTAGGCCTCCCCAGCCATGTGGAACTGTGAGTCAATGATACCTCTCTCATTTATAAATTACCCAGTAATCCTGGGTAATTTATAAATTACCATTCTCTCATTTATATTATAATTATATTATAATATAATTTTATATTATAATTATATTATAATATAATTTTATATTATAATTATATTATAATATAATTTTATATTATAATATAATTTTGTATTATAATTATATAATATAATTTTATATAATATAATATAATATAATAAATATAATATTATAATATAATTCTCTCATTAAATTATAATTTATAAATTACCCAGTAATCCTGGGTAATTTATAAATGAGAGAGGTATATTTGACAGTCTCAAGTCCTTATAGCAGCATGAAAATAAACTAATACATTATTCCAAGTTAATATTTGGTACACATTTAAAATTATGTTTTAAATTTTCCATAGTGTTGATATCTATTATTAAATGCATGGTTATTTTTATGTCTTGTTTTACATTTTCACATATTTGTTCTTTGAAAGGCTGTAATATTTGTTTTTTTCTGTTTTTTAAATTTTCCCTAATATTGCAAGATCCATTGCAAACATTGAATTCACACCTCACCTTGCCATTCTTTCTTATTCCTATCAGTTACTCTGTGGCAGTGCTATTTCATTCAGAGACAGGTAAACAATGAGAGGGTAACCATGTGTTTCAATTTCTAATTTCTTTCTTATATGAGTCTGCTCACTATTTTTTTTTTGAGACAGGGTCTAACTCTGCTTTCAGGTGGAGTGCAGTGACACAATCACTGCTCATCATAACCTGCACCCAGGCAAAAATGATCCTCCCATCTCATTCTCTTGAGTAGCTGGGACCACAGGTGCATGCCACCATGCCTGGCTAATTTTTGTATTTTTATGGTAGAGATGCATTTCTGTCATGTTGTCCAGGTTGATCTACAACTCCTAGGCTTAAGTGATCCTTCCATCTTAGCCTCCCAGAGTGGTGGGATTACATACCTAAGTCACTGTGCCTGGCCTGATGGTTCAGTTTTCTTAACCATATTAAGAATATATCTAGGATCTTAAACTGACACTTTAATTAAGAAAGTCTTTATTAATTTACTCATTAATATGTCAACTTATTCAAATTAAAATAAAATGTACATTAAATTTATATTAAAAACTAATAATTCGTTAATATATTAGATAATCTGTGACACCTTCTTTTCATGAGTAGGCAGTCACTTGCCAGTGGCAGGGATGGCATTTATGTTCTGGTGTTGGGAATGGCCCACTGCATGGCAACTGGCATGCATACTGGGAGGAAGCAGTGCGTCTGGTGAGGCCCCACCAGGAGACTGTCCCTGCTGCTCACTGCACAACCCTGGGAATGCTGCTGAACTTTGTAAAGCCTTAGTTTCCAAAACTATGTTAAGAGTCCTGTGGAGCTGAGCTATCTCAAGGCATATTTTGTACTTTAAAGTTTCTTATGACTTGTTCCATAAGGAGTAATGGCAGGCTTTAGAAGATGGGTAATAACAAACTTGTCTGAGCTAAAATAACATGTTTTAACCCAATGCAAAGAAACCAAGAACCTTGAAAAAAGGTTGGATGAAATGCTAACTAGAATAACCAGCCTGGAGAAGAACATAAACGACTTGATGGAGCTGAAAAACACAGCACAAGAACTTTGTGAAGCATACACAAGTTTCAATAGCCAAGTTGCTCAAGGAGAAGAAAAGATATCAGAGATCAAAGATCAACTCAATGAAATAAAAAGAGAAGGCAAGAAGAGAGAAAAAAGAGTGAAAAGAAATGAACAAAGCCTCCAGGAAATACGGGATTATGTTAAAAGACCTAATCTATGTTTGATTGGTGTACCTGAAAAGGATGGGGAAAATGAATCCAAGCTGGAAAACATTCTTCAAAATATTATCCAGGAGAACTTCCCCAACCTAGCAAAGCAGGCCAACATTCAAATATAGGAAATAGAAAGAACACCACAGAGATACTCCTCAAGAAGAGCAACCCCAAGGAACATAATTGTCAGTTTTACCAGGGTTGAAATGAAAGAAAAAATGCTAAGGGCAGCCAGAGAGAAAGTTTGGGTCATCCACAAAGAAAAGACCATAAGACTCAGAGAAGATATCTTGACAAAAACTCTATAAGCCAGAAGAGAGTGGGGACCAATATTCTACACGCTTAAAGAAAAGAACTTTCAGCCCAGAATCTCATATCCAGCCAAACTAAGCTTCATAAGCAAAGGAGAAATAAAATCCTTTACAGACAAGCAATTACTGAGAGATTTTTGTTGCCACCAGACCAGCCCTACAAGAGCTCCTGAAGGAAGCACTAAACACAGAAAAAACATCCCATAGTAGCTACTGCAAAAACAAACCAAATGGTAAAGACCAATGACACAATGAGGAAACTGTGTCGACCAATGGGCAAACTAAACAACCAGTAACAAAATGGCAGGATCAAATTCACAGATAACAATATTAACGTGAAATGTTAATGGCCTAAATGCCACAATCAAAAGACACAGACTGGCAAACTGGGTAACAAGACAAAATCCATTGGTGTGCTGTATTCAGGAGACCCATCTCACATGCAAAGACACACATAGACTCAAAATAAAGGAATGGAAGACTATCTACCAAGCAATGGAGAGCAAAAAAAAGCAGGGGTTGCAATTTTAGTCTCAGATAAAATTGACTTTAAACCAACAAAGATCAGAAGAGACAAAGAAGGACACTACATAACAGTGAAAGGATCAATACAACAAGAAGAGCTAACTATCCTAAATACAGGAGTGCCCAGATACATAAAGCAAGTTCTAAATGACCTACAAAGAGACTTAGACTCCTGCAGAATAATAGTGAGAGAATTTAACATGCTACTGTCAATATTAGACAGATCAATAACACAGAAAATCAACAAAGATATATAGGAATTGAACACAGAACTGGAACAAGCAGACCTAATAGACATCTACAGACTCTCCACCCTACAACTACAGAATATACTTTCTTCTGAGCACCACATTGCACTTACTCTAAAACTGACCACATAATTGGAAGTAAATCACTCCTCAGCAAATGCAAAAAAACAAAAACAAAAACAAAAATGAAATTCATAACAGTCTCTCAGACCACAGTGCAATCAAATTAGATCTCAGGATTAAGAAACTAATTCAAAACCGCACTACTTTATGGGAACTGAACAATTGGCTCCTGAATGTTGACTGGATAAGCAATGAAATGAAGGCAGAAATAAAGATGTTCTTTGAAACCAACCAGAGGAAACAATGTACCAGAATCTCTGGGACACATTTAAAGCAGTGCCTAGAGGGAAATTTATAGAAATAAATGCCCACATGAGAAAAGAGGAAAGATCCAAAACTGACACTCTATCATCAAAATTGAAAGAGCTAGAGAAGCAAGATCAAAAAAACTCAAAAGCTAGCAGAAGACAAGAAATAACTAAGATCAGAGCAAAAATGAATGAGATAGAAAAAAAAACCCTTCAAAAAATCAATACATCCAGCAGCTGTTTTTTGAAAAGATCAACAAAATAGACAGACCACTAGCCAGATTTTTAAAAAATAAAAGAGAGAAGAATCCAATAGATGCAATAAAATATAATAAAGGGGATATCACCACCGATCCCACAGAAATACAAACTACCATCAGAGATTACTACAAACAACACTATGCACATAAACCAGTAAACCTGGAAGAAATGGATAAATTAATGGACACTTGCAGCCTACCAAAACTAAACCAGGAAGCTGAAATCCTGAATAGACCCCTAACAAGGGCTGAAATTGAGGCAGCAATTAACAGCCTACTAACCAAAAAAAGCCCAGGTCCAGACGAGTTCACAGCCGAATTCTACCAGATGTACAAAGAGGAGCTGGTACCAATCATTCTGAAACTATTCCAAACAATACAAAAAGAGGGAATCCTCACCAACTCATTTTATGAGACCAGGGTCATCCTGATACCAAAACCCGGCAGAGACTCAACAAAAAAAGAAAACTTCAGGCCAATCTCCATGATGAACATGGACGCAAAAATCTTCAATAAAATACTGGCGAACCAATTGCAACAGCACATCAAAAAGCTTATCCATTATGATCAAGTAGGCTTCATCCCAGGGATGCAAGGCTGGATCAACATAAGCAAGTCCATAAATGTAATCCATCACATAAATAAAACCAGACAAAAACCACATGATTATCTAAATAGATGCAGAGAAGGCCTTTGACAAAATTCAACAATGCTTTATGCTAAAAACCCTCAATAAACTAGGTATCTATGGAACCTATCACAAAATAATAAAAGCTATTTATGACAAACCCACTGCCAATATCATACTGAATGGGCAAAAACTAGAAGCATTCCCTTTGAAATCTGGCACTAGACAAGGATGCCCTCTCTCTCCACTCTTATTCAATATAATATTGGAAGTTTTAGCCAGAGCAATCAGGTGAGAAACAGAAATAAAGGGTATTCAATTAGGAAAGGAGGAAGTCAAATTGTCTCTATTTGTAGATGGCATGATTGTATATTTAGAAGAACTCATTGTCTCAGCCCAAACTCTCCTTAAGCTGATAAGCAACTTCAGCAAAGTCTCAGGATACAAAATCAATGTGCAGAAATCACAAGCATTCCTATACACCAATAGCAGACAAACAGAGAGCCAAGTCAAGTGTGAACTCCCATTCACAATTGCTACAAGAAGAATAAAATACCTAGGAATACAACTAACAAAAGAGGTAAAGAACCTCTTCAGGGAGAACTATAAACCACTGCTCAAGGAAATAAGAGAGGACACAAACAGATGGAGAAACATTCCATGATCATGGTTAGGAAGAATCAATATTGTGAAAATGGCCATACCACCCAAAGTAATTTATAGATTTAATGCTATCCCCCATCAAACTACCAATGACATTCTTCACAGAACTGGAAAAAAAAAACACTTTAAACTTCATATGGAACCAAAAAAGAGCCCATGTAGCCAAGACAATTCTAAGTCAAAATAATAAAGCTGGTGGCATCACACTGCCAGACTTCAAGCTATACCACAAAGCAACAGTAATCAAAACAGCATGGTACTGGTATCAAAACAGAGACATAGACCAGTAGAACAGAACAGAGGCCTCTAGAGCAATACCACACATCTACAACCATCTGATCTTTGACAAACCTGACAAAACCAAGCAATGGGGAAAGGATCCCCTGTTTAATAAATGGTGTTGGGAAAATTGGCCAGCAAGGTGCAGAAAGCAGAAACTGGACCAGTTCCTGACACCTTATACTAAAATTAAGTATTAATTTAGTATAAATTTAAGTATTAATTTAGTATAAAATTAATACTAATCCATCCTCCAGATGGATTAAGGACTTAAACATAAGCCCTAACACCATAAAAACCCTGGAAGAAAACCTAGGCAAAACCACTCAGAACATGGACATAGGCAAGGACTTCATGACTAAAACACCAAAAGCAATGGCAACAAAAGCCAAAATAGACAAATGGGATCTAATTAAACTAAAGAGCTTCTGTACAGCAAAAGAAACGATCATTAGATCAAACTAGCAACCAACAGAATGGGAATTTTTTTTTTTTTGCAATCTATCTATCTGACAAAGGGCTAATATCCAGAATCTACAAAGAAATGAAACAGATTTACAAGAAAAAAACAAACCCATCCAAAAGTGGGCAAAGGATATGAACAGACACGTTTTAAAAGAAGACATATATGAAGCCAACAAATATATGAAAAAATGGTCATCATCACTGGTCACTGGAGAAATGCAAATCAAAACCACATTGAGATACCATCTCATGCCAGTTAGAATGGTGATCATTAAAAACTCTGGAG
This sequence comes from Leontopithecus rosalia, assembly GCA_028533165.1. Taxonomy (NCBI): domain Eukaryota; kingdom Metazoa; phylum Chordata; class Mammalia; order Primates; family Cebidae; genus Leontopithecus; species Leontopithecus rosalia. The sequence continues at coordinate 137,499,897 of CM052654.1, forward strand.
ACAACTGATGCTGGAGAGGATGTGGAGAAGTGGAATCACTTTTGCACTGTTGGTGGGAGTGTAAATTATTTCAAACATTGTGGATGATCACAGAATATTTAACCACTTGTTTTTAAGACAATGGTATGCAGAACTCAGAATGGCCTCATGTACTAACTGGGGAGAAATTGCTTCCCCTGCCCCAAAGGGGCAGCCAACCTGATCATATCAGTGGGCTTGCTCAGGTCTCTTGCAGGAGCTGTAAACACACAACATTACACTGGATGTCTTGATACTTGTATTACTCTTTCCTATTTGTCTCATTGCCAACGGCTTAATTCTATCTTAAATCATACAATTTTTTCCTTATAAAAAGTGTTAAGATACAACCTATTTCATCCTCTTCTTTGCAATGCCAAGATTTCTCATTCTTTCTAATTTTCATTCCCTACTTTGAAAATCCCTTTATTCCAGTGATTTTTTTCCTACTATGAAAAAAAAAAACCAAACCCAGAAGCAGCAGAGGGAGGTGTGTGTGTGTGTGTGTGTGTGTGTGC
>CM052654.1:137500532-137518805 GCA_028533165.1 Leontopithecus rosalia
AAGCATCTGAAGAAAAGCATTCCTTTAAAGTATGCATCAAGTGTCTTTCACATTTCCCTCTTTCTAACAAGCATCCCTTTTAGAATAATGTGACCAGTGTAAAAGAACATGTTATGAAAATAGTTAACATGTGAGAAGCTTGCAGGCTCATCTTTCATGAAACATATCACTATAGATCCCTCATATAATATACCCCTACTGCAAAGGGGAGGGCAAATGACATGTTAAAACCTGCAAAAGAATGACCAGAGGGAATGTCTCATCTTCTATGGTCATCATCATTATCCTTAGGATTATTCTAAGTAGTATTAGACATTGAGAGAAAACCACAAATGAATAGTGTATGTATATATGGAAAACAGGACCCTTCTTGGCCATCTTGGGTTAACCAAAGTCAGTCTATTATCCAATTCCCCCTCCCACATATACATGCAAAGCAAAATAAGCATACAGACGCTGGTCCTTAGTAGAATATACTCGGTGAAGAACTTCCTGGGGTAGGGTAGGGATTGGGCTGGAAGTGCATGACTTCTAAAGCCAGAATGTACATGTATGTATAGTATATTCATGTATATATATATATACTATCTATATAAACATGTATATATATTTATATGCTATCTACATATATATATAGCGTGTATATAGTATAAATAAATATAGTTTCTACATACATTAAGTTGAGCTCGTTTTCTTTAACATTTACTAAAACATAAAAATAAAAAATACCTCGTACTAGGAAAATGATCGGAGCTCTTGACAATTAACCACGGAAACAGAATTCCATTCATCTTTGCTGTGTTTCTTTTTGTAAGACAGGCAGTGAGTAAGAGAAGCAGGAGCATGCTTGCTGCAGCATTCACTGCATGAGTGGGTGAGATGAGACCATGGGAATCACTTGTAACTTTTGCTAATCATTCTTTATAGATTTACCAACATATTTGCAACATCTAAGAAAGGAAAAACCCTGCTGCAACCACAACCCCGTCCAAGTGTGTTTGTGCCTGTGCCTGGATTCCCACTTGCTCTTCTGCTTCTATCCATTTGCATCCTCCTGCATCTCGAGTACCAGCCTTTATCTGATCATGTTCTTGATGTAGATTCCAAGTTCCCGATACCAAGACTTCCTGACCTAGATTCATGGCAACGCTGTTCAATAGGGGTTAGATTTTTGCCCAATTCTGAAGCATCTTCTTTCTGTCTTATTTACCGATTTGCTGTGTGTATGTGTGTGTGTGTGTGCACATACACATGTGTGAGGCTTCAGTATATTCCACAGTGATACACTATCCATACAATCAAATATAGTGATTTAAGGTCTTGAGTCATTGAGGAATACTTACATTTTTCAATAGGCAATACTAGAATATTGAACATACTCTAATCTTTTAAAGCCTGGTAGGTCTGGAATTTGGATTCTTGAATTGAAGAGCTTGATGTGATTTCAGTCATTTATTTGGGCATGTGCCCATCTAATGGGTCGGTCTATGTGGTCTATTTTTATAGAGTTTTGCTCTCAGCTGGGCTTAAGCTATTGTCATGGCAACTGTTTTGCAGACTATAATGTCTTGTGAGCATATAAATGGATCTTATGTATTTATGACTCGTGACAATTCATGGATCTGCATTACTTATTTCAAGTGAAACAGTGATAGCCTAGTGATGTCCTTCTGGAATTTATGCATCCTTAAATCTCAGAAATAGCCTTTAACCATGATAATTAAAGCAGGAGATTCTGTGAATTACCTGAGTCCTGAATTGCTCTCTAAAACTCAACAGTTTCCTGTGATACCTGTCCAGAAAGCCCCCCTGGATTTGTGGCCCCAGCACGGTCACCTTTGGGAAGTTACATGGCACAAAACTGCAGGATGGACCATGCTGGCTGATTTGCTTTTCCTCACTAACTGTATTTTCAATGTCTATTTCTGGCAAGTACCAGCCATTAACAAATCACTGTATTCCAGGTCCTTGGACACAATATTAATATTTATCTAGAAAGCAACTCTTTTTTTCCTTGGATTAGTTATCAGTCTTAGAAATAGCAGCAATTCAATTTCTGATGCATGGTGGCTCATGCTCATAATTCCAGCTACCTGGAAGGCTGAGGCTGGAAGATCATTGAAATCCAGGATTTCCAGGCTGCAGTGAGCTATGATTGTGCCACTGCACTCCAGCCTGGGTGACAGTGAGACCCTCCTGCTAAAGAGAAATACATAACAAATAAATAGCAAGAATTTAGATATTGAATGTGTTGCTTTTACTTCTCACGGAATGTTTTGAAAACTTAAGAATGCAGAAGTTCGGGCTGGGCGTGGTGGCTCACGTCTGTAATCCCAGCACTTTGGGAGGCCAAGGTCAAGAGATCGAGACCATCCTGGTCAGCATGGTGAAACCCCGTCTCTACTAAAAATACAAAAAATTAGCTGGGCATGGTGGTGCGTGCCTGTAATCCCAGCTACTCGGGAGGCTGAGGCAGGAGAATTGCTTGAACCCAGGAGACCGAGGTTTCGGTGAGCCGAGATCGCGCCATTGCACTCCAGCCTGGGTAACAAGAGCGAAACTCCGTCTCAAAAAAAAAAAAAATACAGAAGTTATGAGACAAACAAAAGAGATGAGCACAGTTCAGCTTTTCAGTGTTTGGGGCTCAGTGTGGCCATATGCAATGTCTTCACTCTCCTTCATTGCTCCTTTTGTTTTCTCTTTCCCCTTCTGCAGTGTTCTCCAGCTCTATTCATTCCTGCAGAAATGAGTGGGATTTAAGATCAGCATGTTGCTGATGCCTCTTTATCTCCGAGATCTCTAGGTAGGCTTCCTTGGAAGATGTTTTAAGAATATCAGATTCCTGCTTCCACCAACGTGGGTACCTTGATCTTTGATTTGAATTTTCTGAAGCCTGTATTTTTGTTACTAGGTCTGAAAAATAAGATACAATTTCCTGCTTTGAGTGGCATCACAGGTTGAATACTCTCGAGGCCCACTTTGAGGCTGAAATAGGTGTTTTGGATTTTTACTGCAGGTGATCACTGGGCAGAAGAGACATGATTGAGCAGAGAGAATTTAGATGTCCCTTCGAACAAGAAGTTAGCTAATCTCACATGGAGTTTCTGGAGTGGAAATTACTTGTCACAGTTGTCCCAAATAGTTTTGACCATTATGTAACTCTGTGACCAGTCACTGGATGTGAGTGACCACTGAGAACTCTGTGTCATTGAGTGAGGATGATCTTGACAGCTGAGGCGAAGCCTGATGGAGCAGACAGCTGGGAAGGTGCATCTTTGATGGGGAAATCTGAGAGGCATGGTGCCATGGCTCCATGTTTACCACAAAGACAATGAGGTCTTATGTGAAAGTATTCTGCACTTTGAATGTAAGACATTATATTGATCTCTCAATAAACATTGGCTACTTTCTTTATTTTATAGCAAAATATAATTAGTTAATCAGTAATTAACAGGTAGAACATGGATGATTCTTAGGGCAATGAAACTATTCTGCACAATAGTATACTGGTGGATACGTGGCATTATATATTTTCCAAAACCCACAGAATGTAAAACACCAGGAATGAACTTTAATGTGAACTATGGACTTTAGTGAATAATAAGATATCAATATTGTCTTAACCATTGTAACAGATGTACCACTCTAGTGCAGGATGTTGTTAGTGGAGTGTTCAGGGAGCATTTATTAGTCTGCTCTCACTCTGCTACAAAAGACATATCTGAGATTGGGTTATTTATCAAGGAAAAATGTTTAATTGACTCACAGTTCCACATGGCTGGGGAGGTCTCATAGTCATAGCAAAAGAGCAGGGGGTGTCTTACTTAGCATCAGGCAAGAGAAAGCTTGTGCAGGGAAACTCCTGTTTATAAAACCATCAGATTTCATGAGACTTGTTCGCTGTCATGAGAACAGCCTGGGAAACACTTACCCCCATGATTCAATCACCTCCCACTGGGTCCCTCCCATGGCATGTGAGAATTGTGGGAGCTACAGTTCAAGATAAAATTTGAGAATGTACACAGCTAAACCACATCAGAGCATATGGAAACTCTTCATACTTCCTGCTCAATTTTACTATGAGCCTAAAACCGCTCTAAAAATAAAGTCTTTCAAAAAATGGTTAAAAAATGGCAAGGTGTATCTAAGTACAACAGACTAAAAACAGCATTGCAATCATGAATTTGATTTGCTAACGTGAGATACACAACTTTATGACTGGAAGGGCATGCATTAATTTAGGCACCTTTCTGATTTTACACACAATGTTCTATTGAAAATTTGTGCAAAAGACAAGTGTATAAAACTGAACATGATCAAACAAACAAACCCTACTAGCCCATACATCACATCTGTGCAAATAAGAACATTCGCCTCTATGATCAGGAGGTTTAGAAGATGGAGCTTCTTCCTGTGGGTAGGGAGCACCCTCACTGCAAGTGTAGTGCTTGATAAGCTGGGAAGTCCTGGCAGCTTTATGAAATGGAAAACTCTGCAACCATATGGGACACAGACAAAATCAAATTAACTTGGTGACTTCTGTACTTACCTGATGAGTCACTCAACACCAGAGCTTCTGTGGTTCCTGTTCTTCTCAAAGCCAACCTCTATTCAACCTCAGCAACTCACTTTCAGTAGAGTTGAGAGTGACCAGTAGCTGGGCCATTTCTGAAATGTTCACTTGAAGAATCCTGCATTCTCGATGAGAACACATAGACACATGCTGGGGGACAACATACACTGGGGCCTGCTGGAGGGTAGAGAGGGGAGGAGGTAGAACATCAGAAAGAACAGCTAATGGATGCCAGGCTTCATACCTAGGTGATGAGATCATCTGTGCAGCAAGCCAAGATGGCGCACGTTTACCTGTGTGACAAACCTGCACATGTAGCCATGAACTTAACAAGTATCACGAAGAGAAGAATCCTGCATTCTCACTTATGTCCCACTCTTCCAGCTGAGTTTCTCCAGTTATTCCTCAGTCTCCAAACCACTCATCCTCTCATTTTGCCGTCTTTACATTGGCACTGTGCCCTAGATTGAGAGCTCATGGTTTGGACATAAAGAGCTACTGCGAAAGCATTTTTAACTCCCTTACTCCTTTCTTTGATTATTTTATCCACCTTCCAGTGCAGAGCCTGCTTAATTATCTTCTTACACCAAAGAGCTGAACATTCTTGAAGAAAACTTTGAAAACCATTTTAATTGACCTTGCTTAAAACTTATAATCACAATTCTCAGATAATCACTTGACATGTACCAGATCTATCCACAATAGTAGAGAAATGACAGCAAGGGAGAGGGAAGTGAGAGCTAAAAAAAGAAGAGACGAGGGATAAAAAGAAAGGGAGGAGAAAAAGGAAGAGGGGGCAAGTCCTTCTTCCAGCCACACTGTAAGCATAGCCCTCTGCTGGCCAAACCACTTTTGTTGCCCTCCTCAGAATAACAGATGAGCATGAAGAAGAAAGAACACCTTCTGGATCATGCTGGATTGATTCAATCTAGACAGGATGATGTACTGTCACTGAAAGGAATACTAGACCGTGAATAACCAGAGCAGTAGATAAAAGCGAATTTATTTGCAGCATGCCAAAACGTTTATTGTTTTGAAATAACTTCCAGAACTACTAACTTGACAGAGAGGAAACAAATGGCAGCTGTGCCATGCCGAGCGCTGGCGTTCTTTACCTCCTCAGATTTGCTCTTGGATTTGCCACGCATTCGTTATATTTTTCACGTTTTTCCATCACCTGTCATAGTGCCTGCAGAGTCTGCAGAAGCGATAAAATGGAGACTCGGGTCTAGGATTATGAATCTGGAAAACATTTGTCGAACACACGGCTTAAATTATTTTTTCTGTGTCTGGAAAATTAGTAAGATTCTAACCTACATGGTACACAAAGAGTATAGGAGCAAGTATTTCCTGGTAAAGCCACAGGAAATTGCTGCTCCAACATCATAGAATGTATTTGTATAATGGGCTGTAGATGTGTCCGGGTATTTAAAAATCCTCATGTCTCAAGACAGCTTCTAAATAGTGTATACTGGAGGGGTCCTTCTGAGCAATGCTTGCAAGCAGCCTGGAGTTCCGTGCAGATGACTCAGTGAGTCAACTGCAAAAACACAGTTGTCCCTTGTAATGTAGTTAATCTAATAATATCTCTATAGGATACTTTGATCAAAAACATTTTGTTATCTTACAAATCATCATACACTTCACGGAAGAGAACATTAGTTGACAATAAATAAGGAGATAAAGCAAAAGAAACAAAGACAGCAGAATAATCTCTAAAAGTGAAGAAGAAAAGTGTGCTTTGTGGATTACTGGAAAATTTTAAAGTTAGTAACAGTTCGAATATTATTTGAAATTAAAAGAATTTTTAAGATGATTTCTCTGGTAATTCTTGACTTTCTATAATTTGGTTGTTACATTTCCTGTAATCCTGTCTATGGAGCTTTGCATGAGATGGTTAAAAATACAGTTGCAGAGGTCATTGCTCAGTATAGGAAGGAATCACCTCCGGAATTGTATCCGAGGAAGGTAGTTCTGGTCTGATTTGGGGAATAGTTTTCTCCTCTTCTGTACATCTAATTAGAATGCATGATTTTGCTTTTTAAAGGGGTCACATATTAAAATTATTTTCACCATTAAGTGTGGTTGTGATTTCTGGAAATAGTCTTCAAGCAAAGTCTGCCAAAAACATTTATGATGACAGACACCTGAAGAAAACGTGGCTGAGTTTTAAAGGCAATGATAAAGGGTCATCCCATGTAGCTAACAAGATGACTGCAACTGATAATTTCAGAGAAAAATTCCAGAAACCTAAAAACACAAAGCAGCATCATTAGGACACAGGTGTGATTTCCTTTCCAAGGCGTTACTCGGAAGGGGTCCTCATAATACACACGTGCTGCTGTGCTCACCTGAAAACACCTCTGCCAGGAGTGGCTCTAGATTAAGGAGGAGATAAGGAGGAACAGCCAGTGAATCCTGGACCAGGAAAAAGATGTTAAGAGGGCATTGCTGGGAAAACTGATAACATTTAGACAGACTGAATTGTATTCTATTATGACATCAATATTAAATTCCTGGTCTTTATGATAAAATTTGTGATTATAAATGAGAATGAATACCTTGTTAGAAAATACTGCATTATTAGAGGCAATTAGAGATACAGGGTGAAAATGGATAAAGTGACTCTCAAATGGTTCAGAAATATACATCTGTGTAACTGTGTGTATATATGTACACATACGCATCTGTATGTGTGTATATGTGTTTATGTGTGTATAGATACATAAAATATATATCTATAATGAGAGAGAAAGAGATGGAAACTAATTAAAACAAGTATCAATTATTGGTGAATATGCATAAAGGATGTTTAGGAGTTTCTTATTCTATTCTAGTACCTTTTCTGTAACTTTGAATTTGTATCAAAATAAAAGTTTGTGGTGATTTTTTTTATTTTATTTTTTGACTTGTCACCCAGGCTGGAATGCAGTAGTGAGATCTTGGCTCATCGCAACCTCTGTCTCCTGAGTTCCAGCAATTCTCTTGCCTCAGCCTCCCAAGTAGCTGGAATTACAGGCATGTGCCACCACGCCTGGCTAATTTTTATATTTTTAGTAAGACGGTGTTTCCCCATGTTGGTCGGGCTTGTCTTGAACTCCCCACCTGCCTTGACTTCCCAAAGTGCTGGGATTACAGACCTGAGCCACCATACTCTACCTCAAAATAAAAGTTTAAAACCCCAAGTAACAAGAAAAAGTCCTCTTGGTGTGTGAATGTAAGTCTATATGTGTCTATGCATGCATAACTGATGTGTGTGTATAGTTCAATAATAGAAGTCATATGTATTTGCAAATAGAATTGGGAAAATAAAAACAAAATATATAATCTCAACATTTTATAGCTATCTAGTCACTGTTCACACAAATAGAGCATCCCTGAGCTGAAAAGCCAAAATCTGAAGTGCTTTAAAACCCAACACTTTTTGAGGCTGAATATAACACTTAAAGGAGATGCTGCTCATTGAAGAATTTCAGATTTCAGAGGTTCAGATGTGGGATGCTTAACTGCTATGATGCAAATATTCACAAGTCTGAAAAAATATGAAATGTACATCTGGTCCCAGGCATTTTGGATATGAGATACTCAACCTGTATATTAAGTAGTTTCTTCTAATATATATATATTATATAATATATATATTAGATATATATTATATAATATATATATTAGATATATATATTATATAATATATATATTTTATATATTATATATCAATATATATATCTAATATATATTAGATATATTAGATATATATATATATATATATATATATATTTCAGACAGGGTCTTGCTCTGGTGTCCAGGCTGGAATGCAGTGGCATGATCTTGGATCACTGCAGCCTTGACATCTCAGACTCAAGCTATAGCTGTCTTTCCACCTCAGCCTCACAAGTAGCTGAAACTACAGGTGCATGCCACCATGACTGGCTAATTTTCGTATTTTCTGTAGAAATGGGTTTTCACTGCATTACCCAGACTGTCTTAAACTCCTGGGCTCAAGTGATCCACCTGCCTTGGACTTCCAAAGTGCTGAGATTATAGCCCTGAGCCACCACACCTGGCCTAGAATTTTTATAATTTACAGATGGATTAGTAATTTGAGATTTAAAAGAAAATAATTTTATGCCCAGCATTTTTACTTAACATTTTTCTTCAAGTTTTTTCCATGTAGTTAAATATTATGCATAATTTTATGAGGTGGCAAAACACTGCTTACTTGGGATCAGCTAAATTCAGCAAGCTGCCCTGCTAACGCATGCTCCGAGAGGCAGGGCCGTGTGGTGACAGCTTGCAGCCTCTGCAGTCTACTGGATTATATTCTGAAACCAACACTTGGCTGCTGTTGTGATGGTGAAATTTAACATGTGTCAACTTGGCTAGACTATGATGTCCAGTTGTTTGGTAAAACTCCAGACTAAATGTTGATGTGAAGGTATGTCTTAGATGCAGTTAACATTCCTATCAGTAAACTGTGAGTAAAGCAGATGGCCCTCCTTAATGTCGGTGAGCTTCCGCCAATGAGTTGAAGGCCTTAGGAGAAAAAATATTGTCTGTCTAAGTAAGAGGGATTCTGCCTTGGGGGCTCGGCCTGCGGGTCTGCTCTGCAGGTTTTGGACTTGCCAGCACCCACAATCAGGTGAGCCAATTTCTTAAAATAAATCTTTCTGTATGTGTCTCCCTGTCTTTCTGTCTCTGCCTTTATCTTTGTCTCTGTCTCTCTTTCTTTTCTCTCTATACACACAAACACACAGAAACATTATCTATCTATCTATCTATCTATCTATCTATCTATCTATCTATCATCTATCCATCACCTGTTCTGTTTTTCTGGAGAAACCTTGTTCATATAGCTGTGGACTTCAAGTAACTAGTTAAACACGTTTTGCCTCAGCTTTAATCTATAAAATAGATATAGTGATAGTATTTATCCCACAGAGTGGATATGAGAACAAGATACATCATGCCTTTAATGTGCTTAGAAAGTATTTAACTGACCTCATAGCTCGTGGGTGCTAACCATCTTTATTACAGCTGTTTCGGTTCTTCATTTTCAGTGTGGAGACCATATTTATCACATCAGGGTATGCATTACTGTGCATACATCTTCCTATTTATTCCTGAGTTATTCTTTAATACCAGTGTCTATCCAGGGTCAGTTTTAAATCCACATGCCATGGTTCTTACCACTCTCTGACATCTGCATCATTTCTCACTGCCAGCTCTGTTGCCATTCCTCAGAATTAGCAAAGCGCATCCACAGAAATCTGTTATTTGTGATCATCTCTCCTGTCCAGAAGAAGGTATCAGACAGGTGCGTTTACTTTAGTTACATTATAATGGCTGTTTTCTTTTAAGACCATTCTAGATACTGGATGAAATGTAAGACTCATTTCCCCATTCTTAGGCTTTATTTTTTGTGATGATTTTGACAGTTAAATCTGGATTATATTATCCGGCTCAGCTTAGAAATACAAAGAAATACTCAAGTTTTTACAAATAATGGGGCTTGGCATATGAAAAGAAGCATGTAACAGGACCTGGTCTGTGAGCAGGGTGGCCAGGCCCGGCGGGCAATGTGGGTTTGTTGCTCAGGCCTTTGATGTTGCTATGAGGGGGTTGACTCTTGTTCTTCATGAACACACTAGAGGATCTGGGGAATCCACATGTCTCACTTCTCTTCTTCATGAACACACTAGAGGATCTGGGGAATCCCCATGTCTCACTTCTCTTCGTCATGAACACACTAGAGGATCTGGGGAATCCACATGTCTCACTTCTCTTCTTCATGAACACACTAGAGGATCTGGGGAATCCCCATGTCTCACTTCTCTTCTTCATGAACACACCAGAGGATCTGGGGAATCCACATGTCTCACTTCTCCAGTTGTCTCTACTTATATCTCAGTCCTCCATGACCTTTCATCTGGTCTTTGGCTTCTTTACGCCTTGACTCTGGGTTCTCTCCTGTGAGGGCACTCCATCCTCTGCAAGAATGCTTTATCCCCTTTGAGGATGCTCCATCTCTTGTGAGGGTGATCCATTCCTTGTGAGGGTGCTTCATCCCCTGCAAGGGTGTTCTATGCCCTGCAAGGTTTCTCCATCCCCTGTGAAGGCACCCCATTCCCTGCCAGGGTGCTCTCTGCCCTGCAAGTGTGCTCCATCCTCTGTGAGGATGTTGCATCTCTTTGTGAGGGTGCTCCATCCCCTGTGAGGGTGCTCCATATTCTGCAAGTGTGCTCCATTCCCTGAGAGGGTGTTCTGTCTCCTGTGGGGGTGCTCCACCTCTATGAGAGTGGTCCATCTCCTGCGAGGGTGCACCATACACTGCTAGGGTGCTCTGATCCCTGTAAGGGTGCTCCGACCCCTACAAGGGTGCTCCATCCCCTGTGAGGGTGCTCTGCCTCCTGCAAGGGTGCTCCATCTCCTGGGAGGGCACTCCATCCCCTGAGGCCTCCACTCTGTCCACAGAGAGGCCCCCAAGGGGACCAAATGGCAGTGTCCAGGGGAGAGCACTGTGGCTGTTGCAGTCACTGGACCACATGGCATTGCTGCCTTTGCCCAGACACAGACTCAGGGGGCTCAAGGAGCAGGCAAGAAACGTGACCACAACTCAGGCTTTTCCTGAGACAGGTGCATCTTTAAGGTGCTTCCAGACAGGCCGTCCAACTGATGCACATGACTCTCCAGAACCTTCCCTTACAGGGCTCCTGTTCCTATCACTGAGGATGTTGTAATCCTCATAAAATGTGACTTTTGTTACATCTCTGTATCTCATTTTGTACATTATAAACAGAATTATGTGTCATAGGGTGTCATTGAGAAAGTGATTTTTACCAAAAAAAAACTCTCCCACATTAAATTTTTAGGATTTCTTGCATTTCTTAAGATACAATTCACATAAAATCTTCTGAACTATTATATTTTATGCATTCTCCTAAAATAAATATATGTATTATTATCCTGTAGATGATATTATTCTAGTAACTTTCCCTTGATTATGAAGGAGAAGAGAAAGATGATCATACAATTTAAAAATTTATCTTATGACAAATTGGTTCCATCTTTTACCTCATCATACTAAATTACTATGAAGAGGCCAGGGACAATGGTTCACATCTGTATTCCCAGCACTTTGGGAGGCTGAGGTGAGTGGATCACCCGAGGTCAGGAGTTTGAGACCAGCCTGGTCAACATAATGAAACCGTGTCTCTACTAAAAAACACAAAAAATAGCTGGGCATGGTGGCAGGTGCCTATTATCCCAGCTACTCAGGATGCTGAAGCAAGACCATCACTTGAACCTGAGAGGTGGAGATTTCAGTGAGCCGAAATCACACATGCCTGTGATCCCAGTACTCAGGAGGCAGAGGCTGGAATGAACTGTGATCGCGCCACTGCGCTCCAGCCTGAGCAACAGAGTGAGACTCTGTCTCAAAACAAACAAGCACGAAATTACTATGAAGAGAGCAACTTTAAGCAGAAAACCAGAGACATTACAAAAAACGAAAGCATTTGACATTTATTTTGAAGGTCGGGACTCTGGGCATAGCATGCGAGGTGGAATCGGTGCTGGCTGAATTCTGATTCTTAGTGGCCTTGGGAATGTGCTGTCATAACGGACACACGCACCTTCCTAAAGACCCTTCTCGTGTTGCAGACAGGGCTGTCCGGCCTGACTCTTGCCTCCCTGGCCAGCCTCCCGCTTGCCACACTCTCTACTCTCGTGTGCTTTCTAATCCAATGAACCTCTTTCATCCTAGCCTGAGATTCATTTCCTCAGGAAAAACCTGCCACCTCACAATTCTCCTGCCTCTGCCTGTTCTTCCCTTTCTTGCATATTTTACTATTGTAATGAAATTGTGGAGTGTGTTGCTGAATATTTCTCTCCCCTGCTAGCACCTAAGTTTTATGAGGACAGAGATGTCCGAGCCCAGTATTTGACAAAACACCTGTCATATAATAGGTGTTCAATAACTGTGCATTGATGCAATGATTTGGGGTCAGTTTATTTATGTGTCACTTCTCTAAGCATATTTTTATACATGTGGGACTGTCCTTATTCCTAGGCTAAACCAAATTGTTTCACTAAAAGCACTGTCAACACCATACTGTATAGAAATGGTGCTAAAACTGCATAGACTTGTATTAATAGTGTTGTTTTAGTAATCAGTTGACATATGCATATCACTTGCTTGAAGACATGGTTCCCTTTACCAATGGGAGTGGTGAGTTTCTTCAGTGAGTGAAACTGATGTCTCATTTTTGCAAAATATGTTTTATTTTTAAGTGAGATGTATCCTTGGAAATCCAGTAAGTAGTAAGCTAAGTTTCCTGCTAAAATAGCAATGATATCTGCATATTACCTTGTAGTATAAATTTTGATATCTAAAGTAAGGATTTTCTTATTTCATGCAGCCAAGCTGGTTTGTACAAAGTTGTGGAAAGATGCTGGAGTTCAAGAGATGTGATTTTAGGCATGACCATCTGGTCTCCTCTCGAAATACCACATAAAACGTTGTTGAGGGAGATGTCGTCTAGGTACTTGCTGTAGTTTTATACCATTAGTTTTACTATATCCCGCATTTAACACTATGCCTTACATGTAGTAGGACCCTAGCAAATGTTTCTTACAAATAAAAAGTAGGAATGTTTTTTTTAATTTTACAGATTTTACCTCTATTCTAGCTCCATAGTTTTATCCATTTAAATCACTTTTAGACAGTCCTGTTTTACTGCAATTCTGCTTCCTGGATTCGTACTAGAGACATTTACACTGGAACATGCTGTGACTAGCATTTTGCCCAGTCTGAGGACGATTACTCTGTGACAAACACAGCCCTTCTTTTGCGTGGAGCTGGCACATGGCTTCCCTCTAAGGGCTCAGTTTTTCTCCATGAGGGGACCTGAGCCCCAATCCCAATGTGAGAGGTCACGTGGCTCCTCGGGCTACAACTCTGCAGAGTTCTGCCTAGGAATGTCTTGAGACAGATTAATTCTAATACACGTGCATGTGATAGGACATGTATTACTCTATGTAATTTATGTCTATAAATGCATGTATATGTATATACCTATGTGTATATCGGAATATATATATATGTATATATATATATGTATATACCTATGTGTATATTGGAATATATATATATTCCAATATATATATTCCATATATATATGTGTGTGTATATATATATATGCATATTTGAGACAGGGTCTTGTTCTGCCACTCAAGCTGGAGTGCATGATCATGGCTCACTACAGCCTTGACCTCTTGACCTCTCCAGGCTCTGGTGATTCTCCAACCTCAGCCTCCTGACTAGCTGGGACCACAAGCATGTGCCACCGTGTCTAATCTTTTGTAGAGGTGGAGTTTTGCCATGTTTCCTAGGCTGGTCTTGAACTCCTGAAATAAAACAATCTGCCTGCATGTTTTGGTATTACAGGCATGAGCCACTGCACCTAGACTGTATGCATGTTTATTGTGTGTGTGTATGTGTATGTATATGTGTGAGTGTGTGTGTAGAGATTATACGTAATTTCATTACATCGATCTTTTAAAGAGTACAGCTATATTAGAGTAAATAAAAAAGTGATGACTCATTGACTATTGCCATACATGGGTATGAAACCTTTGGGAATCATTTTATTGTTTCTTGATCGGGTTTATAACCTTTATTCAGCTTTAAAGAAAATCCTTATCTTGGTAAAATATAGCCAGATACCAGGTTGAAGTGACCTCTGCTTAGTCTTTAATGACTACCATGCTTCTCGCCTCTGTTTCTGTTTTCTATTAGTCAAACCAGAGATCAAAACTAGATTGTCAAAATATGATTCACCGAGAAATCACAGAAAGTGATATGCTTAGTGGTCTGTCATTCTATAGCCTGTGCAGTAAGAGATTTATTTAGGAAGTACTGTGATACTAACTAAACTGTATTCTGTAACATAATCTGGCCAAGGAAAGATACTTGGGGTGGAAGGAAGTGTTCATACTTCTGCTCAAACAGCCAGCTTCATGCAATGTTTAAGTCATTCTCCTCACACAGACCAGTAGAATGGAATTAGTAAAAATCTAGTGTCTGCATTTCTTTTAATAGATTTCAAAGAAATCAAGGCCCATTACAAGATATTACTTTTTAAAAATTACAAGTTATTATTTATTAATAGAATGGAAATTAGCATTATTTTATCAAAGTATGTAATTCATATAGATTTTTTACATGCTGAAATTAACAAGGGACATGAAATATGTCTAGAGTCTTATAATTCTAGGTCAACACTGTTGACCTAGAATTATAAGACTAGATATATTTACCCTTGGGTCCTTCACATAAAAATAGCTTTTAATGTGTTACTCACACTCAGAAACTTACATAGACATATTTGAGTCATGGATTTTAAATATCTTTAGATTTTCTCAGGACTTCTAAAGCACACAAAATTGTAATATTTTTATGACTTTACTCTAAAAGTGCATGTGAACATTAAACAGAACCAGCCAGCACTACTTTCTCAAATAAAAAAGTAGGCTACTTTCTAAACTACTGAGATTTATTTATAAATGCCTTAAAGCTGTCTTCTCACAAATATCAAGAACTAGAGAGAAATGGTAGTGTGCTTAAGGCACAGAAAATGAAACAACCATCCTTGTGTCTCTGGGGTGAGAAAGAAGCTGTGGTATTGGAGGACTCTCTTCTTCATTTTGTTGTAAAATGAATCAAATGAGAAATATTTTCAGGGTCTCTTTCAAGTGTTTTTGAGTTTCTAGTAGAGATTTTAGATTTATCTTCCTTAACAGTTAAAAAATCCACAGCTTTAAAATCACATTTTGACAATTTTCCATTCATGTGCCTGATTATCTGTGTAATTGTTTTACCCTAGAAGGAATATCCATTAATATACCCTCTCTGAGCTAGGGATGTCCAAGCTCAGGTCTCTATCATAACCTCTTGTGGTCGGATGACTGCACAGGAACCAGCTTCACACAGGTTGGGAGTTCCCTTCTCTACACAGGTGCCAGCTTTTTTGCATCTGATTCTCCCCTGAGTGTTGCCCTTCTGCAACTTTCCTAATGACAACGTTTTACTCATCCCTCAAGGCTTGGCTCACTCGCCTCTTTATCTGTGAGGCTATCTCCATTCTGCCTAATTGGCACTGGTTCCTGGCTCCGCTGTGTTCCAGTCACTTTCAGTCCTCCGTGCTTTTAAATGCATTGCTTCCTCCCTACTGGCGGTCCAGGAACTTCCACCAGGCAGAATCAGGAGGATGCAGACATGGCTCTCACATAACCTACGGTATATAGAGGAATACAGCCCGTGAGCAAATGAGCATGGAACATGTTTTCAGTCAGTGCTCAGTACTGTAATGATGGAGGCATCATAGTGAGGGTTTCCAGAGTGGTGGGCTAAGAATGAGAGGGGAAGGGGGCTTTAGGGCATTCAGAAACGCGTTGGCCAAAAAAAGACCATGTGAGAGGCGGTGAGTAGAGCACATAGGGCTTTTACAGCATGTCATGAGTGTGAATATCATTACAACTGGGATGGCGAAAATTAGAGGAGTTTTTAAACTTATTTTTAATAAACTTTAAAAACAAAACATGATACACTAAGAAACATCCACAAATCAGAAGTGTGGAGCTCTTGGAATTTCAGGAATTTCTCGTCTGTGTAACCAATGAGCAGAAAAGGAGCTAAAACAGCATTCATGCCCCAGAATCCCCCTGAGGGACCTCGTTGTCACTACAGACCATTCCAACCCCAAGCAACCACTATTCTGACTTCAAACACCATAGATGAATTTTGCCTGTTTTTAAAGCTTATGCAAATAAGAATTTAGAGTGGCTATTCTTTGTGGCTTTCTTTTTCCTTCAACATACTTTGTGATTTTCACCCATGCTGTATGTAGCTACATGACATTCCTAAAGGTTACAAGTGTACTACAATGTATGTGTTACACTGGACATGCACATGGTTTTCCATTTGGGGTTCTTCTGAGTAATGCTCTATAAGAATTCTTGAACATGTCTTGGACACACACACACACACACACACACGGACACCCCAATTCTGTTGGGTATGTAACTCAGAGGTAGAAATACTGGATGACTGAATGTATATGTTCAGTATTAGTAAATATTACCAGTTTCCCAAAGAGCTTGTGCCAATTTATATTCCCACCAGTAATGTGTGAAAGTTCCACTTGGTCCACATTCTTTGCCAATACTTGGCATTATTAGTCTCTAATTTTAGCCATTCTGTTTTATGTCTGTGGTACATCATAGCGTTTTCCATTTTCATTTCCCTGATGACTGAAGAGGTTAAGCACCTTTCTTTTCCTTCTTGTCCATTCAGATATTCTCTTTTCTGAAATGTGATCTCATGCCTTGGGCTCACTTTTCTATTGAGTTGTCTGAATTTCTCTTACTGATTTCTAGGACTTGTTTAAATATGCTAGATTTGAGATGCTTGCTCATTATATAGGGTGCAAATATATTCTGCTGTTCTGACTTGTCCTTTTACACTTCTCCTGGCAAATTTTGATAAACAAAAGTTGTTAATCTAAATGCGTTCCACAGTCAATCCTTTTCTTTATGGTTGCCGCTTTTTGTTTTCTGTGTAAGAGATCTTTGCCTCTTCTTAGGTGTTCTATATTATCTTGTAAATTAAAATAATATAGCTTTTATAAGATGTATATCATTGGGCCGGGCGCGGTGGCTCAAGCCTGTAATCCCAGCACTTTGGGAGGCCGAGGCGGGTGGATCACGAGGACAAGAGATCGACACCATCCTGGTCAACATTGTGAAACCCTGTCTCTACTAAAAATACAAAAAATTAGCTGGGCATGGTGGTGCGTGCCTGTAATCCCAGCTACTCGGGAGGCTGAGGCAGGAGAATTGCCTGAACCCAGGAGGCGGAGGTTGCGGTGAGCCGAGATTGCTCCATTGCGCTCCATCCTGGGTAACGAGCGAAACTCCGTCTCAAAAAAAAAAGATGTATATTATTTTATATCTTATAAAAGCTATATTATTTTAATTTGCATATTCATAGTTACAATATCAGTGGAATAAATTTTTTTGTATATAGCATAGAGGTCAAGATGATTTGGGGGAAGGTAAGGCAATTGATTTAATGTCATTTATTAATAACAAACCTTTCCCCAATGCTCTGAAAGTCATCAGATAAACTAAGTGATCATATTTATGTGGTTGTGTTTCTGCATCTCGGTTCTCTACTCTGTGGCGTTCGATCCCACAGATATTGTTTACAGTTGTCTTTATTCCAATAAAGTTTGATTTTAGAAGATCTATAGGTTTATTTAAAAAGTAAAATATGATAGAGAGATTTCCCCCACAAACCCAGTACTCAAAAGCGTTCTTTATTAACAAGTGGAATTAGTCTGGTATATCTGACACATGAATGAGCCAGAACTGATACATTGTTCTTAACTAGAGTTCATGCTTTATCAAAGTTCCTTTTACTTAATGCACTTTTTCCTAGAATCCCAGCCAGTATACCACCTTACATTTATTCATTATGTTGCTTTAGGCTTTTCTTGGCTGGCACAGTTTCTCATACTTTCAGTACTTTCTCATCCTTAAAAAAATCAGCCCATGTATAAACTCAAAAGAATAGGATACAATACTATATGTATAGTATTATCCCATTAAATTGTATTTACACATAGGAAAAATACTGAAGT
>CM052654.1:137518905-137560260 GCA_028533165.1 Leontopithecus rosalia
GAGAGTGCAGTGATGCAATCTCGGCTCACTCCAACCTCCACCTCCCAGGTTCCAGTGATTCTCCTGCCTCAGCCTCCTGGGTAGGTAGGATTACAGGCGTGCACCACTATGCCAGGCTAACATAATACATAGTACATTTATTTTTAATTGTGAATTGATTTTTATTATCTTGGCTATTTATTGACAGTATAGCTTTTCTATATTGTGAAGGACATTCACTTACCTTCGTCATTTTCTTTTTGAAAATTTTGTTGTTGTTGTTGGAACTCGGGAGGTAAAGGTTGCACTGAGCCAAGATTTCACCACTGCACTCCAGCCTGGATGACAGTGTGAGACTCTGCCTCAAAAAAATAAATTAAACAACAGAGGCTTGGGAAAGAGAGCTTTAAATTGACGCTGTATACCTTTCTCTTTTTCATTATTTTTCTTCAGTTCAGAAATATCTGTTCATGTCCTTAGCTCACTATATAATGGAATTATTTAATAATTGAGTGGTTTGAGTTCCTTGCAATTCTAGATGTTAGTCTCCTGTCAATTCTATTGCTGGCGAACATTTTCTCCTACTCTTCAGGTTTTCTACTCACTTTGTTAATTATTTCTTTTTCTGTGAATATTTTTAGTTTAAGTTCACTTGTCTATTTTGTTTTAGTTGCCTGTACTTTTGAGGTCTTGATTCTTTAGTTAACTTTGAAAAAAGAATATGCATTTCTTTATTTTGAAGTTCTTCAAGGGTGTCACAAGGTAGCCTCTTTGAGCCAACAACATATACGACCTCATTTTATTTTATTTTATTTGAGACAGATTCTTGCTCTATTGCCCAGGTTGGAGTGCAGTGATGCAATCTCGGCTCACTCCAACCTCCACCTCCCAGGTTCCAGTGATTCTCCTGCCTCAGCCTCCTGGGTAGGTAGGATTACAGGCGTGCACCACTATGCCAGGCTAACTTTTGCATTTTTATTTATTTATTCTTTTACTTTTTTTTTAAAAGAGGAGTAAAGGAGAGAAAGAAAGAGGAAGAAAAGAGGGAGAGAGAACGGGAATATTGCTTTATTCTAAAAAGGGTATTAATAATGGCCGATCAATATTTTGTGTATTTAAGGTGGAGAATATATATTTTGTGTATTTAAAGTGGAGAGCGCTATAAATATTTATTGAGTTTACTTGTTCCGGATCTGAGTTCAAGTCCTGGATATCCTTATTAATTTTCTGCCTCGTTGAGTCTAAATCTCTTTATGAGTCTTAGGTATCTGGGTGTTAGGATCGTTAGCTCTTATTGTTGCATTGATCCTTTTACCAGTATATCTTTGTTGCTTTGAAATCTATGTTATCAAATGTAAGAATTGCAAAATGTAAGAATTGTAAAAATAAATAAATAAATAAAAAGCAGGAGTTGCAAAGCCTTCGTCACTTTCATATTCGATCATTTGCCATTCCCTTATTTATTTGTAGGAAGTCTTTTTACATCTTCGACGCTACTTCGTTGGTGTTTATTTGATTGCAGATATCCTTACCTGGTTTAGAGCTTCTCTTTTTATTTTGGTCCCAAAGCCCTTTATTCTTCAATATCTTTATACGTTTTTATTTGTATATATTGGAGTACAAGTGCAATTTTGCTGAATTGTTATATTGCATCACAGTGAAATCAGGACCTTCAGTGTCCTTACCCCTGGAGAAACACACATTGTACCAACCAAGTCACCTCCCTTCATTCACCCCTCTCCCATCCCTCTCACCCTTCTGCGTTTCCGTGTTCCATCATTCCACACTCTGATTTCATGTGTCCGCATTATTTAGATCCACTTACAAGGAAGAATATGCAGTGCTTATCTTTTTGTGTCTGAGTTGTTTCACTTAAGTCAATGACCCCCAGTTTCGTTCGTGTTGCTGCAAAGACATGATTTCATTGACTTTTATTACTGCATAGTATTACATTGTTTATGTACACCATATTTTCTTTAATCCTCTATTGATGGACACTTAGGTTGATTTCATATATTTGCTATTGTGAATTGTGCTGTGATAAACATGTGAGTGGAGATATCTTTTTGATATAATGATTTATTTCAGATACATATCCAGCAGTGAAATTGCTGAATCATATTTTTAGTTCTTTGAGAAATTTCCAAACTGTTTTTCATAGAGATTGTACTAATTTACATTCTCACCAAAAAAGTATAGGCCTTCTGTTTTTTTTCTGCATCCTCAATATCTGTAAATTTTTTGGTTATTTATTAATAGCCATTCTGATTGATGTAAGATAGTATCTCCTTGTCTTAAAGTATCTCCTTATCATTAAAAAGAATGACAAAAAACATAGTTATTTTTGCACCAGCCTAATAGTTTTAATTTGCATTTCTCTGATGACAAGTGATGTTGAACATTTTTTCATATGCTTGTTGACTATTTATTTTTCTTCAGTTCAAAAATATCTGTTCATGTCCTTAGCTCACTATATAATGGAATTATTTAATAATTGAGTGGTTTGAGTTCCTTGCAAATTCTAGATATTACTCTCCTGTCAATTCTATTGCTGGCGAACATTTTCTCCCACTCTTCAGGTTGTCTACTCACTTTGTTAATTATTTCTTTTTCTGTGAAGATTTTTAGTTTAAGTTCACTTGTCTATTTTGTTTTAGTTGCCTGTACTTTTGAGGTCTTCATCATAAACTCTTTGCCTAGTCTAATGTCTAGAAGAGTTGTTCCTAGATTTTATTTTATTAGTTTTATAGTTACAGGTCTTTTTAAATTTTATTTTATTTAATATACTTTAAGTTCTGGGGTACATGTGCAGATCGTACAGGTTTGTTACATAGGTATGAATGTGCCATGGTGGTTTGCTGCACCCATCTACCCATCATCTACATTAGGTATTTCTCTTAATGCTATCCCTCCCCAATCCCTCCACCCACTGTAATCCCTTCCCTACCTCCCTAGCAAACTGAATCCAACAGCGTATCAAAAAGCATCATGATCAAGTTGGCTTCATCCCTGGGATGCAAGGCTGGTTCAATATCTGCAAATCTATAAACGTAATCCATCACATAAACAGAAACGAAGACAAAAACCTCATGATTGTCTATTATTATCTATTACACATGCAGAAGGCCTTCGACAAAATTCAACAGCCCTTTATGCTAAAAACGCTCAATAAACTAGGTATCGATGGAATGTATCTCAAAATAATAAAAGCTATTTATGGCAAATCCACAGCCAACATCATACTGAATGTGCAAAAAATGGAAGCATTTCCTTTCAAAACTGGCACAAGGGCCGGGCATGGTGGCTCAAGCCTGTAATCCCAGCACTTTGGGAGGCCGAGGCAGGTGGATCACGTGGTTAAGAGATCGAGACCATCCTAGCCAAAATACAAAAATAAGCTGGGTGGGGTGGCATGCATCTTAGTCCCAGCTACTTGGGAGGCTGAGACAGGAGAATTGCTTGAACCTGGGAGGTGGAGGTTGCAAGTTTGCAGTGAGCTGAGACTGTGTCACTGCACTCCAGCCTGGTGCCTGGTGACAAGAGTGGGACTCTGCCTTAAAAAAAAACTGGCACAAGACAAGGATGTCCTCTCTCACCACTCCTATTCAATATAGTATTGGAAGCTCTGGCCAGGGAAATCAGGCAAGACCCTGTGGACAGTGCAGTCTGATTGCGTGTCAGGCTCACAGCACCCTGTTGCATGGCACTGGGTATTGTGGATATGCATAAGAAGGCCTGGATTCCCTGCCTCTCCTTGACTAGATGGCATTGCAGCTGCCTCAGTCTGAACTCACCCTGAGGGTGGGGTGCAGCCCAGCATTAGTCTCCAGAATGTCAGCTTGATCCTGACACTAGAGAGGGAAGTGACTCTCCTAGGCAGGCAGCATGGGGAAGGATCTGTGGGGAGTGTGGTCTGGTCACATCTCAGCATCAACAGCAGCCTGTTTTGGGCAGTAGGAGTTCTCTCAGGGATGCATTGGAGTTCCTGGTCTCCTCTCTGCCTCCTTGAAGCAGTGCAGAAGCCTTGTGTGTGGGTCCCACCATTATCTAGATTCTCAAAATGGTGCCTGCTGAAGCTGCTCTAGGCTTTGGTGACTGTGAGATTCTGTGTGGTTTCCCTTTCTAGAGCAACATCTCTGTGTAGTCTTTGAGCCCCATGTATCAGGCTCAAGGTCCTAGTGGGTCTCGGTGTTTTCCTCTGTAGCCAGGGTTGTAAAAGCCTGTTTGAGTGTGGAGCCCTGGGGGTTTCTCTCTTACTGTTTCTCCTTATGTAGGAGCCTCTTCCACTCTCAGAGCCTCTCCCCAGCTGGGTAAACTCCCTGGAAGCCTCTCTTTACTTACCTCTGGTGCCTCCCCTCATTTCTGGGGCTGATAATAGCATTTTCTTTCAGACAGTCTGTTTGAAATGTGAGTATATGCTTAATTATTTTGGTTCCTCTCCACAGAAGAGGCACATATTTCTTTCCGTTATTTTTTTGGTAATATTGATAATTTAAAGAGTACTGGTCAGGTATTGTGTAGAATGTCACTCTTGGGATTTGGCTGATGTTCTTCTCATGATTAGACTAGATTATGGGTTATCGGGGGAAAAGCCACAGCAGTCTTTTACATCATGAAGTATTAACGGTGCATAGTGTCAGCATGACCTGTCATTGTTGATAAGGGTCTTGATCATCTGGCTGAGGTAGTGTTTGTCAGGGTTCCCCAAATGAAGTTATTTCCCCCTTGTTTCCATACTATACTATTTGGAAGGAAGTCACTTTGCACAGTCAGCACTTAAAGAATGGAGCGTTACACCAACTGGTCCACCTAATTGATGGTGAAGTAGCTGCATAAATTATTTGGAAATTTTCTATCTGGAAAATGTGTTTCTTCTCTCCCAGTTATTCATTTGTTCAGTGATGTATTTATATCAGTATTGACACATGGATATTGATTTTATACTCTAAGTTATACTTCAGTACTACTTGAATTAATTCATTGCTCAGAATTTTCTAGCTTTGGCCATTAACGGGTAAGAACATTGATGGGCTATGTCAATTCAATATAGCCCAAAAGTTTGGGTTTTGATTTTTTTTTAGTATTTCCTTACTGATTCTTATCTTATTGTACTAGGTAGAATTTACAGTACAATGTTGCATACGAATGGTCAGAGAGAACATCCTCACCATGTTCCCAAAATTAAGGGGAAAGAATCTAGTTTCTCTCTATTAAGTATGATGTTAATTAAAGTTTTTATTTTTTATTAGATGTTCTTTATCAAGTTAAAAACTTTTTTTTCTATTTCTAGTTTGATGAGAGTTTTTTTAAATCATGAATGAGTGTTGAGTATTGTCAAATAATCTTCCCTACATTGATTAATATGATCATATAATGTTTCTCTTTTTGTTCTGTTGATTCTCAAATATTGAATATGTTTTGCAAAACAGGGGTACAGTCAAGTGTGCTGTGATGTATAATTTTTGTTATACATGTCAGAACCATCAGCCAAAATCTTGTTTAAGATTTTTGCATCTTTGTTCACTGGAGATCGTTTGTAGCTTTTCTTTCCTTGAGTGTATTTATCCGAGTTTGCCATCTGGATACTGCTGGTCTTACAGAATGAGCTAAAAATTGTTCTGTTTCTATTTTCTTGATGAGATTGTGGAGAATAGGCATCATTTCTTCCTTAAAGTTTCAGCATAATTCCATAGAGAAAACCTACTGTTCTGGTGATTTTTTTGAAAGATGATTAATTGTCAATTTAAATTTTTAAATAGATTTAGATTCATTTTGATTATTTTTTTTCTTCGTTTGAGTTCTGGTAGTTGTGTCTTTTAAGGAATTAATTCATTTTATCTAAGTTATCAAATTCAGGCATATAGTTGTTCACAGTATTTCTTTTTTTTTAATACCAATGGAATAAACATCAGTGACTCCTGTTTCTTTTCTAATATTGGCACTTTGTGTCTTTTTTCTCTTTCCTCTTTTTATTTAGCCTAGCAAAAATTACCAATTCTGTTGGACTTTTAAAGAACCAGATTTTTATTTTACTAATTTTCTCTATTAATTTTATGTCGTAAATTTGGCTTTTTGTTGCTATGATATGTGTTTTTTTTTCTTCTGCTTTGTTTAGTCTTAAGTTACTCTTTCTCTATTAGTTCCCTAAAGTGGAGACTTTAATTGTAGGTCTTTTTCCCTTTGTAATTTTGCGTATCATGCTATAAACTTTCCTCTGATCTCTGCTTGTGTTGAATCTTCATTTTCGATGTTGCATTTTGTTTTTGTTTGTTTAAGAATATTTTAGAATTTATTTTGTGACTTATTTGACTCATCTGTTATTTAGAAATGTGTTGCTTAATGTGGAAATATTTGTAGATACTTCAGCTCTCTTTCTGTTACTGATTTCCAGTTTAATTTCATCTGGGTCTTACACTGCCCTTGGCATAAGCTCTCTGTTTTATGATTTGTTAAGGTAAATTACATGGCCCAGACTTGTGCTTACCTTGATGGGGAGGTACTCATGCTTACCCTTCAGTTTTCCCTGAATTTCCATGGGAGCCTGAGAAGAATGTGTGCTTTGCTCTTGTTGGGTACAGTACCCCATAAATATCAGTTAGTTCAAGTTCTTCATAGTGCTGTTTTGAGTCAACCTTATTCTTACTAATTTTCTGCCTGCTTGTTATTAATAGAAAGAGGTTAAAGTTTGCAATTGCAGATTTGTCTATTTGTCCTAAAAGTTGTCTACGTTTTTTGTCTAACCTACTTTTGTGCTCTGTTACTAGCTTTTTACATGTTTAATATTTTGATGTCCTCTTGGAAAGTTGACCCTTTTATTATTATATAATGTCCCTCTGTATCCCCAATATTTCTCCTTGTTCTGGAGTCTGTTCTGTTGAGATTACCATACATTCTCAGGCTTACTCTTATTTAACGTTGGCATAATATGAGTTTTTTTCTCCTGTATTGTTAACCTACTTGAGTCTTTATATTAAAAGTCAGTTTCTTATTGACAACATGTAGTTGGGTTCTACATTTTTATCCACTCTAAAAATGTCTGTCTTTTAATTGGCATGTTTAGCCCATGATTGAAAGTGACTCCTGTTGGATTAAGGGTCACCATGTTGCCATCTGTTTTCCATTTGTTCTTTGTTTCTTTTGTCACTTCTCATTTTCTTGGTTTCCATTGAGTATTTTGTGATCCCTTTTAACTTTCTCTTAGAATATCAATTATACTTCTTTAAATAAAAGTCAGTGATCACCTTGAAGTTTGCAATATACATTTTTAACTAATTTATGTCTACTTTTAATAACACTGTATTGCTTCACATATGATCCATGTATTTTCTAACAAAGAATTCCCAATAATGCTCCCTTATACCTTATAGCATTGCTACCATTTATTTCTCTTATTGGTATACTATAATAACCCAATATGTTGTCATTATTAGGACTTTGATTTTCTTTTAAGTATAAATAAAAATGTTGTTTTTTCTGAATTGTTTTTCTGAATTTTCTCTCTCTCTTTCTCCCTTGTTTTAGTATGATGATAATTTAGCATTAGAGAAGAACAAAAGCAATAGTGAGCTTCATTTCCATTTAAAGAAAAATGAGTCTGAGGCTCAAAAATGCACAATGCACATTTCCATGCATTGCAGATTCTAGATCTGCACCTAGAACCAGGGCTCCTTCCTATCAGTCCTGTTCCGAACACAAACAGCTGGGCTTAGCTTCGAAGACTAATCCTGTATCTCTGTTATGCATTTTGGTTTTGGATGAGAAAGTACAGACAAATTAGCTTTCTTCTTTACATGTGGCAAGCACACTTACTATGAGTCTGTGGAATGAATGACTACATGAAAGAATAGAATTAATCAGTTCTTTCAAATAACCTCAGCTTTTTGCCCAAGTATGAGATTTTCCTAAGTTTCTGCATTTTTATCCACAAGGCCGTTGTTGCAAAAGTTCAGGAAAGAAATAATAAAACTCTTCGATTGCAGAAGGGAATGGAATTAAGTATAAGAGAAGAAGTACAGTACAGACCCTTGTGAGATCTATTAATACAGGAAGGTAGAAAGGGTGAGAAAAGGGCCAGGGAATGAGTCTTCCTAGGAAAGGACACCAGGACACACAGTGTCCAGCAAGAAGAAGAAAGAGGATTTCCCGAGGAAGGTTAGAATCAACCAACGACAGCAAAAGTGCTGAGAGGTTAAAGGGCTGGTGGGCTTCCAAAGGCCTCTGAGTCAGGGAAGAAGGTGTTGGGAGTCTCTCCAAGATCATGCTTACCTTTGAGTCACAGGTGGCATGGAACAGAATCTGGAGTCTAACAATGTGAGATGAGCAAGCAGCAACTTCCTCAGAGTTTGGCCTTGAAGAACAGGGGGCGTCGGGGGGGTGTGAGAAGAGTAGAAAGTCAATTCACATCTAAAGAATGAAAAAGAGTTAAGCACATTTGAGTCCACATGGAAGAGTATATTGTATATTTATGCACACGTGCAGCATGGCTGAATGCCATGTTGCTAGAATAGACATTCAGGGGTGAAAGAGTTAATTTTCAGCGTCCAGCTTTAACTGAGGTAACCCTTTCAACTGAACAAAATATGCTTATTTATTTGTCTTTGTTTTAAGCCTCCATTAAGTATTACAGTTAATAGTAAAAATAATTTCATGAAAGATATAGCTCAATACAAAAGGCATTATAGGCCAGGCATGTTGGCTCACCTGTAATCCCAGCACTTTGGGAGGCTGAGGCAGGTGGATCACTTGAGGTCAGGAGTTAGAGGCCAGCCTGGCTAACATAGTGAAACCCTTTCTCTATTAAAAATACAAAAATTATCCAGGTGTTGTGGCACATGCCTATAATCCCAGCTACTCGGGAGGCTGAAGCAAGAGAATGGCATGAACCCAGGAGGCAGAGGTTGCAGAAAGCCAAGATCATGCCATTGGACTCCAGCCTGGGTGACAAGAGCAAAACTCCATCTCAAAAAAAAAATGCATGAAAATGTTGTATAAATAATTAGCCTTTCAAAAATATATTTTTAATTTTCTACATGTGACTTAACCAGATTTTTACAACCACTTACTGCACAATAGTCTTTGCAGGGCACCCATCTGCACTTCTGCTGGCTTGTTCTGAGACATCAGCATAATGTCAGTTCGCAGCCCGTCTTTTTGGCTTTCCTTTTTCCAACACGTCACTTTTTAATTTACATTAAATGCCAATGATCTGGTAGATGTAAGTACATTCTAGGAGGGTACAATTAAAACTGAATACCCTGTCACAATTTGTTTTCTTCATGCTAATGTTAAAGATATTTTCATTAGATATGTCTGAAAGTAGAGCTTACAGCTTTATGAGAAGAGATAGAGAATGTTAATGAACTCCTCTAAGAATCTGATATGTTTAAAGATTCCCTGAAGAATAGAACTGCATGAAGGTATTCCCCATATTCTTTTGCAAATTAGCAAATTGCCCATTCTGCCTACATGAAGAACAGTTGTGCCTGCAAAGTGGATATGCTATTTCAGTCTTGCTTGTGGGCTCCATTTTATAGTTTGAAAGAATAATAAATAATTATTTAACCTTGTTATGTTTGGGAATTGTAAGCATATGCAAATGTTTTTGTGATGAAAGTCTTTTTTCAATAGACAAACTGCACAATTGAGAGAGGATGAAAATTAAAGAATGATTGTCATTATTGAAGACAATAGTTATTATTGAAAGCTTAGTTAGACTCATCCTCTCAGGCCTGCCTAAAGGGCAATCTTGATTTAATGTGTTCCCAAAGTTAACAGAATTGGACGTAGGAGTTCCAAGGAACTTCCGAGATAATCTAGTCTCACGTGATCTGTTTTCAATATCTCATCTTCAAAACTTGATCTCCCTCTGCCCTAGAAAAAGAGATTCTATTTTTTCTCTCTCTCTTTCCCAGAATGCTGTCTGTTCTTGTCTATGGCATCACTGCTACCATCTTGTTTCCTACTAACTTCTGCGCAGATTTTATCTCCCTCTTAAATATGAGGATTCAGGTCTCTGTTTGACTCAGGTTGGTATCCCCTGTACCAGACTCTCAAATGACTAGTGAAGAAAGGAAGCTCACTGAATATTTATAAAATGTGTATAGTCAGTTATACAGACTAAAAAAAAAAACTACATTCACAGGTTAAAAGATTTGAGCAATATAGCAGAGTCAGGAAAAGAGCTATGTCAAGAATTTACAACTTGATTTCCAGCTGTATGATTATTATTTCATATATATCTCCTTTTGTTATAACAGTTAAAACAGTGGGTTATTGAATTTTGACCAAAGATTTCTTGATTGTTAAATGCATGATACTCTGATTTTTGTTGTTTTACAAAGTTGGACTGTCTTGTCTTTAATGACAAGTACAGATAAAACTGTGATTTCTTATTTGAGTTTCATCCATAGACATGGCATTCTATTTTTAATTTTTACTGATGTATTTATTTTACAAATATATGTAGGGGCCTAAGTGCAGTCTTCTCGTATGCACATGTTGTATGGGAGTAGAGTCCAGGCTTTCAGTGTATCTGTCACTCAAATAGTGTACATTTTACCCACCCGATTGGTAATATTTTCACCCTCGACCCCCACCCTCCCACCTTGTAGTCTCCAGCGTTTGTTATTCCGCTCTGTGTGTCTATGTGCACCTATTGTTTAGCTCCCATTCCTTAGTGAGGACATGTGGTATATGATTTTCTGTTTTCTGAGTTATTTCACTAAATATAATGTCCTCCAGTTATATCCATGTTGCTGCAAGAGACAGGGTTCTATTCTTTCTTCATGGCTCAATATCTCATGGATATACATATATACATACACAGGCATATATGCTTTATATGTGCATTGATATGAATGTTTTAGATATATAAATATTTATATGTATAAACATTTTCTTTATCCAGTCATCCACTGAGGGACACTTAAGTCGATTCCATAGCCTGCTATTGTGAATAGTACTGTGATAAACGTAGAAGTACAGGTTTCTTTTTTGATATAATGTTTTAAAACAGTTTCCCTTTGGGTGTATGTTTATAGTGGAATTGCTGGATCAAATGATAGTTTTACTTTGTGTTTTTAAAGAAATATCCATACCGTTTTCCATAAGGGTTGGGCTAATTCACGTTCCTGATAATTGTATATAAGTGTTTCCTTTTCTCCCCAGCCTCACCGAAATCTGCTGCTGTTACACTTTATTACAGAAGCCATCCTTGGTAATGTAAGATGCTGTCTCATTTGGTTTCAGTTTGCATTTCTCTCAGCACTGTTTCATGCTTGGCCACTTGTGTATCTTCTTTTGAAAAATGAACACACATTACATTTAAAAATGATGACAGAATCCTACTAAGTTGGTGCAAATGTAATTGTAGCTTAGCCATTTTTTTTAATGAATAAAACTGCAATTACATTTGCGCCATTAAAAGTAATGGCAAAAGCCTCAATTACTTTTGCACTAAACTAATATGTACCTGTGATTACCATGGAAAACTTTCAGAATCATGTACATGGATTTTATAGATGTACATATACAGGCAAAAATAATTTGAGAGCTGATTAAGTTTGGGTAAAGTGTTTGGTGGGTAAAGGATAGATGTGAGTTTGTTTTTTATCTGTATTCCCTTATTTCTCCTCCTTTCAATCATCTGGATCAGCAGGCGGAATTATGGCTGTCAGTATCTAAGGCATGTGTCAGAAACCAATCTCGAGCAATTAAAAACCAAGTGTTTCTCTCTCTAAAAAATACGTTATATTGACATAGAATGAAGTGTTAGAATAACCAAAAGGGAAGTAGAAAGTGGTATGTAAGAATCTCATCAATGGATTAAAATATCTGTTTATTCAGTAAGGACTTGCTGAGGCACTCAATGGTTTCAGAAATCTAAAGAGAAACAGTGACATTTCAGGTAGCCTGGAAGGATGAGAAGGTATTTGCCAAAATTATATCAGGGGAGTAGGCAGACCGGACAGGAGAAGAGACAAAGCAAGTCTTGGAGACTTAAGAGATCACTTTGTGTTGACAAACGCTGAATTCAAGAATTCACTCTTTCATACAACAACGCAGTTTACTTTAATCTCTTCTTTTCCTAAATTTAAAAGATCTAACTGCCCATTATTTCATTCCCACTATAGGTTAAAGGGTGCTTTTGGCTGGACCTGAGCAATACTTCTCACTATGCCCATCTCTGCAACAGGGGTGAGACCTGGTTTGCAGATAGAAAGGTCATAACATATGTAAAATTAGAATATTTTTAAAAACGTCTGAGCATTAATCTAAATAAATATTAAATAAGAAAATAGGAGAATAAAAACCACATACGGTACTCAGAAACTTGTCAAAAGATTTGATACTCAGACACTAGAAATGAAAAGACTGTGAGAGTGTAATGTACCTGAGGCCTAAGTTAACACCATCTCCAAATTATAGCATAATTTTAATAAGTAAATAATAAATGATCATTTATAATCTTTTAGCAAATATTAATGTGCAATATTTTATTTCTAAAACATCAAGCCAGGCACAGTAGTCCCTATTCAGGCAAGTAAGAAGCCTGGCCCGCTCCTTCAAACAGCTATTGAGCTACTTGTGAAGTGGCTGCATACCACACAAAATAGGATAACTCCTAGGAAGAATTAGTGCACAGCAGTGACAAGTGGGAGGCACACACACAGAGGTAGGCGTTTATATCAGGTTTCTAAAATATATTCATAGAGAGCATAGAAACATAGATGGCTATAGCAATGAGAATTAATCAATGAATTGACATAAAATGAGCAAATTAATGAGACATAAGAGCTAATTTCAAGAGTGTACGTAATTAAATTACAACCAGATTAAATTACAAAAAGCAGAACGAAAGCTAGTTTGTCATCTACTTCTTTTGAGTAACAGTGCAAAGCCCTAACATGGCAGCAAGATAGTATTTATGACATTAGTAGATGAAATCTCCATTACTTAAATTACATTAGAACACGTGGGAACAGACTTCTACCAATAGGGCATTTATAGGGTATTAACGCAATACTCAAGAAGGCCAGCAATAAAGTGGTTTTAACAAGTGAAATTCAAGTACCTCATGCTAAATAAAACACTCTGCACTGATAACTCATAGATAGGCTAAGAATTATTTTAAGTTGAGCCAGAACTTGCTGAAGATTTGCTAGATTTACTACTGGCCAGACCTGAGTTCTTAGAATCATTGAAGGATATGAAAGCTTGTGATCTGTTCTTTGTCCCAGAAACTTGAATTTTCACTTGGAGACGGTATACAAACACCAAAAGGAGGAGTTGTACAACTTGCAGGTGTTTGGAAAAGGAAAAGGTCAGTAAGAAGAGAGAGGGGTACAGGTTTGTTTTGTAGAGAAGATAGGCCACGCATCAGGCTTCGGAGGTTCGACAGGATTTGAGTTGGTAAACAGATGTGAATTCCCAGTAACAAACCTGAGAACCTAATATGTTCCTGGCGCTGGGACGCCGAAGCACCTTGATTCAGATTTCTTCTGCAGGGAGTAGCTAATAATGGCCATGGCCATCCTGGCTCTAGGGCTCAAGATTTAAGGATGTGGCTACATATAGATGTGAATGAAAACATTGAAAATACTTAAAAGGTACAAGACTCATTCATTCATTCATTATATTTATTGATACATTTTACATGTCAGAGTCTAGTGTTGTAATGAACAAAATATAATTTATTCAAATTATTCGAGGTTATAATTTTACTTATTTACACATAAGGTAGCTTTACAGAATTATACCATCTTGCCATTTTTGTTCAGATTCATTCTTGCAAACTATATACATATATATATATATGCACACACTATATGTCTATAGACATATATGTCTATAGACATATATATAGACATATATATAGACATATATGTATATACATATACATGTGTATACATGCACATATATGCACATGCACATATACATGGATACATATATGCATACATGTATATACGTACACGTGCATGTGTATAAATGCATATATACACATGCACATATATACACATGCATACATGTATGTATACATGCACATATATATGCATAGATACATGCATGTATATGCTATGCACATACACGTAAATAGATGCATGCATGTATGCATGCACATGCATACATATGTGTGCATGTCTGTGTGCATATGCCATGTGTGCACACCTACACGTATGTGTGCACGTGCATGCATGCATATGCGTGCACATATATGCATATCCACACAAACACACACATGTACATATGCACACGTGTGTGTGCATATGTAAATATCTACATGTGTGCGCATGTGTGCATACGTGTATGTATGTACACGTGGGCATACACGTATGCATGCATGCACATATGCACATGTACATGTATACATATATGTGTGCATATATGCCGATATGTATATGCCTACGTGTATATATATGCGTATATGCACACATATACATCCATGCATGACTTTAGTCAGCTGCATCATTTTATCTTCAGAATAAGCATATAGGATATGTTCGTCTCTTTTTTTTTACTGTATAAGAAAATTGGGGCACAGAGAGTTTAAACGTTTTTACATCAAATAGGTGAGGGAAGTCCTAGAATGAAGCATACCATGAGATAAATGTAGAGAAGAGGAAGTAGACCAGGGTTGGAATTATTGTTCTGGCTGTTTTATGTCTGTTTTTCCTTTTGTTTTCTTTGTTTGGAGGGAAGGGCCACAGTGTTAATTCTTCATTACAGGAGCTTTTGTACATTAGAAAAGTTTTATATAATGTTATTATCCCAGAAGTTAAAATCGATAAGTAATTGAATAACACTTTAGACAAATATATGCATTTATTTTTTAATCGTGTAATTTCTGTTAATAAGATTCATCAACTTCATTAGCTTTTGGAGACTCTTAATATCTTAAAGAAAAAAAGATCTGTGAATTAAAATGATGTTATCTTGTTAACAAATCCCACGTTCTTATTGAACAGTTCTAGAATAAGAAAGTGAGATGACTGATTCAAAATGAGGAAATGAAATTCTTTCAAGTGACCTTTAAAACTAAAAACGCTTTGCTAGAAAGAATGTAATGGATTAGGTCAAAGCAACATATTTGCATTCAGTGAAATGGTTTTTATACCTCTCTGTATAAATCCTTTTAGTTTTTGGTCAGTGGTTTGATTTACGCTACAGTCAACAATTTGGTGTCCATTTCGAACTTAAAAATGTATGACTAAACTTTGTTTTAACATTTCACTTATACCTTCAGATGGACTTTAAAGTGAATGCACTCTTCGGTCCCATACGCTGTATTCACCAATCTTTTCACGTTGAGCTAGAGTGAGTGTCACATATTGTGCCCACATACCAACCTGCAAAAGTAGATTCTATATGCTACATATCCTAAAGAAATGTCCATATTTTAATGTCGTAGTAAGCCAGATGCTTCGTTACCTGAAACTCAGACTCTGAGTCCCTAACTACAATATATCACAAATGTGAAAGTATGTAAAGTGTGTAAAAAGTAAGAAGAAAATATAGAGAAGGGTGTATTAATGCCAAATACGCATATATGTATATTGGGGGTATCTACACTAAGTAAAATATCCTAGACAGAGCAAGTGTTCAGGTTTTGACTAAGATGGGAAAGCATATGCTAGCCAGAAGGATAAATATTTGAAAGGTGCAAAACCTTCAACAGAAACACAGGGACAAGTGTGCTTTCCAATTGATGTGGACCAGATCTTACAGATCAGTGGTGCCAAGGTGATTCCCATGCCAGCAGCAGCAGCAGCAGCACTTATGAATATACTCAAAATTCACATTCTCAGGCTCCACCTTAGACCTACTGAATCTGAGAGTCAGGAGGTGTGTCCACTAATGTGTGTTTTAACAATTTTTCCCTCCCAGAAACATTTAGAATAATGTTTGACCAAATATCTGGTCCCAGTCAAGTTGACACAGAAAATTAACCATTACATGTGGCTCAGTCTACATTTAACTGAAGACTTCCATCATTTTTTAAAGTCACCAGATCCCTTGAGCACAGCAGGTCTTTTGAGCCGTCTTTTTGCTGTCACAAAAGCAGGGATAAACCATCTTTACCTGCTCACGGTGAGCCTTGAAAAGATTAAGAAACGCCAGTGCGAATCACTACTGCCACAGGGATTGAATTTTACATCAGATGAGTGATGTCACAGAATCTAAATTGTTGAAAGATAATCCAATCAAGGGGAGTGGGGTATTGGGGGCCCAGTTGAAGATAGTAATGGTTAGAGATAGGAAACCAACCAAAAATCCATTGCAATGTCCCCTGTACACAGTAATTACACCATCAAATAAATGAAGCAAAACCTCACAGATTTTCTAAGTGATGAAAGTTAGAGTCTCACTCTATCCACCAGGCTGCAGTGCAGTGATGCGCTCTCAGCCCAATTCAACCTCCGCCTCCTGGGTTCAAATGATTCTCCTGTTTCAGCCTCCCGAGTAGCTGGAATTACAGGTGCCTGCCACCGTGTCTGGAATTTCTATATTTACAGTAGAGAAGGGGTTTTGGAATGTTGACAAGGTTGGTCTCAAACTTCTGACCTCAAGTGATAGCCCCCACCTCGGCCTCCCAAAGTGCTGAAATTAAAGGCCTGAACCACTGTGCCCACCCCATATAGATGTTTCTACTTCATTTCAGATGATGTCTGCTACAACATCTGACATACAGTTTGACTTACTGAATGTTTGTGGAATAAATGCTGAATCGTATAGGTGATAGAAGGGAATGCTTTAACTGAGGCAGAAACCGGAAGTGGCTTAAAAGGGTAAGAATTTTGTTAGAAGTAATATTGCCTTACCTAACTAAAATCCTGAATTTGATTCTAGGATGGGTGAGTGCACTGGCTGAATAACATTTTCAGAGTCCTCCCTGTCTTCTTATTCTGCCATCCTCAATGTTTTAGCTCTTTTCCCTCCAGTGTGTCCCCTCATTGCTGTAAAATGGCTGTAGCTGGGAACCAACTCTCCTACAGCAACACACAAAGGATGAGAAGAGAGGATTGTGTCCTTCTTGTGTGCTTCTTTCGGCAGCAGAAAAATGGTCCCAGAACCCTCATTTCCTCCTTCATTGCCAGAAGAATCTTCTCTTGTTTGCTTTTGACCAGAATTGCACCACACGCTCATTTCTTAAACAACCACAGGCAAGCGAATGGAATTACCACCATAGATTGATGCTAATCAAGATTCACCTTGGTGGTAGGGTTACTTCCAGCCCTCTTGGAAGCACATGGCTTCTGATACTAACTGAAAGTGGTGGATTGGAAGGTCATGGCCATGGGGTGGGAAAGCAAGGGTATTACAGCAATCACGCCTTCTTTGAGAATTGTTGAGAGGGTCATGAATGTGAACCCTAGGCAAACATTAATTATTAATCATCAGCCCTGTTGAAGCAACTACAGTCTACCTTATAAAGTACCACGTGCTTTCAGGGTTGGTTTAAGATTGCGTGTTATGCAGGAAGAATCATGGGCACATAACCCATTCATATGTATTTTCAAGGCCAGCCTTTGTAATTCATTAGCTGTCTGACTTTCATCACTTAGAAAATCTGTGTTTCTTTTTGTTGATGATAATACATCTGCCTTATATCCTTCTCTAGGTCACTGCGTACATTAATTTTCTCCGATAAACAGGAAATTACACTATTGATTGCATTGTCTATTATCAAAGGCCATCAGTCCCAGCTAATAAAGAGGGAGGATTCTAATCTTCTGTGACTATCTATTCAATTCACGAGTGTTACACACACTCTCTCATTTAACTCTTACATACAACCCCTGAGGTATGAGTTATTATTCCCACTTAACAAATTAGAAGTCTATGGCCCAAAGACTCTAAAGTCCTTGATCTAATTGACTCTAACCTGCAGCTTATGAGTTGTGGGAAAGGATCTGCACCCGTGGCCACTGGAAGCCAAGCAGATGCTCTCTCCTCCATATACGCTCTTTATTAGATAGGCCCGTATGGGCCAGCAGAGTCCAACCCGAATAGGCAGAGCCAGTGTGGCTGGTTCAAGCATAGATTGTTTCGTTCTTTTCTCTGATGGTTCAGGGCTCTCAAGAGCCATCTTTCTAATGTATGGCCACAGTACTCTTGAATAAGTGCTTATAATAAGAAGACTGAACTTCTTAGATTTATTTTTTAAATCTAAATCTAGACTGAAGACTAGATTTATTTTTTAAATGAACTCTTAAATATAGGCTCTTCTTATTTATTTGAAAGGAATAAGACAGTCTCCAGGCTAAGAGGTTGGGGAAATACAGGATTGTAGAATTTTGCTGGAATTTCTGGAATTAGCTATATCCTCGGGCATTCCTGACTTGAGTGTGGAGCCTTTCATGTAGGTGGGGATGTGACTAAAGGAAGGGAGGCTGGGTGTTTTGAAAACAAAATACTTTGTGGTATCCTCAGGCCCTGATTCACTGGGCTGTGTGCAGGAGAATTAAGAGACTTTACTTTTAAAAGAAATTCTTGGTAACTGCAGGCTATAGCTGCTTGGTCCCAGCACACAGCTCCTACTTCAAAGGGCTTTCCAGAGAAATGCCAGTGAGCCTCCAGCTGCAGCTGACGCTCCTGCATGGTTTGTGTTTTCTCTGATGCTCAGGCACCAAATGCTTTAGCCTCTGAGGACAGGAGAAGGGAGGGAACAAAACTGTCATGTTGTCTGTGCAAAAGGAAGGGCAGCCACTAACAGTCAGCAGAGGAGAGCACCTTCTAAATACATTTGTAAAAAATACTTCTGTGTCTATTCCTTTCACTAAATAGGGTGTGTGGTACCTGAGACCTCTCCAGTAGGGTGTGTAGTGCATCTGTCTATCATCTGCCTATTGAGAGGACTTTTAAGGAACTGCCTCGTGGGATGGTGGGGCTGGCAAGTCAGGGTCAGAACATAAGCTGGAGGCCCAGGGAAGAGGTGATGTTGAAGTTTGAGCCCAAAGGCCATCTGCTTGGTCAAATTTCCTCATTGGGGGGAAATCACTCCTAGCTCTAATAAGGCCTTCAATTGATAGAAGGAGGCCCACCCACACGTGGAGGGCTGTCTGTTTACTAAAAGTCCACTGATTTAAATGGTACCTTCATCTAAAAACACCCCCCCACCAGAAACACTTAGAATAATGTTTGACCAAATATCTGGGTACCATGTCCCAGTCAAGTTGACACAGAACATTAACCATTACGTGTGGCTTGGTCTACATGTAAGTGAAAATTTTCATCATTTTTTGACGTCCATTGAGCACAACAGGTTTTTGAGCCATCTTTTTGCTATCATGAAAGCAGGTATAAACCATCTTTACCTGCTCACGATGAACCTTGCAAAGATTAAGAGTTTTTGAGCAAATAAACTCATCCTATACAGAATGTGAGCCAAATCCTCAGACATCTGGGAGTTCACAGGTAAAACAGAGCTAATCTCAACACATCTGGTTTTTGGAATGATTTTATCTTAGTAAAAAAATAACAATCCATTCACCCATGTAATTTCTCATATTTCATCTTTTAGGCAAGCAAGTAGGATGTGTGATACAAAATATTGGCTTCAAATTGGACATCAATATAGAAAAAAATGTGAGGGTTAAAATGTCACTTAGTCAAACGTTCAACATCTTTAAAAACCTTGGTATCCAATACCCACCAAGGCTATTTGCGGTATAGAAACTATAAAAATAAGCCTGCTGTTTGAATTCATGCTACCTTTACAAAGAAGTTGCTGTCAATTTTACTTTGAGGAGTGTAGCTATTTTTACATAAGATCTTGAGAGAATTCCTAGCGGTATGTGGCTGAGACTTGTCTGGGGATGATGTGTTTCTCTAGCTGTTGTAAAAGGATAGCTTATCAAAATGCCCACCTGACTTCACTTTTTGAGCTCTCTCTAGCCTGGAAGGGTTTCTTATTTGATTATGATGCTCTAGGTGGTTTGTCAGCTGAGGGAGACATTCATGTCTTGAAAACAAAAGAGGTGACCTCACTTAGGACCCTTGATTACAAAATGAATTGAAAAGCCACCGCCTTCTTGTTACAGGACCGCTCAACTGTAACGATTCTCTTTCTAGTCCTTTACTTTAGCTATTTTCTGCCAAAGCAAAGGGTGGTGCCTATTTGCAAAGCCCAATGGGGCTTCTCACCTTATCACTCACTATAAACCATTCCTGTTTATAAAGCCCGATGGAGCTTCTCACCTTATCACTCACTATAAACCATTCCTGTGCGGCAATGCTGTCTGCAAGACAGCCTGCTGCCTCATGGCTGCTTCGAGGGGACAATGAGATCATTATTCTGATGGCTATTTTTGCTGTGAGTTTTAAAACAACCCTCATGGCAGCCTGCTACTCTGTATCTATTTATCCAGGATCATCAACAAAACTGAGGCAGGAAAAAGATGCGTCAATATCAATGATGTTAGAGGGGTGTTCAAATATGACAGGAACAATGCTTGACATAAATTTCCTTAGACTATGAAAACAAATCAAAATTAAAGTAAACCATTCTGTAATTCACATTCTTGATATGTGTCTTTCTTTTACTGTCTCACAGATCTCAGAATACCTGGTGATTCCTACTTAGCTAAGCAAGAAGGCACTACTCCAGATCTGAAGGGTATCCACCACGTAGCATCTTCTTAGGTCACTTGTAGACTGTGTTTTCCAATGACTCTCCTTCAGGCTTAGGCATGCGTTCCTTCCTCTCCTGTCCCGGCATACCTTCTCATAACATATATTTACCTAAGCGGATTCATACCTATCCTTGAAATTTAGCTTCAGCATCACTTCATTCAGAAATTATTTCCTGACTCCACATTTGATTTGGACACACTTTTTATAGCTGGTTTAATAGTCTCCTCTTCTTTCATCTCAACAAATTTTTCTCACTGGCCTATCATCACAGTCATTGCATTGTGGACACAGCACAGAAAGGGATGCTGAAACTGGCAGAGGATGTACACTTGCCTGTCATTTTAGCCTTCACCTCCTACTCTCCATGTATACTTCCATCACCATAGTCTTCATCATAGCCTTCTTCACTACCTTCTTAGTTGTTATTCATATCATAGCTATACATGTGCTTTGTATGCATTCTGGTGTGTAATCTCCATGTCAACTCGATGACATAAGTGATACTTCGGTTCCTGCGCAGTGTGCAAAGACTTGTAGAAATTAGAAACGTGCTAGAGTTTATGCTGTGATTCATACCTGTAGTCTAGCTGACTCTAGAACTCTGAGCAAAATGTCATGGAACCTCAATAACAACAAATAACATTATGTAGGGCCATTCCCTTATCCTCTACAATACTTATTGTCATATACAGAGACAATATTGAAAAGCATCTGTTGGTAAAACAAATTGGAATGTCATGTGCTAAGAGAAGCAAAACCTGCTTATTCATGACCAAGGCTTCTACTTCTCAGAGCTAGAAGTTTTGAATTATGGCACAAGTTCTTGACTTTCCTTGGAATACCATCAACACATAATTTCTCTAATCTTTGGGATGTTGGAGATCAGCCCCCACTTTCTATCCAAGACTGGTTACATACACCTTGACCACATTCTTAGGAGTTGAGAGTCTTGGTTAGGAAAGTGTCTACTGAATAAACCAGAGTGATTGACTTGCAGTAGTCATCCTACATTCATATGTTTAAGGCATTATTTATTCCCATAAAAAATTTTCTATATAATAAAACAGAAATTGAATTATTTGAGATATAGATAGTGTCTCCTGCATGTATCATCATTTCTGTTTGCCTCTGCAGTGCTTAGGGGAAGTTACATGCATGTCTGTAGAGGTACTGAAACATGAAAGTATGTACAAATGACCCTCATCTTGAAAGTTAATGAGGAAAGACTTGGGGACAGTGTTCTATTATCTGAAGGGCAATAGAGGAAGAAGGAAGGATGGAAATAATAAGTGGTGAGAATAAAGATAAAGGCTGGCAGAATAAAAAGAACCCTGGAAAGATCAGAGAAGTCAGGATTTCACAGCTACATCTGCCATGTCCAGAAAGGTGAACAGCGGCAGAAAGGTGAATAGCAGGAGGTTAAAATATGGCTATCAGTTTTAACTTTTGATATAGAAACATTTAAAATAATTTTTAAAAAATAAATATATTTCATATTCCTTAAAGAGAGAAATAAATCCTCCACTACTATCTTTCGACATTTACGAGTATAATCTCTGATTCTGGGGTCAAAAATTCTTGGGAACCACGGAGGCAGCTCAGCATGCAGGACAGCACAGAAGAGGGGCTCTACACACATGCGGACTGTCTTCCCAGAAGAGTAACACACAGAACAGACACATGCAGACTGTCTTCCCAGAAGAACAACATGCAGAATGGACACATGCGGACTGTCTTCCCAGAAGAATAACACACAGAATGGACACATGCGGACTGTCTTCCCGGAAGAATAACACACAGAATGGACACATGTGGACTGTCTTCCCAGAAGAATAATATGCAGAACAGACACATGCGGACTGTCTTCCCGGAAGAACAACATGCAGAACGGACACATGTGGAATGTCTTCCTGGAAGAATAACATGCAGAATGGACACATGGAAACTGTCTTCCCAGAAGAATAATAGGCAGAATGGACACATGCGGACTGTCTTCCTGGAAGAATAGCACACAAAATGTACACATGCGGACTGTCTTCCTGGAAGAATAGCACGCAAAATGTACACATGCGGACTGTCTTCCCAGAATAATAACATGCAGAATGCACACATGCGAACTGTCTTCCCAGAAGAATAACACACAGAATGGACACATGTGGACTGTCTTCCTGGAAGAACAACACGCAGAACGGACGCATGCAGACTGTCTTCCCAGAACAACATGCAGAACGGACACATGCGGACTGTCTTCCAGGAAGAATAACATGCAGAACGGACACATGCAGACCATCCTCCAGGAAGAGCAACATGCAGAATGGATACATGTGGACTGTCTTCCCGGAAGAACAACACGCAGAACGGACACATGCGGACCATCTTCCTGGAAGAACAACACGCAGAATGAACACATGTGGACCGTCTTCTCAGAAGAATAACATGCAGAACAGACACATGCAGACTGTCTTCCTGAAAGAACAACACACAGAACGGACACATGTGGACCATCTTCTCAGAAGAATAACATGCAGAATGGACACATGAGGACTGTCTTCCTGGGAGAACAACACTCAGAACGGACGCATGCGGACTGTCTTCTTGGAAGTATAACACGCAGAACAGCCGCATTCGGAATGTCTTCCCAGAAGAATAACACGCAGAATGGACACCTGCGGAATGTCTTCCAGGAAGAATAACACACAGAATGCACACCTGCGGAATGTCTTCCAGGAAGAACAACACACAGAATGAACACATGCAGATTGTTTTTTTGGAAGAATAACATGCAGAATGGACACATGAGGACTGTCTTGCCAGAAGAATAACACAGACTAACACGCATTATGCACACATGCAGACTGTCTTCCCGGAAGAATAACATGCAGAACTCACACATGCAGACTGTCTTCCCAGAAGAATAACATGCACAACTGACACATGTGGACTGTCTTCCCAGAAGAATAACACACATAATGGACACATGTGGACTGTCTTCTGGGAAGAATAACATGCAGAACGGACACATGTGGACTGTCTTCCCAGAAGAATAACACGTGGAATGGACACATGCAGACTGTCTTTCCAGAAGAATAACATGCAGAATGGACACAGGTGGACTGTCTTCCCAGAAGTATAACAGGCAGAATGGATACCTGCGGACTGTCTTCCTGGCTCAGTATCTTTTAACTCTTTGCTATATTTATGCATATATTTATATATATACACACATACATACATACACATATATACATTTCTGCTCATTTATTGAAAGCAAATTATATACATGACAATCTATGCATAAAAATAAAATAGTACCCTACAGTAACCCCAATATCATTTTTATGCTTTGAATACTAACTATAATTCCTTCATAATTTATAGCACTAAGACCATATTTAGCTTTTCCAATTATAAAAAAATATTGTTTA
Source organism: Leontopithecus rosalia (assembly GCA_028533165.1). NCBI lineage: Eukaryota > Metazoa > Chordata > Mammalia > Primates > Cebidae > Leontopithecus > Leontopithecus rosalia. Next base: position 137,542,941 of record CM052654.1, read on the forward strand.
TAATGGCTTTTGTCTTGGACAAGAATCTGATCAAATTTCATTCAATTCATTTGGATTTAATTTCTCTTTTGCCTCTTTAAATCTAGAAAATTCCCTACAGTTTTTATTTATATTTATTATTGTTTTGCAAAACATTGAAATTTGAAGAACACAGGAGTATTGGTTGAGACCATCTAAAGGCTGAGTGTGCCTAAGTTGTTTTGGCAGATAGTTCTGTAACCCCAGAATTTCCTGTAAACTAGACGTTAGATTATCTTCTTAGAATCAAGTTGAACCAGTTCAGCAAGAATTGGTTGCTGGTTGAATTGTGCCTCTCCAAAAAAGATGCACTCACCTCCTTAGATTATGACCTTAGTTGTAAATAGGATCACTGCTGATGTCATTAGTTAAAATGAGGCACGGTGGCCCCTGGTGTCCTTGTAAAAAACTGTGAAGACAGATCTACTCAGGAGAACATCCCGATGACAAAGGCAGAGATGAGGGGTAACCAGCTTCAAACCAGGGACTGACAGTGCCAGGTCCTCACCAAAGCCTGGAGCGACAATGAAGGCTTGCCCTACAGGTTCCAGAGGAAGCATGGCCCTGCTGATACCTTAAATCCTGACGTACTTGAAGCATCCTAGTCTGTGGCACTTGGTTAAGGCAGTCTAGAAAACTAGTCTCAAAGCAAACTAAATATGGCCTGAGAAGGACTCCGTACTTCTATATTTGAGTCCTTGTAGATGAACTGTAACCTAGCTTAATTCTCAGACAAAATTGAAAACCTAACTTCGTAGTGTGCACCTGTCTCAGTAGCTGAGTGTCTGCCAGCCCAGCGGTTATACTTGAACCACTCGTACACTGCTGAATGTTAAAAACGCGTTCAAACAGGGCAAAGACCAACTTGTAACCATTCTCGCTGTTTCTGTAACTCACTTGTGATTCCTGTACACCACTTTAACTTTTTTGTCTATAAATTTGTTCTGACCACAAGGCATCCCTGGATTCTCTGTGAATCTGTTGTGATTCTGGGGGCTGCCCCATTTGCGGATCAGTCATTGCTCAGTTAAACTACTTAAATTTAATTCAGCTGAAGCTTTTCTTCCATCACCAGGAAAACAAGCAATGCGGTGTAGGTGGAGATGAACTGCATTGGAGGTGTATGGTGTCACCTCATTATTTATGGGGCGAAATCTGATAACTTGGGGAAGATTGGGAAGATTAATTATAATGGTATTTTTTGTTTTGTTTTGTGTTCCTTTCCAATTCATGAGTAGAGTTAACCTTTGGAACTGTGGAAATACCTGAACAAGTGCTCAGAAAATGACTTTACTGTCCGTTCATAACTGATCATTGTTGAGTGAATCAATCGTTTTCTTTCAAGTTGAAAGAGGGCGTTTTCTGGCTTCTTCCATGTTTATGGACTAGTTCTATTCCAAAAAGAGAAATTTTTTCCTCATGAACTGGGGATGAACTATGATAGTTCTACCTAAAGTGCATGAAAAACATTTAGTTGTCACCAGTAACAATGTCAAATGATGTGCTTTCTCCACCCACCCCAGCTTCACATCGCCAAAAACACGTGGCTTTTTATGGATTCAATGTGGTATAATAAAATACAGTGAGTATTCATTTTTGATGTTCACGTATCCCATATTTGTCCGATAGAAGCAACTTGAATCTAACTCTTCTGTGCTTTAAACATACCCTCCTTGGTCTTTTTTTTTTTCTCTTTTCTTTTTTGAGATGGAGTTTTGCTCTTGTTACCCAGGCTCGAGTGCAATGGTGCGATCTCGGCTCACCGCAACCTCCACCTGCTGGGTTCAGGCAATTCTCCTGCCTCAGCCTCCTGAGTAGCTGGGATTACAGGCACACACCACCATGCCCAGCTAATTTTTTGTATAATTTTTTTTAGTAGAGACGGGGTTTCACCATATTGACCAGGATGGTCTCAATCTCTTGACCTCGTGATCCACCCGCCTCGGCATCCCAAAGTGCTGGGATTACAGGCTTGAGCCACCGCGCCCGGCCCTCCTTGGTCTTTTGTATCTTGCTGTTTTCTGGCACAAGATGTTCTAGGGTAACTCTGTCCTCTGTCTTAGAACTTCTCCAGTTGTTTTTTAGTTCCTGTATTGGAAAAGTGTATTTAGAAATAGTTATTAGATACTAGTGGTTCTGACTACTTCTCAAGTTTATGTCTTTTAGGGTCTTTCAGAAAAGAGAGCTGGAGTTATTTTTAATAAAAGATCCTTAGCACATAGTCACATTTCCAATTTAAATTTAACATTTCAGGGTATTTTCTTAACTTCTTATGTGCTATGATATCTGTATCTGTTTCTCTTTCTGAAACCGGAAATCTCAGTTTTTTACATAACTTTAATATATATTCTTATATGAGAAACCTCATCATTTGTTTTTACATATTTTTATCTTTTTTCAGTATTCTAATGTTTCTATCACAAGAATTTTACAAAGTTATGTTTATTCTTATTTTAAATTTTGTGTTATTGCTACTATAAATTATCTAATTTCTTATGGTTTCTACCTTTTGAGAAGATCTATTTTAAGAGTGCAGACAAGCTTAGTATCAAATCTTGTGTTGTTGAGAGTGTTATCATTAGAAAACATTCCTGTTTATATTTTCTGCTACCTGATATAATACAGCTGCTTCATTTGGGTTGTTTTTCCATTTGTTATGCTTGGCATTTGCCCATCATAAATTTAATTGCTTTTTCCTTAGATTTAAGTATGTCTACCAAAATTCTCCTATATTTATTTTATTTATACATTTTATATGAGATGAAGTGCAGCGATATTTATTTTATTTATACATTTTATATGAGATGAAGTGCAGCGGTGTGGTCTTGACTCACTGCATCCTCTGCCTCCTGGGTTTAAGCAATTCTCCTGCCTCAGCCTCCCGAGTAGCTGGGATTACAGGCATGTGCCACCGTGTCTGGCTAATTTTTGTATTTTTAGTAGAGACAGGGTTTTGCCACATTGGTCAGGCTGGCCTGAACTCCTGACCTCAGGTGATCCACCTGATCACCTTGGCCTCCCAAAGTGCTGGGATTACAGGTGTGAGTCACCATGCTCGGCCTCAAAATTTTTCTTAAATAGGATGATTTGGTTCATTCCTATCCAATGTAATTGCTTAATGAGTCTCTTATTTCATTCAACTTTCCTTTCATCTTGCTTTTCTTCCTGTTTTATGCCTTACCTTCTCTTTGAATGATTTTTTTCTCCCTCACGCCATTTTCTTTATTGGTTTTTGTGCTCTGTACCCTAATTTTGCCTTTCTATGGGTTATTAAACTAATCTTAAGATTTCTACTTTACTTGTTGAAATCTAAATTAAATCAATAGTTTTGTCTTTTTATTTAAAAATAAAAGGAGTTTTTGGTCATTTATACTGCAAAATTAAAAAGCTTTTACTCTATTATAATTTTAAAATTAATACCAAGTTCCTTCTAATAGATTATACTATTCCTAAGCCAAAGTAAAAATAAATTACTATATAAATCTCTTAATTTGCAGAATGAATGATCTGAAATACCCCTGCTTCACAGTCAGTAATTCAAGTCTCGATGACTTGTGTGAAAATGTCCCTCAATATCACAAAATGTTTATGTCCTGAAGGCCACAGCTTTACAGCTTCTTCTTATAGATTTTTGAGCGTTCTGACTCTGGACACAATTATTGGTTAGGGCAAAAAAATTGCATTTGGACTGTGATTAAGTTGACTTAAGCTGAAGGCTAGTCTGTTTTAAACTGATAATAGCCAGAATTAAGGCCTCAGTCTTTAGGAAGGAGTTTTCTTCAAGATTCATCAATCAGGAAAATGTGCAGATGATCATACGTTTAAATTCACCTTTCTGTAGAATAAAGTAGTGTGAGCAAATAATCCATTATAGTTTGCTGCTTTGAGGCACATGAAGACACTATTGGAAACTGTGTAAGGAAATGTGCTCAGTGACCATTAGTGGTACAGTGACAAGCAGGAGAGCACAGCCGAGGTCCCACCGAATGCACTCAGCGAATCATCAGACCAGTGTGGAGCCAGGACCAGCACAGCCTCAAACCCTTCAACGAAACTTGCTGCTGGTTCGCAGATCGCCACTTCCTTTCATTTGCAATACAAACGACATTTTATCTAATATCGAGAAGAGAAGACAATTACTTTCTGCTGCAGAAAAAACACTGTTGTTCTGCCTTATTGGTGAAGTAGGAGAGAAATGATATTCAAAAGTAATAAACTGTGTGTGCAGAGAAAATGACTTTGCTCCCTGTGGTGTATTCAGCGCATTATATAGTAAACTTTCATTTGCAGAAAACGTATTACCTTTTACACCGAATGTCAGAATCTCAAGTGGTAGTTTTTGAACATTATTTTATATGCTTTTCACTTCGACAGCTCTTGGTTTCAGCTTGGAGGACTAGTTTATCAGTGACACATCATGGCAAATTAATAGGTACAGATAAAACCTCCCATAAATATTCATTACATCTCATTACTGCAAATTAATGAGATATTTTTAAATTAAACTTGGTCACATTTGGTACTGAGAATCTTGTTTTAGTATATGATGCTCAGAGATAAGTTATAATATTTAAAATGATTGAGCTCGTTATGAAAAACAGATAGGCATTTTAGTAACAATTTAGATAAAGACTAACAACTATTACACTTGATTTTAGAAATTATGAGAAATTCTCTTTATAGTTTTATATTTCTAAACTACTTGAATAACACTTTGGTCTCACATAATATTGCAAAGCAAAGAACTTTATATGTAGGACGCTATACTGCGTTTCAATAATTCAGAAAATATGTCTGTACTTAGAAGTGCTAGCCATAATAAATCAAATTTAACAGTAAATATTTTTTTGCACAAATAATGATTTTTTTCATCTGCTTTAAGAATCTGAGCAAATATTCAAGGAATTTTTAGGAAAATAAATGCATATAGGAAAAATTTTATAAACCAGTTAGAGCAGATTTCACCTGCTTGGTGAATTATGCAGTTCTCTAAGTGATGACTAGGTGGGAACTATGCATCTACGAAGGCCTCAGGTTCTGCTCTAGTGAGTAACACAAGGGAGGTCTTCCCTGCCCTGCCTGGACCGGAGACAATCATGCAGATTGCAATGAATTGGATCATTTTTATGTAACTTGGTTCTCACACCCTCTCTTCAGACACATATCTTTTAAACATTTATTTTTAAGACAGATCTTCCTATGTCGTCCAGACTGGAGTGCAGTGGCTCTTCAGAGGCACATTCACAGATCCTCAAACTCCTGTACTCAACTGATCTTCCTGCCTCAGCCTCCTGAGTAGCTAGGACTACAGGTGCACATGGCCGTGCCTGGCTAGATATAGCTTAGTGAAGGACCTCACTTTTTCTGTTTCTTAACTTATTTCAAAGAGATTGTAGCATTCCTGTTTTTCTGGTATAACTGCTCCAACATAAAGGAAGAGCCTTTGGTTAGCAGCCCTTGATGAGCACGTTTGACGGTCTTCTCTCAGTCAGGCACATGAGCGACACTGCAGCTTCACATGGGAATAAGATTAACCATCCTACAGACGCTGATAATGAAATTCAACCATTCATGCAAGATTTGATTACCTGACTCTATTGATCATTTAAGTTCATTCCTCCAATAAATACATTTTAGTCCACATGAAAAAAATACCCAGTCAATGGGTTCATTTAAGTTCACTCCTCCAAAATATAAATTTTAGTCCAAATGAAAAAATATCCAGAGTCAAATGCTCTAAAACAAAACAAATCCTCTTAAGCTCTCTGAGACTTTGTTTTATCATCAAAATGGAAGTTACCTGATTAGATAATATCTGAGCTAATTTCTCCTTTAATGTTCTAATATTCTAATTATATTTAATGCTAATATTTTTAGGAAGCACAATTTTTGTATGTTTTATTACATTTACTAGTCTGATATCTTCTACAGCAAAATAATTTTTACTCTTTGGCATTTAAATCTATATCCCTTTATTCATTAAATATTTACATAGATAGCACCTCTAGAATATAAGTTCCCAAGAGAGAAGTTTTGCATGTCTTGTAGACTTTTGTGTCCCTAGGACTCAGAACGAGGCCAAGCACACAGGAGGCATTTCCTGAACACAGGTGAGTGAGGGCAAGTCTTCTATAAAAGATTCAGTGATAATTACAGGTGTTCTTTCATCATGAAGCGTTCATAATCAAGTAGATATGGCAAGAAAGATACAAAAAGTCATTATACAAGAGATTGTATAGTGAATGTTGTGAAGGTCATTGAGAAAGAATACAGAGAAAGTAGAGAGCTGCCTAGCATTCCCCAAGGAAAAAAAAATGATAATTTGGATTTTTAAGGCATGAACTCCTGAACTCCAGGATAAGAAGTTTGAAATCCAGAGAAATATCTTGCCTGTTGTTAACTTCTGTAGCTTTGTTTTAGAATCAGCTTACTTGATACCATCAAAAACAAACAAACAAATCCCCCTTGAAAAAAACAAACGAAAACAATCAGAGGATTTGTGGAATGCAGTTGAGTACACAGGTCAATTTGGGGAAAACTGGGATCTCTCCCATGTTATGGCTATTTATGCATACGCCTGTTTTACCTATAACTGTATATGGACTTCCTTTAACGTGTTCAAGATAAAGCTTCATGCTTCTCCAGAGTAAATTTACACATGTTTTTAAAATACATTGTTAGTTACAAATATATTCTTTTATTATAAATTACAAGCTTGTGATATGTTTGCTATTTCAGTGTGAAAATCCTATTACTTTTAAGTATGAATCTTATAGTGTGTAACCTAGCTTAATTTCCAATATTAATTCTAGAGATTTGTCTGTAGAAGTTTTTGAGACTGCTACATAAACAATCATACTATGTGTGAATTATGACCATTTTCTTTTTTCCCTTTTTAATTCTCACGCATTTTATATATTTTTCTTTTTCCTTTCCTTACTGGAAGATATATATATATGCTTTATACTATTTATTTCTAGGAACCCAATGATACACTTTAGAACTTATTTTCTTTATTTTTTACAAATGATTCTTTTTGTTGTTGTTTGTTTGTTTTAACAGGTATGATGAAACTGGGAAACTGGTATTGTTTCTGACTATATTTAATAATAATTTTTGTTTAAGTTTTATGATGTCATATGTTTCCTGTAATTCCTTCATCAGGTGAAGCACTTATTGAAGTGCTCTTATTATAGTTTTCTAAAAGTTTTTTATTATGCATTATCTCTAATACTTGAATTAGTTTTGAAGATTTATGCTTTTCAAGAAAATTGTCCCTGTTTTCTAGGTTCTAAAATGCACTGGCACATTTTTTCATAAGTCTGTTATCATTTTAGTCTTTATTACGTGCAGTGATAATTCCCATTTTCATTTCCAATATTGGCTCTTTGCACATTTTCTCTTTATTTTTCCTTTGACCATCATTGCCAGAGGTTTGTCCATCTTATTACACTTTCAAAAACAAATAATCTGGCACTGTGAATGAGCTCAATTATTCCTTTGTTTTCTATTTTATGAATCTCTGCTTTCATGCTTATTACTTCCTTTCCCCTGCATCTTTGAGTTTATTCTGTGGCTATTCTGCTTACTTCTTCTACTGGATGCCTGACTCATTAATTTTTAGCCATTCTTATTTTTCAATATGTGTGCTTTAAATATACACTTAAGACACTCCTCAGTTGTAGCCCTGCTTTTTTGGTGTAAAGCACTTTTGTTATTATGTATTTTAAAGTATTTTTATTTCGATTGCTTCACATATAATATATGACACTGGGAAGTGTGTTTTTAAATTTCTGAGTGCGTTTAAGAGCTGCGTTTCTTAAAACTTGCCTCCTAGATTAGCAACATAAGCATCATTTGAGAACTTGCTAGAAATGCAAATATGGGACTCACCTTACACTTTCTAAGGCAGAAATTTGGCTGGGTCCAAAAAATGTGTTTCAAAAAGCCATTAATTGGAGTTCTATATACATTAAAAATCAGATGATTTGTTTTAGAAATAGATATTTGAAAGCAGAGAGTATGCACTGAATCATAGTGACGTTAAAATGTCCATTAATACCTTGATAAGCAGCCCCTTTTTGTAAATGTCCTTTGTGTGCTTCTGAAGCATATTTACCTCCAATCATTAGATGTGTAGTATATTTGCTGTACCAAGATGATTAATTGTGTTGTTTCAAACCTACTGTATCTAAATGTTTTTTTCATACATTCTATCAATTAATGAGAGAATGAATAAAAATCTCTGGCATGATAGATTTTCCAATTTCTCCTTTCTATCTTTCTTTTTTAATCTCACATATTTGGAAGGTACACTATTATATGGGTTTTTTTTCTTTTAAAAAACAATTATGTTGAGATATAATTTACATATTTTGAGATTAGCCCATTTACAGTTACAATAGAATAGTTTAATATAGACAGTTATGTAACCATTGAAATAGTATCATTTAAAACAATTTCATCAGCTCTAAAACCTCTGGCAATCACTTTCCATTTGTTCCTCCAGCAAAACTAACCATTAATCAAGTATTTATTCTTAAAGATTTGCCTTTTATGGATATTTCATGTAATTGGAATCCTACAACGTGTGGGGTTTTAGGTCTGGCTGCTCTCATTTAGCATAACGTTTTCAAGGTTCATGCAGGCTGTATCATGCATCTGCTTAATTCCTTTTCATTGTCAGGTACACTCTATTGGATAGATTTACTGTATTTTGTTTATTCACTTCTGAGTAGATAGATATTTGGCTTGTTTTCACTTCTTGATTTCATGAATAATGATACTAACACTAAATGTGTGCAAGTATTTGTGTGGACATATGTTTGCATAGTTCTTGAACTAGCAGTGGAACTGCTGGCTAGGTAATATACTAACTCTGTGTTAAGCATTTTGAGGAACTACCGTAGTGTTTTTCTAAGTGCACCATTTAGCAGTGCATGAGGATTTCAGCTTCCTCACACCCAGACTAACACTTGGTTTTGGTCTGTGATTTTTATTACAGTCTTGCTAGATCATGTGAGGTGGTATGTTATGGTGCTCTTGATTTGCATTGCTCAGATGACTGAAGATGTCAAGCATCTTTTCATATGCTTATTAGCAGATTCATGTTTTTGGAGAAATGCCTATCAAACTGCATGCTCATTTTTATACTGAGTTGTATATGGCCTTTGTATGTCCTGGATACAATTCAATTATCAGATATATGATTTGTAAATATTTTCACCCTTTCTTTGGGGATGTTTTTAATTTCTTGATAGTGCCTTTAAACATAAATATCTTTAATTTTTATAAAGTCCAAATTATTAATGTTCTTTTGTTGTTAGTACTTCTGGTGTCAAATATAGTAATTAATTGCTGAATCTGAGATTATGAAGATTTATGTCTATGTTTTTTAATAGTTTGATGGCTCAATGATTATTAAATTGTTAATAATTAATGATGTATATATTAATAATAACTAATGATGTAATTACTAATAAGACTTCTGTTTGCAGTGTTCTCTACGTGTCAACTGGATCAAGTTTATGAATCATGTCATTTACATTTTCTATACTCTTAATGATTATTTTGAATACTTATTAAATTAGCTCCTAAGACAGTATGATATGTTCTTTGACTTGTGAATATGCTTACATCGATTTTAGTTATTTAAATTTTGCTTTATATATTTTGAATCTATATCATTAGTTACCTATAAATTTAAATTTATTATATATTTCTTATGGAATATCTGTTCATCATAAGGAATTTCTTCTTGCCTTAAAGTCTACTCATTTATTACCTTAATTATAGCTCCTTTTAATGATTAGTATCTGACATAACATTTCCATTTTCTTATCTGCAATCTGTTGAGGTCGTTATGTTTAATTTCTTGCCTAAAAGCAGTATAAAGATTTTATTTTAATATAGTCTATCAATCATTGTCTTTTTAAAGTATTTAATACATTTATAGTTAATATAATTGCTGACATATTTGAATTACCCCTAATTCCATCAAGCATTTTTCTTTTTTTGAGGCAGAGTCTAACTCTGTTGCCTGGGCTGGAGTGCAGTGGAGCAATCTGTGCTCACTGCAACCTCTGCTTCCTGGGTTCTCCTGCCTCAGCCTCCTGAGTAGCTGGAATTACAGGCTCTTGCCACCACACCTGGCTTATTTTTGCATTTTTAGTAGAGATGGGGTTTCATTATGTTGGTCAGGCTGTTCTCGAACTCATGACCTCATGATCTGCCCACCTCAGCCTACCAAAGTGCTGGGATTACAGGCGTGAGTCAACACACCTGGCCCTCTATTATGCATTATTACACCTTTATTAATAAAGATACTCCTAAGTGAAAGTCTCCTTGTAGTGTTTATGTTAGCATGGGTTTATTTGCAATGAAATCTCTCATTTTTTTTTCTGGAAATGTTTTTGTCTTCATTTTTGAATAATATTTTTACCAGATATAGAATTCCAGATCATCAGTTACTTTCTTTCAGAACTTTACATTTGTCATTCCTTTGTCATTATGCTTTCTTCATTCTGTGAGAGTTAAACATAGGTCCTACTGTTTCTTTGCAGGCAAAGACTTTTTAAATATTGTTTCTGCTTCATTCTGTTATATTCTAACATTCCAATATTACAAAATATTAGACTTTTTCACAAAGCCTTATGTATCTTTAGTTTTTTTCCCCCTGTTTTCTTCCTCTCCTTTTTTATTGTCTTTCTACACTTGGTTTGGACATTTTCTTTTTTCTTTTTTTTTTTTTGAGACAGAGTCTTACTCTGTTGCCAGACAGGAGCACAGTGGCGCAATCTTGGCTCACTGCAACCTCCTCCTGGGTTCAAGCTATTCTCCCGCCTCAGCCTCCCGAGTAGCTGGGACCACAGGCACATACCACCATGCCCGGCTAATTTTTTTTTGTATTTTTAGTAGAGAGGGGGTTTCACCATGGCCAGGATGGTCTCGATCTCTTGACCTCGTGATCCACCCGCCTTGGCCTCCCAAAGTGCTGGATTACAGGCGTGAGCCACCGCACCTGGCTGGTTTGCACATTTTCTAATAACTCTCTTCAGGATAGTCAAATATGCTGATAGACCCATATGCATGTCTTTACTTTCAATTTATGATATGCTTTAGTTTTTGAATACACATTTCTTTCTTTATACTTATCTCAGAGGTTGGTGGAATTCCTCATGGTTTCCTGGAACATTTTGATCATTGCTTTTAAATCTCTGACCACACCAATAACTGGATCACTGGTAGCTTCACTATTGCTCTTGCCTCTCAGGGTATCACACAATTTTTGACAGAATCTTTCATATTTTATATTTAAATCTTTTTAATAGAAAAAGATCCAGATTTTTTTTTCCAGAAAGTGTTTTTCTAACTTTGTGCTAGAAAAATTAAGTGCAGATCATCTTAATTCTGTCAGGGATTAAGCTGCTAGAGGTTCGAGCACTCATGGGAGGCTTTCTATCCGACAAGCTTAAAGTTCAACATAGCGACATCCCTTTTCAAAACTTGGAATGAAGTAGGTAGTGGACAATACACTGGACTTGGAATAAGAAAAACGGGATTCTGGCAAAATCTAACTGTTAACTACCAGATTCCACTTTCCCTTAACTAGTCATGTGCACTAGCATTAGATGGGCCAGGATCAGGCTTCAGGGGTGGCTAAGGGGGACTTGGACTGAGCATTGTGCTTGGTGCCACCTCCCAGCCACTCTGCTTACTTCCCCAGGCCTGCACAGGCATGCATTTACCCTTCATCTCCTGTATTAGCTTTCAGAGGGTCCATGCAATCCTCTTGCAATTTATTTTTCTTCACTATTATTTAGAATATCAGTATTCTAAATAACTAACAGTGAATATCTATTATTTAGAATATTCTTCACTATTATTTAGAATATTGGTATTCTGAAAATCTAACAATAAATATCTATTATTTAGAATATCAGTATTCTAAATAATAGATGTAGAATATTTGGATTTCAGAGTAGTTTTTATGTATGTTAATATAATTTACTTTTCTTAAAATTAATTCACAAATGCTCAGAGTCAGGATCAACATCAGAATCCACTCATGGATTTACATCTGCTGGGTGCACAGGTGAATCAGAATTGCTCAGGAGATAGAAAAGCTTGTTTAAAAATTATTTTATGCTTGCCTGGTTGGAATTTTTGTTTTGTTTGGTTTTGTTGTTTTTTGAGATTTAGACCTCCACTTACACTTTTACCTGAGATGACATATTTTCTGTTCATCCTAGGAAAAAATAACAGAAAATGTTTTTCAAGTTTTCAAGGTTGTGTGATTGGCTAGAGATGAGGGATGAGAAAACATTTGTATTAGCATCCCCATTTGTATACTGTTTGGTAGAATAAGAATATTGTATCAGCCTGGCAGTGACAATTGCTCATGCTGAGTAGGAGTGGAGATGTATATTACTTCATGCTCCATTAGTGACTTCAAAAGTCACTCTTTCAATTACTCTCAGTTGCAATCTTGGCTAATTAAAGGTTGCGAGTCATATGGACAGCTTCCAGCTAATGTAAAGTTTTAAAAAGTAGAAACTCCTTGCTATTAAAATAGTTTTCATTTTTCTAAAGTTATTATGCTATATCCCCTGCCTTCCCTTGGTGTTTTTAAGTCTATTAAGGTTTAAAGCAGAGCTGGAGTAGTCTATAACAAACTCACAATGTTCAGGCTCGGCATCTGTGACAAAAGCCACGGTGTTCTTTCCTGTCCCTTTGGGTCAGCAAATAATGCTTAATGATGACACAATCTTGCAATGAAAATAAATACACAGCTCAATGTATCAAGCAGGTCCTACAAAAATGCTGGTTAATGTTTTAAACGTAAATCAAACAGAAACATAACATTTTCCTTTAAATACAGATTTCTGAATTAAGGAGGCAGAGGTTTTGCAAAATGCTTGAAGGCCTTTGAAAGCCTTTTCCAGCACTTTCTAAACAGTTAACTTCTTCAAAGGCAGTAATAATAAACAATAACAAAACTTTGGCATATCTGGTTTGTGAAGAATGAAAAACCTGAAAAGGAAAAGAAAACCTGCAGTCTGGGAGAGAGTAAAGGTGAAGGCGGCTCCAACCTCAAAAAGAGCTTGGTCCCGTTTGGAAAAATTTGATGATTATGTTTATTTTATTTCTCTCAAAATGGGTAACAAAACTCGAAGAGACCATTTATTGGAATAACTGACAAATCTGCATCATTTGTTAATGACTACTTCAGCATCATGCTGCTTTATTTCACAAACTTCCTGCTGTTGCCCGGCAATCAATATTTTGGTTTTTGACCAACATTTTCTTAAATGAGGGTTTAGTAGCACATCAACATTGTAGATATTTGAAAAAAAATAAAATAAATAAAACAAGGAAAAATATGGCAGTTTCATTCCTTTGGATGCATAGCTGTGGTTGCAAAACCTTTCAAGAAAGTATAAACAGTAATAAACTATAACAAAACTAGAAATATTTTGGAAGACAGAGGAGGGTTGTAAAAATACCCAATTCGTTAATGCATGTGAACTTCAGCAATTTTGTTTTCATGGTTTTCTTTTTGCCTTGAGTCATGCAGGGCTTCCGGAGCACCAGACTGTTTCCTAGTGTTACTATGGCTTTGCATGCTGGGGTCGGGAAGCTGTGGGAGCAATCTCTTTGGACATCCTGGAGAGTTTATGTGTTTGGTGAACATGAAGCATGACCAATGTCTCCAACAGATCTTCTTTAAACACTGCATGTGGACACTGCTTACAAAGCATTCTTTAAAGCTGAGTATTTGGTTCATCTCTTTTACTTCAGTATTTTAAGTGTGTGGATCTGTTTCAGATTCAACTGGGATTGCTATTGTTACACTCAAGTCATGGGTATCGAGGTCAGAGATATCTGTGTTTACAACCTGGCTCAGCTGATTATCAACTGCGTGGAAAGTTTCTTAATCCATCCTTTTCAGTCACATGCACCTGAATATATAACAATATATAAGGATAACATATGTAAATAAATATATATCAATATTTATTTTGTGTTGTTGTTTCTATTGATAGATAACAATAAAACTTTCTTGGCATAGCTGTCATTAGGGTTCAAAGATGTTTCATTTATGGAAGCACTGCTCACCATGACTGATTTGTGGGAATATTTTCACATACAGAAGCTATTTGTTTTATTCCAGAATCTTGGTTAGAAGTGAAAGCAATGATTAAGCTATCAAAGCGGTGGTTTTTCTGTTCATGCTACCAACCGCAGAAAGGAAGTATTGAGGAAATTTCTGAGGATTCTGAACCTGGCGGTGAGATGATTTATTTTGAGTTTTCTGTCCCTCGTCTGTTGGTCATGCTCCCTGAGGGTGGAAGACTGCATGGCAGTGAGCACAGCCACAGACACTGTGGTTTCTCGCCTTCTAGCTTCACAAGTGAAGACCTATCCCACTGGTTCTAGTTTGGAAAACTCTCTAGAAGACCTCCAATGAGGCTTAGCCTTAGACCATGTTTGTCCCCTGAAGGATGCTACAGTCTAGTTCCTACATTCCGCCCTGTGGCTAAGAAGCTGAAGATTGTTACCAGAGTGAGGCATATGAGGAGGATACCAGCTGAACTCGAGCAGCCATCACTGTGCTCTTTCGTTTTGTTCGGTTTGGTAGCCTTGCTCTGTGGCCCAGACTGGAGTGTAGAGGCATGATCTGGGCCCACTGCAAACTCTGCCTCCTGGGTTCAAGAGATTCCCCCTGCCTCAGCCTCCTGAGTAGCTGGGATTAGAGGTACGCACCCCAGCACCCAGCTAATTTTTTGTATTTTTAGTAGAGATGGGGGTTTCACCATGTTGGTTAGGTTGATCTTGAACTCCTGACCTTGTGATTCTCCTGCCTTGGCCTCCCAAAGTGCTGAGATTACAGGTGTGAGCCATCGCTCCTAGCCCACTGTGCTCTTTTAATGAAACCTGATGATCATGCCATTCTTACTTCCAAGAGCTCTTGTTTGTCTGTCATAAACCCCTGGGGTTGCACAAATGGAGAAGTGGATGTGCACCAGCAATGACAACACTATCAGAAATTCAGTGACATGAAAACAATGCCAAACTTAGGATGGTTTTCATTTTGCTCAGCTGCTTTCCAACTCAGAATTTTATCATTCCTCTAAGTCCCTAAATCTTTAAAATGTGGATAATTGTCCTTACACCATCTCACATGATTATTACAGAGACCAAAAAACAGATGTGATGGATTTTTAAAGGTATGTGGTGCTATCTAACAAATCACTTTAAGATTATGTGACTGGAAGAGGAGAGTGGAGAAGATGGTGCTGTAGGACCAACTCAGGATTGCAGCTCCCAGTGAATCTGCAGATGGTGAGTAGACACCACATTTCCAGATGGATCTTTATTACCCACAGACCAGGAGATTCCCAGGTGTAGAAGCTGCACGGGCTGCCAGTCCAGCTGTTTGGCCGGCACGGCTGTTTGGGCCAGGACTGCAGAGCAGCGGCACTCCATACAAAGTACACTGGTTTGGTTGCCATGTTAAACAGGCAACTGGAGATTTCGGAAGGCAGATTAGCACATTCATCTGATTAAACGGGACTTAAACAGAAAGCCAGGCCAGGAGATTCCCAGGCAGCAACGTGATTCCAGCCAGCGCAGTGGGTCACTGCATGGGAAATCACACAGATCCTGGCACCCTTTCAGCAGGCGACTGCATTCAGTTAGAACACGTTCTAACTCAATGCAAAGAAACTAAGAACCTTGAAAAAAGATTTGAGGAAATAATAACAAGAATTGACAACTTAGAGAGGAATGTGTGTGAATTGAAGGACTGAAAAACACAACATGAGAACTTCGCAAAGCATGCACAAGTTTCAACAGCCGAATTGACCAAGCAGAAGAAAGAATACCAGAAAAAAAAAGGGGGGCTCTGAGGCAGGGAGCCAGGTGATCAGGCTCAGAGGGTCCCACCCCCATAAAAACAAACAAAACAGCAATTGGAAATGCTTGGTGTTGAGAGTTTCACAGCAAGCACAGCTGAACCCAGGATGGTGCAGCTCAGAGCGGGAGGGGCGTCCACCATTATTGAGGCACTCAACCCCTATGGAGGTACACTGCCATTGTAGAAGCAGCCTGCCGTGGCTGAGGCAACCCGCCATTGCCGAGGCAACCCACCATAACAGAGAGAGTCCGCCACTACAGAGGTGGGCCACCATCACCATGGCAGCTCTAACCACACCCATATAAACAGGACTACAGGGAATTACACATGGCAGCAGGGCAGAGCCCACAGCAACAGGGTGGAGCCCACAGTAGCAGGGTGGAGCCCATGGCAGCTCAGCATAGCCACTACAGGCAAGCAGTGATTAGACTTCCTCCTTGCTGGGCAGGACAGTGCAACACATACTCATAAATAAAGCCTTAATTCCCCAGGACAGAGCACCTGAGGAAAAAAAAGGGGCTTTATGAGTTCTGCTGCTGCAGACTTAAATGTACCTGCCTAGCAGCCCTGAATGAACAATGGAGCTCACAGCTCAGCACTTGAGCTCCTATAAAGTACAGACTATCTCCTCAAGTATAAAGTACAGACAGTCTCCTCAAGCAGCTCCCTGACCCCTGTATATCCAAAGAGTCACCTCACAAAGGACTGATAAGATTGACATTTGGTGGGCATCATTCAGGGACAAAGATAGCAGAAGAAACGGGTAGCAACCCTCATGGTTCCACAGCTGCTACCCTTGCCTGTACCCCAGGCAAGCAGGGCCTGGAGTGGACCTCAGTAATCCTACAGTAGAGGGGCCAGACTGTTAGAAGGAAAACTAAGAAACAGAAATACTTCATCATCAGCAATCTGGACGTCCACTCAGAGACCCAATTGAAAAATCAGCAAGTACTAAGATGACAGATTGATAAATCCACAAAGATGGGAAGAAACCAGCACAAAAAGGAGGAAAACACCCGAAACCAGAACACCTTGCCTCCTACAAGGGACCACAACTCCTCACCAGCAAGGGAACAAAGCTGGATGGAGAATGAGTGTGATGAAATGACAGAATCAGACTTCAGAAGGTGGGTAATGAGAAACTTCCGTGAGCTAAAAGAACATGTTCTAACTCAATGCAAAGAAACTAAGAACCTTGAAAAAGGATTTGAGGAAATAATAACAAGAATGGACAACTTAGAGAGGAATATGAATGAATTGAAGGAGTGAAAAACACAACATGAGAACTTCGCAAAGCATGCACAAGTTTCAA
This sequence comes from Leontopithecus rosalia, assembly GCA_028533165.1. NCBI lineage: Eukaryota > Metazoa > Chordata > Mammalia > Primates > Cebidae > Leontopithecus > Leontopithecus rosalia. The sequence continues at coordinate 137,560,190 of CM052654.1, forward strand.
CAGCTGAATTGACCAAGCAGAAGAAAGGATATCAGAAGTCGAAGATCAACTCAATGAAATAAAATGAGAAG
>CM052654.1:137560760-137576589 GCA_028533165.1 Leontopithecus rosalia
ACATGCAGCTTAACTGCACACATGCAGGTATACCACACATGCAGGTATACCACACATGCAGGTATACCACACATGCAGCTTAACTGCACACATGCAGGTATACCACACATGCAGGTATACCACACATGCAGCTTAACTGCACACATGCAGCTATACCACACATGCAGGTATACCACACATGCAGCTTAACTGCACACATGCAGGTATACCACACATGCAGCTTAACTGCACACATGCAGGTATACCATACATGCTGCTGTACTACACATGCAGGTGTACCACATATGCAGATTCCTTCACAGAAGAGAGTCAGAACACTCTAGGAAGCATCACGCTGTATTTTGTTAGCATACTGGCTTTGTATTTCCTAAAGTGCATATTTTTTATATTATAAATAAAATAGATCCATCAAATTAATTTCATACAACTTCTTGAAGTGCATATGGTTAACCATTTACTGTTAGACTTTCTTACTCATAACTTTCTTTTTTTTAATTGCATTTTAGGTTTGGGGTACATGTGCATAACTTGCAAGATAGTTGCATAGGTACACACATGGCAGTGTGTTTTGCTGCCTTCCTTTGTAATTTTTATCATAAATACTTACTATGGTCACCTGAAATTTACTAATAACTTTTTAAGTTGATGGTGATGTTCTGTTTTATAGTTTTGATATTAATTTTTAGCCAAATATAGACAGCACTCTATTTTCTCCAAAAGAAAAACAGTGCTGATTTAGCAAACATGAACCTCCTTCTAACACAGCAATGCTATTCTTGATTTTCTTCTACATTTTTATTACCAAAATAGAACAAAATATTATTGTGGAATATTTGATTTTTTTTTTTTTTTGAGACGGAGTTTCACTCTTGTTACCCAGGCTGGAGTGCAATGGCGCGATCTCGGCTCACCACAACCTCCACCTCCTGGGTTCAGGCAATTCTCCCACCTCAGCCTCCTGAGTAGCTGGGAATACAGGCACGCGCCACCATGCCCAGCTAATTTTTTGTATCTTTAGTAGAGACGGGGTTTCACCATTTGACCAGGATGGTCTCAATCTCATGACCTCGTGATCCACCCGCCTCGGCCTCCCAAAGTGCTGGGATTACAGGCTTGAACCACCGCGCCCGGCCTGAAATATTTGATTTATATCATCAAACCATCAGGCATTATTGAATGGAAGATGTCTTAAGAAACATATAAAAATGCGATTTTCAAAATAATGAATATATGAGGAATAATGAGGAAAAACTCTTCCAAGTCAAATAGTCTTCATATGATGTTATGCAAGGAAATACTGGTTTGTTAATCATGTCAGAACACAATAGGAGAGAGGTGGAAACTTTACTTTAAATTCTAATTCTCAAATCTATTTTAAGTTAGAATATTTTGATTACATAAAGTGCCAACTTTTAATTACAATAGTACCTTAGTTAAATATATCTTTCAAATCCTCAAAATACCTCTGTAAATTATTTTAGGAGTCTGGAAGACTAATTATGTGACCATTACATTGCATGTGGGGTCTTCATTAAGAAAGATTTGTTGTTTATCTCCTGTCTCTGGGAGCACCAGGTCTTTTAACTAAATATTCTTTGATTTTGCTGAAATTAGACTTCCTAAATACAGTGATCATTCTTTATAAATCTAGACTCCAGTTTGTCAGATTCTAAGCTTGCAACTCATTATTTAATACTGAGTTTCTCAATGCTACATTTGAAATAAGTAAGAGATTCTCCTGTAGATAAATGATATTTCTCCTACGGAAAATTAACTCATCACATGGAGTAGAATGTCTATTAAGACCATGGAGTCAGGAAGGGAGATAAGTGAAGGGGGTGATAGAAGATTTTATTTTTAAGTATTGTACAACAATGTTAAAATTATATTTTCTAATATTTTAAAGCAATTTTATCTAAGCTTCAGAAGCATATTAAAACAATTTATATTTCAATAAAAGGCAAACATTTGTATGGTGATTTCTGAAATGTAATAGAAAATGCATTTCTTTAACATGGCATTTTGACATAAGGGGACTTGCAAAAATGTAAAGCAAAGCTGTTGAGCAAATATTAATTTTAGATCCTACTTTACCTTCTCTGAGCACTCTTGATAGATATGATCAATTGAAGGCTGTATCAGCTGTGCTTGGTGATGTGCATCTATGTGACACTCCATGTTTTATTCATCTGCTTCAAATTGAATTATTTTTTGTTAAAATTATTTTGCTGCTCTATGTTTTTCTAGTGTTCTGAGATACAATAGATATAGTTTCACAGGCCTCTAAAAATAATGGATAAAATAGCGTATTACATACATTTCATTATAAGTGATAGGTAGTAAAGAAATACTTTAAAAACAGATATATGAAATGCTCTTACCTAAACAAATACTTCCATGGAGTAGATTTTTGTTTAAATGTCATATGATTTTGAGCCTTCATGTTTAGTTTTTTTCATATATAATAGGGTGTTTGTGGAGTTGAGAGATCAACTTGTCCAACACTCATTCCATAAATGTGGTGAGCGAGTTGGGTGCTGCATGACAGGAGAGGTTAATTTCCCAACATCTTTATGCCATGTGTATTCAACTCTAGGCATTGAATAAAAACAGGTGGGAAACTGAAAATTGTACAGGCTGAATTCAATAGGCTTAGACAATTCAGAGTACCCTTAACATTTACTCTCAATGATTATGCCGTGCTAGCGGAAGCCAGCTCTCTTTCTCCGTCTAATGAAGCCTGTCATATTGCTCAAAGGTTTCATTAATGACCTCACCTGGGTAATTATCATAAAAACTAACAATTCTTTTTGAAATATCCTTTTCTTCTCCTCTCTTTTGTTCCCAGATTTGCAAATACTGTCAGATCTCAGCATGACCCTAGCACATACACACAACTTCTGATTAAGAAAGGAAGAAAGTTAACAACAAAACTCTTCCTCATTCTATCATAAAATATTACATTATAACAATACCAGTGTTTCCTTGTGTGTAAAATTGACACACACACACACACACACACACGAACTTGGGGAACATGTACACCAGTGGGCTCCAAGTGTTCTATGCCAGTGAACAAGAAATATGATTTCAGACTAGGCCAATTTATAAACAAAGATGTTTTTATTAGAGATAAGAGTTTTAATGTGCAAGTTCAATCATCTAGGAATATTCTCAGTTTGTTCTTAGTTGTTGGTTGAAATCTAGACTCTAAGGTGACAAATTGTTTGAGGTTGACACATCAGATATCCTTGCTTTATTGTGGAGTAATAAACACAAAACGTTCAGGAACCAGGTGAGATTCCACGAATGCATCCGGTAACTATGGACGGAGAGGATACAGGCAGCATTTCTTTCACAAAGCTGGTGAGAAGTACATCTGTGAGCGGAAAAGCAGTGCCCTCAGAAGCGCTGTGGGATTCGTCCTCTGGAGGTCCTAAAAGACGCTCACAATATTGCTATGGAAATAACTTCTCTAATCCCAACGAGGACAATATGACTTACAAGTCTCAGAATAAATTCTCAGCTGCCTTAGTCAAAATCCACCTGATATCATGAAGGTGGGAGGGCTAAATAAATAATTGCTTGATTTCAGTGTGGATATTTAATCCATGCAAACTTCTGGAACTGAAATAGATTAGTAGACTTGAGTCATTCTGGTTTCTCATCGATTTCTAGACTTGCTGCATGCTTCTGCTACATTCGGACCTCTCCTTCAACCCACACTATGGCTTCATGAAAAGACTTTTGCAACGTTTGTCTAGAAAAAAAAAATACTGAGCTTGCTTTTTTTAAATACTTTTTAAAATTTTTAATCAGCAAATAAAAATTGAGTATCTGTGATAATGCAACATGATGCTTTAGCACATGTATACCTTATGAAATGCCTAAATCAAGGGAACTAGTGTGCATTATTTGTACATACTTTTATTTTGTGATGAAAACACCAAAAATCTACTCTCTTAGCAATTTTCAGGTGTATCACACATTGTTATTAACCCTAGTCACCTTGTGGCAAAATTGATCTTCTGAACTTATTTCTCCTATCCTACTAATATTTTATACTCTCTGATCAATATCCCCTTACTCTAGCTCTTCACTAACACCAGCCTCAGGTATCCACCATGTACTCTCTGCTTGTGTGAATTTGACTGTCTTAGATAACACACATAAGTGACATCACGCAGTGTTTGTCTTCTGCGCATGACTTATTTCACTTAATGCGATGTCCTCAAGGCTCATCATGTTGCTGCAAATGACTCATGCCTATTAGAACGGCTACTACCAAAAACTTGGAAGATAACAAGTACTGGCAAGAATGTGGAGACAAGGAAACCTTTGTGCCCTATTGTATGGAATGTAAATTATCTGAGCCACTATTTTAAACAGTATGGGGATCCCTTAAGAAATTAAAAGCATAACTCCCATATAATCCGGCATTCCCAATTTTGGGTATATATAAAAAGAAAGTATGGCATATAGACACAATGGGATACTTACTATCGGTCTTAAAAAAACGGAAATCCTTTCATGAACCTCATTTGCTAATAGTGCTGTACAGAATGCTGACACTTGTGAAACAATGAAACATTATGTACTACTCCATAGAACTTGATATTGTTTGGCACTGTGTCCCCACACAAATCTCATGTGAAATTATAATCCCCAATGTTGCAGGAGGGACCCAGTGGGAAGTGATTGGATCATTGGGTCGATTTTTCTCTTGCTGTTCTCACAGTAGTGAGTGAGTTCTCAGGAGATCTGCTTGCTTGAAAGTGTGTGGCACTTCCCACTTTGCTCTGTCTCTCTCCTGCCACTGTGTCAAGACGTGCTTTCTTCTCCTTCATCCTTCTGCCATGATTGTAAATTTCCTGACTTACACGGCCTCCCCAGCCATGCCTCTTATGCAGCCTGTGGAACTGTAAGTCAGTTAAACCTCTTTTCTTTATAAATTACCAAATCTCTGGTAGTTCTTTTCTTTCTTTTTCTTTCTTTCTTTTTTTTTTTAATGTTACTTTAAGTTCCAGGAGACAAGTACAGAATGTGTAGGTTTGTTACATAGGTATATGTGTGCCATGGTGTTTGCTGCATGTCATCTAGGCCTTAAGCCCTGCATGCATTAGCTATTTGTCTGGATGCTCTCTCTCTTCTCTCTCCCCAACCCCCACTGACCCCAGATTGTGTTGGTCCCCTCCCTGTTTCCATGTGTTCTCATTGTTCAACTCCCACTTATGAGTAAGAACACCTGATGTTTGGTTTTTGTTCCTTTAGTAATTTGCTGAGAATGATGGCTTCCAGTTTCATCCATGTCCCGGCAAAGGACATAAACTCATTCTTTTTAATGGCTGCATAGTATTCCATGCTGTATATGTGCTGCATTTTCTTTATCCAGTCTATCATTGATGGGCATTTGTGTTGGCCCCATGTCTTTGTTATTGTAAATAATGCTGCAATAAACATACATGTTCATGTCTCTTTGTAGGAGGATTATTTATATCCTTTTGGGTATATAAAGTTGACCCAGTAATGAGGTTACGGGGTCAAAGGATATCTCTGGTTCTAGATCCTTGAGGAATCACCACACTGTCTTGTCTTCCACAATGGTAGAACTAGTTTACATTCCCAACAACAATGTGAAATCTTTCCTATTTCTCCACATCCTTGCCAGCAGCTATTGTTTCTTGACTTTTTAATAATCACCGTTCTGGCTGCCATGAGATGGTATCTCAGTGTGATTTTTATTTGCATTTCTCTAATGATCAGTGATGTTGAGCTTTTTAAATTTTTCTTGGCTACAAAAATGTCTTATTTTGATATGTGTCTGCTCATATCCATTGCCCACTTTGTGATGTTTTTTTTTCTTGTAAGTTTGTTTAAGTTCCTTGTAGATTCTGGGTATTAGACCCCTGTCAAATGGTCTATTTTCTCCAATTCTGTAGGATGCCTGTTCACTCTGATGGTAGTTTCTTTTGCTGTGCAGAAGCTCTTATGTTTCATTAAATCCCATTTGTAAATTTTCACTTTCGTTACAATTGCTTTTGGCATTTTTGTCATAAAATCTTTGCCACGCCTATGTCCTGAATGGTATTGCCTAGGTTTTCTTCTAGGGTTTTTATGGTTTTAGGTTTTACATTTAAGTCTTTACTCCATCTTCAGTTAATTTTTGTATTATGTGGAAGGAAGGGGTCCAGTCTCAGTTTTCTGCATGTAGCTAGCCAGCCCTGTGGCCCAGAACCTGAAGATTGTCACCAGAGGAAGGAATATTAGGAGGATACCGGATGAATTCCAACAACCGTAACTGTGCTCTTTTAATGACACTTGATGATAGTGCCATTCTTACTTTTCATAGTTCTTGTTTGTTCTGACATAAACTGGGCTTACACAAATGGATAAATGGATATGCACTGGCAACAACAACACTACCAGAAATTGGTTAATCTGAAACCAACACTGAACTTGGAATGACTTTTGGTTTGCTCAGCTGCTTTCCAACTCAGAATTTTATCATTCCTCTATGTCCCTAGATCTTTAAAATGAGGATAGTTGTCCTTAGATCATCTCTTGTGTGGCCCAAGACAATTGTTTTTCCAATGTGGCCCAGGGAAGCGAAAAGATTGAACACCCTTGCAAAAGAAGTCATTCAGCTGATATCTTTTTCTTTTTTTTTTTTTTATTTTTTTATTTTTTGAGACGGAGTTTCGCTCTTGTTACCCAGGCTGGAGTGCAATGGCGCGATCTCGGCTCACCGCAACCTCCGCCTCCCGGGTTCAGGCAATTCTCCCGCCTCAGCCTCCTGAGTAGCTGGGACTACAGGCACGCGCCACCGGGCCCAGCTAATTTTTTTATCTTTAGTAGAGACGGGGTTTCACTATGTTGACCAGGATGGTCTCGATCTGTTGACCTCGTGATCCACCCGCCTCGGCCTCCCAAAGTGCTGGGATTACAGGCTTGAGCCACCGCGCCCGGCCGGTCTTTTTCATTTCAGTTGCTCAAGTCTGCCCAAATTATGTTTTAAAACACTTTTTTTCCATGAAGAATATCCTGTGTGTGTCAGATTCTTGTACTGAACTATGTTTGATAAAGTTATTTACAAAGGTTGGCAGATCCAGAGCCAATCTTCTGATATATAGCATATCTCTATATATGATATGTCATATATTGTATATATAATAATATTTTGTCTCACTATGTTTGGCATGGAGAACAACAAAAACTATCCATAAACAAGCAGCCATGAGCAATATTTTCCTATATTCCTTGTTTTGGAAATCACAGATACTTCCTTAGATGACTGATAATGGTACAAATAAGTACTATGTGACTTTACTAGAGGGTGTCTTTTATTTTAGCACTTTTTAAAATTACCAGATAAAATAGGACATCCACTGAGTCCTCACGTTTACATGTCTACACACTGAAGCTCATTCGGGTGACTGCCTGACTTTCTTAAAAGCAAGTAAATCTATTTGATAGCCAGTAAAACTTAGATTCAAAAACCAGAGGGTCAGATCACTTATTCAAGTGATATTTCTTGACGTTGAATTACTGATTATTTAGTAGAAATTTGAACGGTGTGACATAAAACATTAATACATTCTTAAAATATCAAATATGATTTAGTAACATAAACTAAGTGCAAAAGCTTACTGTGGAACTAAATATAGATTTACATGGTTTGAGGAAGCACTTTGGCCCAGAAGGAGATGCATTGGAGTGATTTATAAGAACTGATTTAGTAAGCCTGGGGTTTGGGGTGGTTTTCATTGGCCAGATCCAACATTATAGACCATTTGGTACTTGATGTTAGTTATTTTAGCAGAAAAGTGAGAAATGAAAATGATGTTTTAAGTATAAAATAACCACAGAGAGGAAAATAGAGTAAAGGAAGAAGGAGCTAAAGGCAATACTAAAAGATAGATGAGCTGCACCAGATGGTGAGCCCTGACCAGGAGAGATGGGCCAAGTATAAGCCACAGTTTGGAGAAGGCAGTGTTTTGATGAACGCCATTGAGAAAGAAGGCGTTTCACCCCACCTAGGGAATAAGAGGCTCCTCCTGCCATTCTTCAGCTGTGAGGTTCTTGACTGCCCTCACTGAGCACTCATTTTTACGCTGTGCCTCAGTGGGTGAGTAGGTCTCCTCAGAAATTGCAAAGAAGCCAATGAGAACATCAAACTTGAATTATTCTCTCAGAGTTTATTTTTCTGCTAAAGACTGAATTTCCTACAGTTTAACCACTGAGTAAGCACCATTTGAGAAACAAAGGATTTCATTTGGTAGGAAGATCAGGTTTATTGAAATACTGAGTTTTTCTATTACGCTGCAGGGAGAAATTACATGGAATGAATGACAACAACAGAAAATATACCAACCCGGAGATAATGGCTGCCGTGTTTCTGGTTGCACTAATACTGCTAACATTTTGTGGTGGGTCCCTAAGCGTCACCTTGTTATGCAAATATGCTTCCTAGGTGCGACAGCTGGAGAATTTCAGGGCAATGATCCACAGAGACAGGATGATTTTTGGAATTAATGAGTTTAACAATAAATGTTTGCTTCATATTTGTTTCAAGGAAAGATCAGTAAGGTTTAAAACCTTTTAATAAGCTGTATTACTATGTTGACAATGTAGAAATGAGATGCTTTAATATGTATTTAGGTCACGTTGGCAGAGATGTTTCTAAATTTATATTTACATGTGCATGTGATTATATTTCCCCATAAACGTAGAGTTAATACCGCTGTTGAACAAGTCTTTTTGTGTGTTTTTACCTTAACTATTTATAACTGAATGACGTCTAAATGGAACAGAGAGAGAACAGACATGGTGATTGAGTGCTTCCTTGCTGATTTAAAGAGGAAAGAGAATCATATTTATAATATTTGGTGTAAAGTGTGGGAAGAATGGAGTTTTCCATTGCTACACCTCCAAAAATAGATCATTTTGCCTACTCTGTTTATTTTAATCTTTTGATAATGCACATTCCTAGTCTGAAAAAATTTTCAACGTAATCGTACTGAGGTTTAAGTCATCTACTATGACATGGTAGACAGAAGGAAATTAATGAATATTTAAGTATTTTTCATACACTGAACATGTCCCAAAGAGTACATTTTATCTCAGAAAAGAATAGTAATATATCCTGAGAAGTTCAAACATTATTTCCAAGAAGCAGTTAATGTCAAGTCTTATGTAAAACCGGGTCAAGTATAGTATCTTGCATATAGAATGTGCTTAGTGTTTAAATTAATTCATGGGAAAGAACACCATGACAGTCCCTTTAACATAAAAGGGATATGATTATTAACACAAATTCACTCAAGCAATTGATTTCATCTTAGCTCACCAGCTGTATCAGGTTTGGGACCCAGCTTATGTCTAGTATCAATGAATATTTGTGTTACACACACCCCCAAAAACTATCCTATAATTTTATTCTGATGTTTTACTGGTACAATTTGGGTGCTCTGAAAAACACTAATGGACATATTTGTTATTGATTAAACATGAAAAACATTGTGAGAAATAAATTGCTCATATGGGTTATAATACAATAATGTGCTTGGGAATATAAAAAAATTGGTTGCACACATCCACAAAGTGTTTCCCTTCTTCTAAAACCAATAATGCCAATCATTTCAAGAATAAATACATGTGCCATTGTTAAATTCAAGATCCTCTTTCAACTCATTCAGGATTATCTTTCCAGCTTTATTTTATGAACTGCAATATTGCACACAGCCAATGTCACAAAAAATATCCTGAGACAAGTGAATCTGGAGTCTTTAACTGTGCTCTATCCTGCCAAGTCACAGATCCCTAGTCATTCACTGAAGTCCTAGTCATTCAAGACCCAGGACTAATGCTTTCTGTCATTGTAGATTGCCTTGTGAAGTTGGAAATCTCCTATGAATAAAATTATTTCATTACTCTTTTGTGTCTGACTCCTATTGCACAGAGTAATGCTTTTGAGGCTTGTGCATAGTGTTGCCTATACCAATAGTGCATTTCTTTCATTGTTTTTCTTCTTTGAGACAAAGTCTCCCTCTGTCACCCAGTCTGGAGTGCAAGGAGTGCAGTGGTACAGTCCTGCCTCACTGTAATCTCTGCCTCTCAGGTGCAAGTGGTTCTCCCTCCTCAGCCTCCCTGGCAGTTGGGATTAAGGCATGAGCCACTACGCCCCACTAATTTTTGCATTTTTAGTAGAGACGGGGTTTCACCATGTTGGCCAGGGTGGTCTTGAACTACTGACCTCAAGGATCCACTTGCCTCGGCCTCCCAAAGTGTTGGGATTACAGGCATGTGTTTTTTCTTATTTCTTACTATTGCATTTTGTACATGAACCACAATTCATTTATTCATTCACCTGGTGATGAGCATGTGGGTTATTTCTACTCTTGTTATTATGAATGAAGTTATCAGGAACATTCACGTACAGCTCTTTGTGGCGGAGCATTTTCAATTTTTCTGGGTAAATATCTAGAAGTGAAATTGCAGCGTCTTATAGAAAGTGTACAGGTCACTTTAGAAGACACTGGCACAGTGTTTTCCAAAATAGTTACACCATTTAACATTGTAAACAGCAATGAATGAGAGTTTCCAGCTGGTACTTTGTATTGTCAGGCTTTTCAAGTTTAACCCTTCTACGGCCATGGCAGGTAGTGAGTGGAATCTCAGTGTGGTGATTTCTTTCATTTCTTTGCTAACAAATTAAGTTGAGAATCTTTCTCCTTTGATGAATATCTGTTCAGTTCTTTTGCCCATTTTTTAAATTTTTTATTTTTTTTAAGACAGAGTCTTGTTCTGCACCCAAGCTGGAGTACACTGGAGCAATATCAGCTCACTGCAACCTCTGCCTACTGGGTTCAAGTGATTCTCCTGCTGGGATTACAGGCATGCACTACCACACCTGGCTAATTTTTGTGTGTTTGGTAGAGATGATGTTTCACCATGCTAGCCAGGCTGGTCTCAAGCTCCTGCCCTCGTTACCCACTCGCCTTGGCTTCCCAAAGTGCTGGGATTACAGACTTAATCTTTGCCCAATTTTAAGCTGGACTGCTGTCTTTTTATTGTGTTGTAAGAGTTCTTTGTATTCTGGCTGTTAATTCATTGTTAAGTATAGTATTGTGCATAAGTTTTCCCATTCTGTGGCTTGCATTTTCATTTTTACATGATGGTTTTTGAATATCAAATATTCAGACATTTTTGATAAAGTCAAAAATTTCTATTTTTTCTTAATTCATGTTTTTTCAGATTTTACCTGTGAAATATTTGTTCCCTCTAAGTAAAAATAAAAAGCTGGTCTCCTGTTTTCTTCCAGAAGTTATATAGATTTTCACTTTTACATTTAGGTTTAAGATACATGATGACTTATTTTTAAAGGCCAAAGATAATTTTTTTGGTCTTCTTAAATTTTACAGCCATGTTTTCTAATTTTCTTGTAAAGCTTTTGTATAAATTTCTGCAAATATTCCCTAAATGTTAATTTTTTTCTGATACTATTCCAAATATTTTATTTCAAGTTCTATTTGTTTACTGTTTGTACATAAAAATGCAATTCATCTTTTAAATTGTTATTAATATTCTGAAACCTTGTTAAACTCAGTTGTTAGTTCCAGGAGTTTTTTGTAGGGATTAGCTAAGAGTTGGAAAAAAAAGCAATTATCATATTGACTGTGAAGCAGAAAGTTTTACTTTTCTTCTCCAATCAATGTGCCTTTGCTTTATTTCCCTTGACCGATTTCCCAGTGACATGTGGACCAGGAGTGGTGAGAAAGGCCAGGCTAGCTTTGTTCCTGACCTTAAGGGTAAAGGATTCAGCCTTTCATCATCATGTCTGTTGGCATCTGAAGGTTTTTCATGTATATCCCTTGACAGCCTGAAGACATTTTCTTCTACTCACGGTTTCCTGAGAGTTTTTGTTTGTTTGTTTTATCGTGGATGGATCGTTTAGAGAGAACAAAGGTAAACACAAGCTCAGCTGTGATCTATTTTTTACCTGATTCCTTGTAGGACCCACTTGAAGAAATTACAGAAGACGCGAGACTCAACCCAATATCCATCCTGTGACAACTGGACATTTGCATGAATAGATGAATTGTACCAGCTTGAGGAGAGTCCATAGCTGTGGAACACTCTTCACAGAATGACCCTGGCTTAGAACTGCTTATGAGACACACGCAGAATCAAAGGCATTGTTATGAGGCACCTGTCCCTGAAGGATGTTCTGTAACCCATGCAGAGCTCTGCGGTACAAAATAGAAATGTACAAAATAAAATGATTCATGAGAAAAATTATCTCTACCCAGTGAGGAAATAATCTTTTGAATGATAAGAATTTAAACGGTTTTGATAAAGTCCGATTTATCTATTTTTTTCTTTCTTGGTTCATGGTTTCCATATTTTACCTATGAAATATTTGCCCCCTAAGTAAAAACAAAATGCTCCAGAGAGACTCCATCGATTCAGTCCTGACATCACATGTCAGAAAAGCGAATATGGGATCTGTGAAACTATACTCTGTGTTTTGGTACTATTCCTGGTTCGATGGCTCCTATTCTTGAATTATTAATTAAGCTTGATACTGGATTAGATTTCTGATCCACATGAATTCGAATTGACAACACAATACTTTGTGTTCACTAAGTGTAAATTTTTTGTCAAATGATTTTTCAGCCTGTAGAGATGTTAGTATAAAGTTAAATCAACTTTGCATTGCTGAGAAAAACTATACTTGCTCATAGCATATTATAACTTTTATATATTGTTGGCTTTAATCCATTTATATATATATATATATATATATATATATATATACGTATATATATACATATATATATGTTTTGAGATGGAGTTTCACTCTTGGTACCCAGGCTGGAATCCAATGGTGCGATCTCAGCTCACCGCAACCTCCACCTCCTGGGTTCAGGCAATTCTCCTGCCTCAGCCTCCTGAGTAGCTGGAACTACAGGTGCGCGCCACCATGCCCAGCTAATTTTTGTATTTTTAATAGAGACGGGTTTTCACCTTGTTGACCAGGATGGTCTCGATCTCTTGACATCATGATCCGCCTGCCTCGGCCTCCTAAAGTGCTGGGATTATAGGCATGAGCCACCGCAACTGGCCTAATCCGTTAATATTTTGTTATGGATATTTTGCGAGTATGTTTCTTTTTTTAATTATAGTTTTTGTATTGTTATACTTTAAGTTCCGGGGTACATGCACAGAACTTGCAGGTTTGTTACAAAGATATACACATGTCATAATGGTTTGCTGCATCCATCTCCCCATCATCTACATTAGGTGTTTATTCTAATGTTAGCCTTCCCTAATCTCCCAACCCCCTGCTATACTTCCCATAGCACCCCTGGTGTGTGATGTTTACCACCCTGTGTCCATGTGTTCTCATTGTTCAGTACCCACTTATGAGTGAGAACATGTGGTGTTTAGTTTTCTGTTCTTGTGTCAGTTTGCTGAGAATGATGGTTTCCAGATTCATCCATGTCCCTGCAAAGGACATGAACTTCTCCTTTTTTATGGCTGCATAGAATTCCATGTGTATATGTGCCATATTTTCCTTGTCCAGTCTATCATCAATGGGCATTTTGGTTGGTTCCAAGTCTTTGCTATTGTAAACAGTGCCACAATAAACATACATGTGCATGTGTCTTTATAATGGAATGTTTTATAATCCTTTGGGTTCATATCCAGTAATGGGATTGCTGGGTCAAATGGAATTTCTATTTCTAGATCCTTGAGGAATTGTCACCCTGTCTTCCACAATGTTGAACGAATTTACATTCCCACCAACAGTGTAAAATGTTCCTATTTCTCCACATTCTCTCCAGCATCTGTTGTCTCCTGATTTTTTTTGATGATTGCCATTCTCACTTTCGTGATGTGTATCTCAGTGTGGTTTTGATTTGCATTTCTCTAATGACCAGTGATGATGAACACTTTTTCATATGTTTGTTGGCTGTATAAATGTCTTCTTTTGAAAAGTGTCTGTTTATATCCATTGCCCACTTTTTGATGGGGTTGTTTTTTCTTGTGAATTTGATTAAGTTCTTTGTAGATTCTGAATAGTAGCCCTTTGTCAGATGGGTAGATTGCATAAACTTTTCCCATTCTGTTGATTACCGGTTCATTCTAATGACAGTTTCTTTTGCTTTGCAGAAGCTCTTAGGTTTAATTAGATCCCATTTGTCTATTTTTGGCTTTTCTTGCCATTGCTTTTGGTGTTTGAGTCATGAAGTCCTTGCCCATGCCTATATCCTGAATGGAATTGCCTAGGTTTTATTCTAAGGTTTTTATGGTATTAGATCTTATGTTTAAATCTTTAATCCACCTAGTGTTAGTTTTTTGTATAAGGTGTGTGGAAGGGTCAGTTTCAGCTTTCTGCATATGGCTAGCCAGTTTTCCCAATACCATTTACCAAATAGGAAATCTTTTCCCATTGCTTGTTTTTGTTAGGTTTGTCAAAAATCAGATGGTTATAGATGTGTGGCATTACTTTGGAAGCCTCTGTTCTGTTCCATTGGTTCATATCTCTGTTTTGATTACTGTAGCTTTGCAGTAGAGTTTGAAGTCAGATAACATGATGCCTCCAGCTTTGCTCTGTTTGCTTAGGATTGTCTTGGCTATATGGGCTCTCTTTTGGTCACATATGAAGTTTAAGGTGTTTTTTTTCCAATTCTGTGAAGAAATGAATGCTAATTTGATGGGGTTAGCATCCATGATGAACATTGATATGAAAATCTTCAATAAAATACTGGTAAACTGAATCCAACAGCAAATCAAAAAGCTTATCCATCATGACCAAGTAGGCTTCATCCCTGGAATGCAAGGCTGGTTCAACATACATAAATCTATAAACGTAATCCATCACATGAACAGAACCAAAGATAAAAACCACATGATTATCTCAATAGATGTGGAGAAGACCTTTGACAAAATTCGGCAGCCATTTATGCTAAAAACTCTCAATAAACTAGGTATCTCAAAATAATAAAAGCTATTTATGACAAATCCACAGCCAATATCATACTGAATGGGCAAAAACTGAAAGCATTCTCTTTGAAACCTGGTGCAAGACACGGATGCCCTCTCTCACCACTCCTATTCAACATAGTATTGGAAGTTCTGGCCAGGGCAATCAGGCAAGAAAAAGAAATAAAGCATATTCAGTTAGGAAAAGAGGAAGCCGATTTGTCTCTTTTTGCAGACAACATGATTGTATATTTAGAAGAGCCCATCATCTCAGCCCCAAATCTTCTTAAGCTGATAAGCAACTTCAGCAAATTCTCAGGATACAAAATCAATGTGCAAAAATTTCAGGCTTCCTAAATCTAATCCAAGATGGCTGATCGCTGACAGCTCGGGATTGTAGCTCCCCGTGAAAACCCAGAGAACGAGAGGACGCCACACTTTCGGGTGAATTTTCGTCACTCACAGACCAGAAGATTCCCAGTGGAGGGGCCCCACGGGTCGCCAGCGTGACTCTTGTGGCCGGCGCAGCGGTTTTGCCGCCATCTCGGAGTGGCAGCTCTCCATGTAGAGTAGACGGTCTTGGTTCCCCTACTGACTAATGCTTGGAGCTCCGGGAAGGCAGAGCCACTTGTTAAGGACTCAATAGGGAAGCCAGACCTGAGATTCCCAGGCAGAGGAGCACCATCAGCCTTATCGCTGCTGTTTTGGCCGGAGCAGTGGGTTGCTCGGATTCCAGCACTGGGAATCAATAAACTGGGCGTCCACTCAGAAACCTAATTAGAAAGGTGGTAACTGTAAAGACGACAGATGGATAAATTCATAATAAAGGGAAGAAACCAGC
>CM052654.1:137577089-137685670 GCA_028533165.1 Leontopithecus rosalia
ACCACATAAACAGAACCAAACCCAAAACCACATGATTATCTCAATTGATGCAGAGAAGGCCTTTGACAAAATTCAACAGCCCTTTATGCTAAAAACCCTCAAAAAACTCGGTATTGATGGAATGTATCTCAAAATAACAAAAGCTATTTATGACAAACCAACAGCCAATATCATACTGAATGGGCAAAAACTGGAAGCATTCCCTTTGAAATCTGGCACTAGACAAGGATGCCCTCTCTCACCACTCCTATTTAATATAGTACTGGAAGTTCTAGCCAGAGCAATCAGGCAAGAAAAAGAATTAAAGGGTATTCAAATAGGAAAGGAGGAAGCCAAATTGTCTCTACTTGCAGATGACATTATAGTATATCTAGAAGACCCCATCATCTCAGCCCAAAAACTCCTGAAACTGATAAGCAGCTTCAGCAAAGTCTCAGGATACAAAATCAATGTGCAAAAATCACAAGCATTTCTATACACCAATAATAAACTTAAAGAGAGCCAAATCAAGAATGAACTGCCATTCACAATTGCTACAAAGAGAATAAAATACCTAGGAATACAACTAACAAGGAACACAAAGGACCTCTTCAAGGAGAACTACAAACCACTGCTCAACGAAATAAGAGAGGACACAAACACATGGAGAAACATTCCATGTTCATGGTTAGGAAGAATCAATATCATGAAAATGGCTATACTGCCCAAAGTAATTTACAGACTCAACGCTATCCCCATCAAGCTACCAATGACCTTCTTCACAGAACTGGAAAAAAACAACTTAAACTTCATATGGAACCAAAAATGTATTCTTTTGTTTTGGCTTTTAGTGTGCTGTATTAAGCTGGTTGATAGTCTTTGATAGATGTAGATAGTGTTTTATATCTGTTTCCTTAAAGATTTTCTTTTTGTTCTATAAATTACTGATGAAAGTGGATTGAGTCTTTAACTATAATTGTGAGTTTCTTTCTATTTGCCTTTTTAATTCTATGAGATTTTGTTTTAGGCATTTTATGTCTCTGTTATTAGTTGCATATATTTTGAATTTCAGTGAACTTCTTATTTGTTGATTACATTATGAATTACCCATTATTATCCTTGGAAATCATTCTTGTTCTGAAATTTATTTGTTTAATCTTGGGATAACCATCTTTTTGTAAGATCCATTTTTTAAATTTAATCACTTAACTTTCAGCTTACCTAAATATTTTAAAGAGAGTTTTTCTTGTAGGTTTCAAATAGCTGAGTCATTCTTTTTTATTCAGTCTGACTAGCTTTATATTTGGGATGTTCAAATATTTATAGTTAATATAACTTTGAAGTATTTGGATTTAAGTCCCAGGCTTAAAGTATATGTGTTATCTACGTGTCCCGCTTGTTCTTTGTTTCTTTTCTCTTACTCTTGCGTGTTATCTTGGATAAACTTTACTTAAGGCTTTTGGTTGTTTGCTTTCCATTTTACCTGGTTGGTTGGTTAATAGATAAAACTCTTTGCTTGTGTGTGTGTGTGTGTGTGTGTGTGTGTGTGTGTGTGTGTGTTCAGTCCGTGATTTAAAATTTACACACGTACAATGAATTTATTATAATCTCCTTTAAAATTTTATGATGCCTCTTCATGTAAAAGTCAAGGAGCTTTTAACAGTAATTTCCATTATCCTTTTCTCAAAATTTGTGCTATGTTTTTCAAATGTTTTAATTGCATATAGGTTATCAACTCAAAAATACATGTGGTTAATATTTGCATTTGTAGGTTATTTTAAATTTAAAACTAAAAAAGTTTTTATGTATTTTTAAATTTTTGCATTCATTTTTATACCCACATTTTTTGTTTATGGCCTTTAATCTTATACGTTGATCTACAATTCCCCCAAGTATCTTTTGTTTTTGTTTTCTTAGCCTAAAAAAGCTTTTTAAAATATTTACTGCAGTATAGATTTGCTGGTAAAAGATTACCTCAAATTTGACCATCCTAAAATATATATATTTTGCCTTTAATTTTTGAAAGATATCACTTGATAAATAATTCTAAATTGACAGTCCTTGTTTCAGCACTCTAAGAGTTAGTGTTTAAATTTCATATGTCTTGCCTTGCGCCTAATATTAAATATGCCGTCCTTATACTTCTCTCCTTACAGAAAATCTGTAACATACTTTTCTATCCAATATACTGTATATACATTTTAAGTATTGTCTCTTTGAGTGTTTGTTTACAACCTGATCATGATATACCTTATTGAGATTTTGTTTTTATCTTGCTGGAGTTTGTCGTGCTTCTTAGATCTGTACGTTTAGAATTTTCATGAAATTTGAAAAACTGGTGGCCATTGTTTGTTTAAACCTTTTGCCCCTTCCTCTCTCGCTTTTCTTCATTTTCCATGTGAATTAAATGTAATTTAGACATCTCGATATCATTCCACTGGTCACTGAGGTTTCGTTTTGTTTTGTTTTCTGTATCTCAGTAATTATTTTCTTTGTCTTCAGGTTTGCTAATCTCCGTTGCACCTTTATGTTTTCAAGTCCACACGTTCTTTCTTCTGCAATGTCTATTTTGTAGTTTATTTAATTTGGTATATTTTGCATCTCTGATTATCACATTTTTCAGCCCTATAAATGCCATTAATTTCTGTTATCTTTCTTTTTCCCTTATTATGTTCATTAAAAAAAGAACCATGAACTCATGTATAGGGTCTATTTTAAAGTCATTGACTGCTAATTTCATCATCTCTTTAATTTATGCATTTAGTTTTATTTATGCATTTGGATTTTTCTTCAGATTATTGGCCCATTTTTACTTTTTTCCCTCAAAGTTTTTGAATTATCTTTGTCTTCTTGAGATTTTGAATAGTGCATGATTGTATGTTGGAATTTTATTGTCTTGTTTTAAAGGGTTTTGAAGTGTGTTTTGAAGTTACTTCAGATCAGATTAGTCCTTTGAATCTCGTGTGTCAGGTCTGGCGGAGAAGGCACCCTCTTTTCTAGGGCCAGTTCAGTCTTATTCTCAAGGCATGGCTGTCCTGGGATCTACTGAATGACTTTGAGTTTTTGCCACAGTCTCTGGATCTGGCTGTCATAAGCATCACATATTCTGCCCACCCCAGTTCAGCAGTTGGCCTTCACCCAGCCTTGTGGAGCTTTGCTTTACATATGAGCAGACTAAAATTCATCCCAAGACAAATTTCTAAATCATTGCTAAGAAGAAGAATCTGATGAATAGTTTAATTAATAATTATGATGAAAATTCTCACTCCCTGGCAGACCAGGCAGGCTCCTGCTGATCACACCCCCGTACCATGCTTTGCCTACTTAGCCCCTCCACTGCCTCTATCTTTCCAGCATCTTCACAAAGACTCTTCTTTCTTGCAATTGAGATATTAACTGATTACTAAAGTATCAATTAATACATGTAAATAGCTCTTAGAAAGAAGTGCCTTTGTGTTGGAGACTTTTGAAGGTGAAAATGATACTAAAACAATAAAAAAATCAGAGGGGTCATCTTCCAAAGACTGGGTATGATGTGGACAAGCATTAATTGATGCCCCAGTGGAGGCTATAGCCACAGAACACTAAGCTCAGAGATGGTTCAGATATTCTGTTGGCAAATAAAATAGTGTATGAAATATTGATATACTGCTGCATTATACAAGTAGCATACAGAAATCACTTAGTATACTCAAAAATAGATGAAGAAATGAGCAAGTGACTAATGGTTTTATATTCCTAAGAATTGGGTTTAGTATCAGTGGAAATGTGTAGTCTGTTTTCTTATATTTCAGGGCACTTATTCTTTCAATACCTAAAAATAAAAAGTTAGTGAATCTTTCAAATTATTGATATAATAGGCTTTAAAACTTTTAAAATGCAAGGGAATTTCAATGTGTACATTCACTATTATAAATGTCATCAGCAAGACATGTATTCTCTTCTTTAAAATGTTTTCTCTCTCTATTAGATATATTTCCAAATGACTAATTTTATATACCTGTTTCTTTTCCATTGTGATCTTCTTAAGCAATTAGATTTTCTAAAGAACAGGAAAAATGCAGAACAGTCTACTTCTAGGACAGAAATATGTGCCAAAGGGAAATTATATCTAATCTTTACATGTACTAAATCTCAGTAAGTAAAGGAAGAAACATTGAAGAAATAAGCTTTACTGAAGGCATACTTCTAATAGAAAATATATCTCAGGCCTGATTAAAATCCTCTACATTTCAAAGCATGTTGTGCCACAACTATGTACTCAGTATCTTACCCTGCTTGGTAGCTTCTGATTACCATTTATAATTGGGAAGTTAATTGACAAATCTTAATTTTTTTAGTCCTTGATTACTGGAAAATTTCTCTCACATACATATACATATACACACATACATACACAGACACATACACACATACACCCATGGACACACACACAGACACAAAGTCTCTCAGACACCCAACCAACTTATGTATAAATGGGCATGATTGAGTTATACATTCATATGCAAGGAACTACACGTCAGTCTCTTAATTAGATGCTAAGTATGTGCCTATAAATTATGATAGACATAATCCTCCTGTGTCTTGGCATTTAGGGTTAGAACAGGACAACCAAAGAGGAGGTTACAAAACAACATTAGAAGGTTGTATAGGGCCTGTAACATGGACTTTGGGCTTGAGAAAACCCTGAAGTTAGACCCGTCTCGCTTGGAGTAAAAGACAAGTAGGACAGAGCTAGGCAGGTGCGAAGGAAAGAAGAAAGAAGTGAGGGGACCAGGTAGGGGCTCTGCAGATGTTCCATGCTAGCACTTATGTGTCATCACTCAGGGATGTGGTGATGGGGACTGGAGGAAGGGGCTGGGCGGCAGGGAAACGAGATGATTCCTGGTCATTAAAGTTTGAATTTGGCAGCACAAAGTGAAGAATGACATTCCTGGACCCAGAGCAGCACTTGGTTGATAGAAACGTTATTCACTAAAATGGGGGTACAGCAAGAGACACAAATTTGTTGTGGAAAATTGTACGTTCAGTTTGGGGCATTATGAATTATGCACGTCTTTGGAATGAGGAACCAAGCGGAGATGTCCAGAATGTGACTGAAGATAAATTCTGAGGCTCAGGGAAAGGATCCAGAGCAGAGGTAAAAATGGTCTTTCGAGCCCCACAGGAGGAGGCAGGGATAATGAAACCAGAATGCAGTGGCTGGAGCACAGTCGGGGGAACACTAGCAGGTGAGGACTCCTCAGGCCCATACCAGAGTCTGAAACAGCAGCTTTAGGAATTGGAGCAAAATCAGGCGTATGGCAGACTAGAAACCAAGACAACAGAGTGGGAGGTCAAGAAAAACACATGTCAGAATGTTCTACTGAATGTACCAGGAGGACTTTCACAGATAGGGACGTTCACAGGAGATGCTTGTATGCCGTGATTAACCTAGAAGTCAGACTTAAAATCCAAAAAGCAGATAAGTGGGAGGTATGAAAATGGAAACAGAGAAATAGAGATGATAAGTAAGAAGTCTGGCTGTGAAGAGAAACGAGAGACAGAAACCTGTACTTTGTGGTAGATATAGAATCAGTAAAACGATTGTGAGAAATTCTAACTTCTGGCGTTATAGACTGAAGAGGTTAGCAAATCCTACTCTCACAAACCGAACTACCAAAAAGTATTTTGGTTCTCTGGTAATGGACCAAAAGCACTCAACAAAAACAAATCATGCAGTCATAAGAACTACTGAAAGTCCAGTAACGACAGTGTAAACCTGGGGTTTTCCTGCCTGGGGCTACTCCCATAGCTCCTCCCTAAGCTTGGCCCGTGTGGAGATTCAGCTGGGGGCAGGGGAGAGGTGCAGGCCCTGAAAACCTGCAGCTTCCCTGGTGCTGCCAGCATGAAGGCTCTCCAAGGAGAGCCTCACAAGTGAAAGTGGTGAGCTAGTTGCAAGCTGGAGGGGATGGGGTAGGGGAGGCAGCAGCTCTGGTAGCTTGAGGTTGAGGTCTTGTTTGTGGCAAGCAACTGACTGGTCCACTAGCTGGTAAGTTAGCAGTGAGATTTGGGAAATGGGACGGCCGTACATGGTTCAATAAGCTCTCCATACATGCCAGCATGATCACAGAGCCCGAGGCCACCACACCTGCTGGCTAACAGAGCCTGTGCCCATGCACAGGGGGCACATGGCAGAGAGCAGCAAGAAAATAAAACAGGCAGATCTGGAAACTAAGCCTAATTTCAATGTGCTTCCTGGTGCACACATGTATCTATCAGCAGACAGTGGAAACCACACTGACCTGAGGTTTTTGAATACAACTTCTGGCCAATCTTTAGCTGAACACTAAGCTATGCAGACATAGGCATATCCCCAACATTAAACCAAACTTAGAAAGAAAATAAATGACAAATGCAAGCTGCATGCATTGCACGGGAGACAGACTTTGAAGGTTGAATCCAGGCAAGTTACAGATTGCAAGAGCGTCAATGACAAAAACCCACAACTGGAGAAAGTTAACAAGAAAAAAAAGTGAGTAAAACATGTTCTGTAAACCAGAGGTCCCCAGATCCCTGGCCGTGGACAGGTGCAGGTCCATGGCTTGTTAGGACCCAGGCTGCACAGCAAGAGGCAAGCAGCCAGCCGGTGAGCAGGACCGCCTGAGCTCTCTCCCTCCTGACAGATCAGCAGCAGCATTCGATTCTCACAGCAGCACAAACACACAGGAGAACTGCCCTCGCTAGCAGCCTGGGTTACGAGCTCCTTATGAGGTAAGATGGCTTCATCCTGAAATCATCCCATACTCCTTTTTACCTCCTGTCTGTGGAAAAATTGCCTTCCAGAAAGGTTAAGGACTGCTGCATTAAAATATTCAGTAAGTTTTAAAAATCAGGATATGCAAAGAAATACTCTGGAGAAAAGTTAGCCGATAGAAAGCATTGCTGAATGTGCCCAGATACTGAATTTGGTAGGCAAAGTCTTCATAGCAGCAATTACAGTTACTTAAGAAAAGCTGACAGAGCCGTGCAAAAGCTTTATACAAAAGTGACAATGACTCAGAGAAGAGATTGTCAGTGAAGAGACAGAAAATATAAAACACAAACAAGGGAAACTCAGGGATTGAAATGGAAAAAATGCACTAGAAGGGCTCAGAAATTGATTTGAAGTGATAGGAAAAGGAATCAGTGAACTTGAGGATGCATTGATAGAAATTATCCAATCGCATGAACAGAGAGGAAAAACTGAGACGAAAAATAAAGAGAGAAGCATAGAGTTCAAAGTGGGATACATGTGCAATGGCAGTGCCAGAAGGAGAAAAGAGAGAAAGGGGAAGAATAATATTTGAGCAATAATGGCAAAAATTCATCAATTTGATAAAATTACTAATCTACAGATCCAATAAACCCAAAAAAGAAACTCAAGCAGGGAAAATCCAAAGAGAATCACACCTAAATATATTATGGTCAAGATTTTGATAATTAAAGATGCAGAGAAAATGTAGAGGAACAGCAATATGACTAATGGCTGACCTCATCAGGAATGAGTAGATCAGAAAGTAACAGAAAGGCATAGTCAAAGCAATCGCTCAAAAATTCAATATCCAGGCTAGGTGCAGTGGCTCATGCCTTTAATCCTAGCACTTTAGGAAGTCAAGGCAGAAGGACTGCCTAAGTCCAGGAGATCAAGACCATCCTGGGCAACAAAATGAGACTCTGTCTCTACAAAATACTTTTTAAAAATTAGCCAAGCATGGAAAGGTGTGCCTGTTGTCCCAACTACAAGGGAGGCCGAGATGAGAGGATCACTTGAGTCCAGTATGATGAGGCAGCAGTGAGCCATGATCTCATCACCGCACTCTAGCCTAGGTGACAAAGCAAGACCCTTTCTAAAAAAAAAAAAAAAAAAAAAAATTCAACAAAGCTCTTATATAAATTGAAGGTGACATAAACATATTCCTAGATAAATAAAGACAGGTATATTAATGCTAGTACACTTACAAAATATTAAAGAACGTTATTCAAGTTAAAACAAAATGACACCAAACTTTATGAGCTGTATACACAGGACTAAACAAAGGTATTAAGAAAGTCTCTGAGTTAATATAAAATTTCACTTTGTAAGTATGTGAGTTGATACGAAATTCTCCCCTCCTCTCTCTCACACACATGCAGACACACAGACATATAAGTGTGTGTGGATATGTATACATGTATCTTCATTAAAATATTATATGTGTATGTATCTATCTATATATCAGTTATACATATCAGTTGTTTTTTTCTCATTCCTATTTTTAATCTTCATATGACTTAAGATTTCATAAGGTAATAATTAAAACACTGTATTGCTGGGCTTACCCCATAAATAGAAATGGAGATTATATATATAGCAATTGTAGCCTAGAACAGGAGGAAGGAAAAATACTGGTAAAAAGTTGCTGTATTTTATCAGAGCTAAGTGTGCATAATGCTGAAATATACTGTGCTATGTTTAGTTGTATATTTTTATCCCTAGGACAACCACTAAGAAAATAACAAAATCTCTAGCCAATAAAAAGAGGAATTAAAAAAGGCACACTAAGAATATTTATTTAACACAAACATAAGACAGTAAAAGAAAAACAGGGAAACATGAAAACACAAGGCAAATTTAAAAAAAAAAAGCAAAGTATCTGATATAAATTCTACCATGCAAATAATAGTGTTAAAACTTTAAATGGACTAAATACCCCATTAAAAAGGCAGAGATTATCAGACTGAATAAAGCAAAATGTTTACAAGAGACACATTTTGAATTTGGTGATGCAAACAGACTTAAGAAAGAATTAGCAATGGCAAAAAAAAGGCCAAAATAGATAAATTGGATCTAATTAAACTTAAGCACTTCTGCCCAGCAAAAGAAACTATCATTAGAGTGAACTGGCAACCAACAGAATTGGAAAAAAAATTTGCAATCTACCCATCTGATAAATGGCTAGTATCCAGAATCTACAAATAAACAAATTTACAAGAAAAAACAAACAAGACCATAAAAAAGTGGGCAAAGGATATGAACAGAAGCTACTCAAAAAAAGACATTTATGCAGCCCACAAACATATGAAAAGATGTTCATCATCAATCGTCAGTAGAGAAACGCAAATCAAAATGACACTGAGATATCACCTCACACCAGTGAGAATGGTGATCATTAAACATCATGAGACAAGAGATGCTGGAGAGAATATGAGAAATATTAACACATTACACTGTTGGTGGGAGTGTAAATTAGTTCAACCATTGTGGAAGACAGTGTGGTCATTCCTTGAAGATCTAATAATACAAATAATAGAAATTCCATTTGACCCAGCAATCCCATTACTGGGTATATACCCAAAGGATTATAAGTTCTTCTGTTATAAAGACACATACACACATATGTTCATTGAGGAACTGTTTACAATAGCAAAGACTTGGGACCAACCCAAATGCCCATCAATGACAGATTGGACAAGAAAAATTTGGCACATATACACCATGGAATACTATGCAGCCACAAAAAGTATGAGTTCATCTCCTTTGCAGGAACATGGATGAATCTGGAAATCATTATTCTCAGCAAACTGACACAAGAACAGAAAATCAAACACCACATGTTCTCACTCATAAGTGGGTGAACAATGAGAACACATGGACACAGGGAGGGGTACATCACACACCAGGGCCTGTTGGGGATGAGAGAGCTAGGGGAGGAATAACAGGGAGCAAGGTTGTTGGGGAGGGATAATATTAGGATAAATACCTAATGTAGATGATGGGGAGATGGATGTAGCAAACTGCCATGGCATGTGCATACCTATGTAACAATCCTGCACGATCTGCACATGTACCCAAGAATTAAAGAAAAAGTAAATAAATAAAAATAAAGCATTTTAAGAAAGAAAAAAAGAAAAACAATATGCGATGAAAAGAATAGCCATAATAAAGCTGGAGTGGCTGTATTAATTTCTGAGAAAATAAATTTTTATATAAGGAATATGAATATAGAAAAACAGATATAAATTGTGATAATCACAGAGTCAATATATCAAAAAGATATAACAAAAATGTATATCATTAACACTTAACAGAGTACCAAAACACGTAAAGAAAATTCTAGTAGGAATAAAAAAAAAGAAGGCAGTTCAATGACAAAAAAAAGTGAATATGTCAATAGAAAATTTTAGCAATTGATAGAACAACTATATTGCAAATCAGCAAAGATGGAAGTCTTGGACAATGCTTTCAGCAAACTTGATCTAATTAACATTTATAGAACATCTCACCAAATATTACTGTAATATACATTCTTTATTTTAAAGGATGCATTTATTTAAAAAGATTGCAATTCTACAAAATAGATACTTTGATCATATTGAACTTTACTGATCCACAATTGAAAAGAAAAATTGAAAAACTCCATATATGTGAAGACTAAACATTACAATACCAAATAATTCATGGGTCAAAAAATATATAAAAAATAAAATTTTAAGACACTTTTGACCAGAATGAGAGCAACAGCACAACATATACAAATGGATGATATACATTAAGGTATATTAATTATATATTATATTTATATAATAATAATATATATTATATATTAATTATATATTAAGTATATTAAAAATAGAAGAATATTTAAGATCTTAATGTGTATATCAGGAAAGAAGAAAGATCTCTAAAAACAATAATAATCTATCCTTCCATCTTAAGAAACTAAAAGAAAAATAATAAAAAGCTTCTCCACATCATTACTCATTAGGGAAATATATACTAAACTACAATAGGTACCATTGCCCACCTGCTGGAAGGATTACAATAAAAAAACAAACCATCCCAAGTGCTGCAGGGAAGAAATGGAAGCCTCAACGATTTCTGGTGGGCTATAAAATGGTGTAGCCTCTTTGGAATCAGTTTATTAAGTTAAACTTAAACACGTTATAGCAAGTGGACTTAAGAATCTACTTAGTGAAAATATATGTCCACAAAAGACTTCTGCACAAATATTCTTAGCAACATTACTCATGATAGCTAAAGAGTGAAACCACTCAAATGTTCCTCAGCTGGTTAAGGGAAAAAGAAAATACGGTATAACCATACCATGGAATATTTCCAGCATCAAAAAGGAATGAAATGCTGACACATACTAAATTATGAATGAACCTCAGGAACATGACACTATTTGAAAGAAGCCAGTAGCAGAAAAAGACCACTTATTGTATGGTTTCATTGATATGAAATGCCCAGAGAAGGAAGATTGAAAACAAATAAATCCAGGAAGTTCAGAATATTAGCAAGAGAGTGTTTGAAGCAATAAACTTTTTTTTTTTTGAGATGGAGTCTTGATCTTTTCACCCAGGCTGGAGTGCAATGTTGCAATCTTGACTCACTGAAACCTCTGTCTCCCAGGTTCAAGTGATTCTCCTGCCTCAGCCTCCTGTGTATCTGGGATTACAGGAGTCTGCCACCACATCTGGCTTTTTTTTTTTTTTTGTAGAGATGGGGTTTCACCATGTTGACCAGGCTAGTCTCGAACTCCTGAATTCCTGACCTCAGGTGATCCACCCACCTTAGTCTCAGTCTCCCAAAGTGCTGGGATTACAGGTGTGAGCCACCATGCCCAGTCATGAAGCAATCAACTTTTAAAATCTAGGTGAAATAGCAAGATGTGAAGTCAGAAAGGCACCTATATAGACAGAAATTTGAATTATCATAACCTTGATGAGATAGAGAGAAAAGTGACGAAGCAACTCCTGAAGAAGAGGACAAGGATGGGAGGTGGAGGCCAGAGAGCAGGAGCTGAGTTCGTAATTTTAGGAGTGGAAGGCTCTGATGAGGCCTAGGGAATAATGGTGTAGAGATGGGTTTTCACCTTGTTGCAGAGATTGCAACATTGCACTCTCTGTGAAGTTAGACTCCAGGGATTCTGGTCCCGAGAAGCCTGGGGATGAAGGTGGTGTCAGAGGAATGGATACTGGCATCACGCAGATGATGCTGAATGAGGCCATTGCAGGAATGAGAAAATGCTTACATTGTGGCTTTGGGGATTCATACCCCTCTCAGTTTTCTGGTTTTCTGAGTAATCTTTGAATGTTTCATTCCCTGCTTTTCCTCTTTATGTATGCCTGGATACCATTTAGATAACTTTGCTCCGACTCATAACCTTCTGTTCCTGAATATGCTGTCAGCATAAATTGATGCTGTATTCCAGACTCCCAGGTTCATGTTAAGTGTGGCTCTTCCGCCCTGCCCTGGTCTCACATGTTACCATGGACATATTCCAGCTCCTGTGAGGCTCCCGCTAGCTCTCCGGCTCAGTCTTCTCAATCTGCCTGTGGGATACACTAGCACCCAATCTCTGAGTATGTATTTGGAGAATAGAGGGGAACCTTTTGATCTGGAGAATAGAGATAGTAGCAATCCCTAATGAGTGATACAATGGTGCTTCAAACTCCTGTCTCAGTATCAAATACGTAACTAAGTAAATTAGTAAATTAGTTCAAACATTCACCTTTGCCAGTCTTGGTCTTAGTAGAATGATTTAATTAATTGATACAGTGTCTTTCTCCTGTATATCTCTGAGGAGCTAACATACTTTATTACAATAGTCCCATGACTAATAAGTATGGAAAATAATATCATAATTATTATTATGTACTTTTCAAAGCAGAGAAAGCCATTAGAAATGGAAGTTCACTTAAATAGATAGTCCAATATCATGTACAACCAAAACTTATGTGTGGTATGTATTTGCTATAGAGCACACTACATCCCAGTGTGATTATCACTGCATGTGAAATGACAGGAACTTAAATTTTCAGAGAGGGTTTTTACTTCTTGCTTTATGTTTGGCCAAATTAATTTCTATGCTTACCAAATAAATTACATATACTTTGGTCAAAATGTGTTGATACTACCATTTCAGATTCCACTTACATAAATGTTTCATTGCATACCATTTTAATGTGTAAACTAATTTTCTCTTGATATAAAATTTATAATAGGCCGGGCGCAGTGGCTCATGCCTGTAATCCCAGCACTTTGGGAGGCCGAGGCGGGTGGATCACGAGGTCAAGAGATCGAGACCATCCTGGTCAACATGGTGAGACCCCGTCTCTACTCAAAATACAAAAACTTAGCTGGGCAAGGTGGCGTGTGCCTGTAATCCCAGCTACTCGGGAGGCTGAGGCAGGAGAATTGCCTGAACCCAGGAGGCGGAGGTTGCGGTGAGCCGAGGTTACGCCATTGCACTCCAGCCTGGGTGACAAGAGCAAAACTCCGTCTCAAAAAAAAAAAAAAAAAAAAATTTATAATAAGTGTAAAAGAGTGCACATTGAATGACCAACATTTAATAATCAGCCTAAATGTTATCAAAGTGAACATTTCTGTAACTGCTGTAGGTTTCTTTTTGTGCTATTATTGGTATGAAAGCAAAATGGACTAGTTTTTTTATTTTTTTGCTTATTCTCAATGTAGTATTTCAGATATTCAAATATAAAGTTTAAGAGAGTCTTCAGGGAGTATTTTTTCCATGGCAGCCAAAGGCAACAAAAAAAAAGTAAAATAATTGTTTTCTCTGCAGAAGAATCATCACTTCTCTGGTGGAAAGTGGCTGTGTTCTCAATAAATACTGCACGTCTCACATAGGAAGACACAGACCTTTAGGATAAAGGAGGTGTAAAGCTGATAACCTAAGCTAACACCAGACGACACACTGTTGATGTGGTGTACGCTCTGTGGAAGGAGTTCAGGCATTAAAGCCAAAAAGACTCTGAAATGCAGGTCTCCTACTTGCTATTTCTAGAACTTTGAACAAGTGTTTTACTCTCTGAATCTAAGTTCAATATGCGTAAATGAAAGTAACTCCTTAAAACACAGTTTGTTGTGAGGAATAGAGACAATATTAAGTGCCTGGGATATAACTGGCACTTAATAAGGTCATCTAAGGAGAGCAGTAGCTATTCAGGAACAAGGTAAGTTGTTATCCACATGTAAAATATGACGGATTTAGTGAAAACCAAAGTGTGTAATCTGGTCCTAATACATCATCTTTAAAAAGATACATAACATTATATTAAGAAACAAGCAACTGTCAAGAAATACCTATTACTTAATACAGCATTTAAATATTGGATGTTACAACTTGTCTGTAGAAAATGAGAAAGGGATTTATTTGCATAGAAGATAAACAGGGAGAATTACTGTTTATGAAACACCGTGGAATATGTTCTTTCTCATCATCACAACCACTCTTTGAGGCAGACATTGCATCCCTGTTTTACAGGTGGAAAGCATGGGCTCAAAGAGTTTAAAGTATTTGACAGGTTCCAGAACCAAGATTAAAGCCCAGGTTGATGTTCTTAGTGACTTCTTTCCAAAGACTGCAGTGTGGGAAGGGGAACAAAAGAACGAGTTCACAGAGGAGAAGGCGGACCACCCTCCTCCATCCACCAGGTGAAGATGGTGAGTACCCACAATGACAGACCAGGATGTGACGAGCATGGCCCCTGACCTCTGTGGGCTTCCTCCCAAAACCCGTAGTCCAATCTGACTATGACCAAAGTATCAGACGAATCTCAATTAGGAAACATCCTACTAAATACTCAGACAGTGCCATTGAAAACTGTCAGGGTCTTCAAAAGTGAGAATGCCCGAGAAATTGCCACCGCCTGGAGGAACCGGAGAAGACATGATAACAAAATATGAGGTGGTGTCCTGGATGGGAACCTGGAACAGGAAGAAGAAAAGCAAGTAAAACACAAAACAAGCACAGAAACAAGAAATACGAGTAAACCATGGATTTCAACGCATAACAATGGACCCAAATTGGCTCATTCATTGTGACACATGCCCCATGTTCACGCAAGTTAGGAAACGCTCGGTACAGAGCATAGAGGAACTTTGTTCTGTTTTCATGATTTTCTACAAATCTAAAATTGCGTCAAAATGGAAAGCTTATTTTAAAAAGCAGGTCTACAGCAGGAACGGATCCTATTTATGACTGGCTGGAGTTCCCCTTTGGGCTGAGAAATATACAATCTTATGTGGAAAAAAGAGTAATGTTTAATTTGCTGGAAGCATTAAAACCCTTGGGCCTGAAAGCAGGTAGAGTTCAGGCTGATAGGAAAGATCCGGATGACGGCTCGTGAGGTCCTAAGAGGCTGCTCGGCCTGTGTGGTGGGTCAAGAAACACTCAGAGATGCGCCTTCTCATCCTCACCGTGTTCTCCTCGGGATCTGACACAGACACTGCACATCAGCAGTAATTTTTAAAAAGGTGAATGAGTGAACTAAAATAATGCAAATCCAGCTGAAAAATTAAACCAATGTGAAACAACTATCAAAACAAACACAGTCAGTCCAATTTTTTAAAAAGATGGTGTTTAATGTAATGTTGAAAAACACCCAGGGGACTGATTTTCCCTTCAGCCCCATATTTGGCAGCTTATGGATAATAACAGGTTTTCCTAATGTGTTAATAATCTTGAGAAAAAATCTCCAGTTATGAATGAACTGAAACTTATACCACCAATCTTCTCATCCTTGCACTATTAGCACAAAGTAAATTTTCTGTCAATAGAGACGGAAATAAGAGTCTTTCCATTTAAAGTAATGTAAAATAAAAATTTTAAAAAGATTGTTTTGAAGAAAGAGGATGCATGGGGAAGATTAAGTGGCTTAAGATGTTAGCACAATTTTCAGATAAGTGGACAGAAAAGCACTCTTGTGTAATTCCTTTCCTATACAACATTTTTCCTTCTGCTTAGAATTGGCTGTCTATTACGTACAAGTAAACAGAAGTGTCTACAATATGCCAGGCTATTTCCTACTGAACAAAATGGTGCTCATTTTTTATATAAATGTTGAACTTCATTCTAATGCTCCCTAAATTATAGTCTGCTGCAAAATTGCTGAAGATGTTTTTCTGTGAAGAAGACCCATAATACATGTAAAACCACAAGGCAAAGAATACTGACTCTTCAATAATTCAGATGATTACACTGGTTTAGAATAAAAATTGAGAACAATAATAGAGAAGTGTAACCATATCATCATGTTTAATGTGACTAATAGTTAATAATTTTCATGAATTTCTTTAGTATATCATGATACAAAAGTATCTGCTTTCTGTTTATTGGTTCGTTTTAGTTGAAATGCAGTTGTTTCTAAGAATGTAGCTTTGTAGGACTTCTTTACTTCAGGCCCTGAACCATATTTGTGAAGGTCAGAGAAAGGTGGTCCTAAAAATAATACACATGAGAAAGAAAAGAAAAATCATAAACATTTTCTATTCAATTCTCATCCACAGGCATCAAAGCTATTACAGGTCAGCTGCAGACTACTGCAATACAGTGAATATTACAATGAAAAGAGCCCCATGGCTGGATACATTTTGGCTTCAGAGTGTATATACAATTTATCCTTATGCTATGGTGTACTGTAAATGTGCAATAACATTATGTCTAAAAAAGTGCATACCTTCATTTAAAGTACTTTATTGCTAAAAACCCAACGATCATCTGAGCCTATAATACTTTCTAATCTAATATTTTTGCTGGTGAAACTTTATAGCTAAAACCTGTTAATGATCATCTGAGCCTATAATACATTCCAATCTAATACTTTTGCTGGTGGAAGGTCTTGCCTCCATGTCGATGGCTGCTGACTGGCCCGGGAGCGGTTGCTGAAGGTTGAGGTGACTGTGGCAATTTCTGAAATGAAACAATGATATTTGCTGCACCCTCCGACTCTTTTCACAAAATATTTATGTGTAATGTATTATGCTGTTTTGTAGCATTTTTGCTCACAGAATTTCTTTCAAAACTGGACTCAATCCACTCAAACCTGACAACCACTTATCAACTCAGTTCATGGAATATTCTAAATCCTTTGTGTCATTGCAACAATGTTCCTGGCATCTTTCCCAGGTGTAGCTTCCATAGATAACATCTCAAAAAACCACTTTCTTTTTTTTTTTAACTTTTATCTTATTTTTTAATAGGCAAGCTTTATTATATACAAACTTGACTCCACATACAAAATTAGAATGGCAATTTTACTTAAAATTAACTTATTAAAAAGTGTAAATACCACAGCCTGGATATGTGACCCAAAACTCCAAAAGATAGTGAAACTTATAACAAATAATGCTACTCATCTTTGGACACATACAACCAGCAACAGTATTAATGAAACTGGTCCCAGACAGTTATGTGCCGCTTACCCCTGTGCCTTAGGGAATAGTTATAGCACAGGCATTGCTGATGCAGTGACTTATGGATGGTCGCTCCTGATTAACACTGCTAAAATTAGGTTCACATTTTTTACTCTGTGTGGGGGCTGATGAGTATTGCCTCATTTTGTTTCTAGAGGGATATCTTTCAATGTGTTGGCATCAAATCCACTCATTCCAAACTGTGCCACAGCTGGGAATTTAAGCATCTTCACAAAGCAAACCACTGAACATTCACTGGTAGTATCCAACATTGGTCGGTAGGTAACTGATCTCCAATAATATGGCAATGTCATTTCTTTGGAACATAATTCTCTTGATCCCACAAGAAGTGACAGGAAAAGACAAACCATAGTTAAATGACAGCAGTCATGTTATAGGACAATCATCTTGCAGGTGTATGTCACCAATTCTGATTTTTGTATTGTTATCAAAGGCTCTTATTTTCATTCTAACAACCAATCATCAGAACATGTTGAAATTATTGCTGGGTTGAGTCCAGAAGAATTCCAAAACAATAAAGAAAAGTAGAAGGACCTGCCTGAGAGCACAAGGTCTTCATCACTCCAAAATCCAAGACACAAAAGAGGGAACAGGAAATATTTGATTTTTGTTTTAAGTTCAGAGGTACATGTGCAGGTCTGTTACACAGGTAAACGTGTACCATGGTAGTCTGCTGCACTGACCATCCCATTGCCTTGATATTAATCCCAGCATCTCTTAGCTATTCTTCCTGATGCTCTCCCTCCCCAACTGCCCTTCCAACAGGCCCCAGTGTGAGTTGGTTCACCACAATGTATCTAGGTATTTTCGTCATTCAGCTCCCATTTGTAAGAACATGTGGTGTTTGGTTAAGAAATCCTTTTCCTCGATCATCCATAAGAAGCAAATTCTCATCCCTTCAAGTTTTCTCTTGAAATTGCAGCAATTCAGTCCCATCTTCGGGATCCCTGCTAATTCTAGTTGTGTTTGATTGGTTTGTTTGTTTTGTGTTTGTTTTTGCTCTCTCCAGTACATCTGCAGCTACTTCCTCCACCAAAATCCTCAACTCCTCAAACTCATGCATGAGAATTAAAATTCACTGTTTCTAGACTCTCTTAATGTTGATATTTTGACTTCCTCCCATGAATCACCAATGTTCTCAATGGCATTTTAGAACAATAAATTTTTTCAAAAAGATGTTCAATTTACTTTGCCCAGATCCATCAGAAGAATCATCATTTACAGCAGGCATAGCTTTACCAAATGCATTTTTCAATAGCAAAGTTAAAAATGACTCCTTGATCCATGTCTGCAGAATGGATGCTGCATGAAAGCTTTAATCTCCTTGTACATTTCCATCGGAGCTCTTGGGTGACCAGAGCATTGTCAATGAGCAGTGATATTTTGAAAGGAATTTTTTTTTTCTGAGCTGTATATTTCAACAGTGGGCTTAAAATATTCAGTAAACTCCTAAACAGATGTGCTGTCATCCAAGCTTTGTTGTTCATTTTTACAGTACAAGGAGAGTTTATTTAGCATAATTCTAGTGGGTTTCAGGACTTTTAGAATGATAAATGAGCTTGGTTTCAACTTGAAGTCCCCAGCTGCATGAGCCTCTAACAAGAGAGTCACCCAGTCCTTCGACACTTTGAAGACAGACGTTGACTTCTCTTTAGCTATCAAAGTGCTGGATGACGGTTTTTTCAAACAGAGGCTGTTTTATCTAAGTGGAAAACCTGTCAGTTAGCACGGCCACCTTCATCAATGATCTTAGCTAAATCTTCCGGATAATTTGCTGCAGTTTCTGTATCAGCACTTGCTGCTTCACCTTGTACTTTTATCTTAGGAAGATAGCTCTTTTCTATACCTGCTGAAGCAAGCTCTGCTAGAACTGAAGAGAGTTGTGGCCATACTCTGAACTGGTCTTTGCGTCGTGCAAATGTTGTAGCAGTTTGACCTGCGAGGACCATGAAAACTTTGTCCCGTCAGAAATAGGATTGTGTTTCCTCTCGTCTTTTGTCCACTGGAGCAGTACATTTAGTTTCCGTCAATAACTTTCCCTTTGTGTTCTTAACTTGCCTAACTGCATGGCACAGAGAGTCCAGCTTTTGAGCATTCTCAGCTGTTCACTGCTTTTCTTACTAAGCTTCTCCAACCTTTTCTACCTTTTAATTTAAAATGAGAGATGTATGATTGTTACGTTCACTTGAACACTGAGGGGCCATTTCTCAGTTACTAATTTTAATTAACTAAAATTAATGGCATAATTTTAATATGGTTGTGTGTTAAGAAATAGGTGGGGCTGAAGAGAGAGAGAGATAGGGAATGGCTGGTCGGTGGAGCAGTCAGAACACGCACATGCATTGATGAAGTTTCCCATCTTTTATGGGTGTTGGTCATGAAGCCCACAACAACTACAACAGTTCATTCAAAGGTCACTCATCAGAAATGACCATATCAGACATACTAAGAATGAAAAAGTTTGCAATGTTTTGGAAATTACCAAAATGTGAAACAAAAATGTAAGTACAGGTGGGGCTTGGAAAAAAATGATGCCAGTAACTATTCAATGCATGATTGCCACGAATCTTCATTTTATAAAAAAATATGGTATCTGCAAATCACAGTAAAGCACAGTGCAGTAAAACGAGGCGTGTATGTACTACCCTCACTGTGTACTAAAAACAGGGACATTCTTTTCCTTATAAGAGACAGGGTCCGACTCTGCCACCTGTGTTGGAGTGCAGTGGTAGGATCACAGCTCACTGGAGTCTTAAATTCCTGGGCTCAACTGATCCTCCAGCCTCAGTCTCCTGAGTAGCTAGGACTACAGACGTGTGTCACCACGTCTGGCTAATTTCTTATTATGTTCTTAGAAATGAGTTGTCTCTATGTGGCCCAAGCTTGCCTTAAACTCCTGGCTTCAGGCAATCCTCCTGCACTGGTCCACCAAAATGGTGAAATTAGAAGCACGAGCCACCATGCCTAACCCAGGGGTCATTCTTATTGCCATGAGAAGACTCAGTTTGTTGAGTTCTGTGACCATTGTCCATCTGAAATAGTCTTTAAAGGAAATTTTATGTTCTAATTCTTTTTTATAATTTCTTTTGCTAAACTATCAACATAAATACATTCTAAACACACAAACGTTTACAGAAATAATACATGACATTAGATGTCTTCTTCCACACCTGTCTCACTCTCAGAAGTGACTATA
Source organism: Leontopithecus rosalia (assembly GCA_028533165.1). Lineage (NCBI taxonomy): Eukaryota > Metazoa > Chordata > Mammalia > Primates > Cebidae > Leontopithecus > Leontopithecus rosalia. The sequence goes on from CM052654.1 coordinate 137,597,504, forward strand.
TGACAAGATTTTACTATGTATTTATAGAAATCATCTATGCTTGTATAAACAAATAAATAGATGCTAATGTAGATATAGATATGTATTTGTTTCCTGTGGTTTATGTAAACAAATGACCATTCAACTAGGTGGCTTAAGAGACCCGAAATGTCTTCTCTCCTGGTCCTGGAGGCCAAAAGTGTAAGGTTAAGGCTTCAGCAAAGCTGTGCTCCCTGCAGATGCTGTAGGAGGGGGTCCCTCTATGCCTTTTGCAGCCTCTGGTGGCTTTGGGGGCTCCGAGGCTTGTGGCTGTATCATGCCATGTTCACAGGTCCCCAGGGTTCTTTTTGGGGCAACACAGTTCAAACCATTACAGGGTGTGTATATCTATATTACAGGGTATCTATATAGCTACATAAATACACAGGGATTTAGAAATCCATAGTTTCAGACAGACTCCCAGCCAGAGACAAATGGAACCTTCGAGTTGAGATAATCTGAGAAGCATTAAATAAAGAGACTATTTGTCTAGCTCTGGATAGGATAAACAAAAACAACAACACAACCCAGAAGGGATAGTGGAGTACCCTGGAGCCAAAGGGCAGAGAGAAGGAAGTATGAGCAGAGCCCAGGAGGAAAAAGTGGTTAAAAGAAATGACCCTGAGAGGAGCCACTTTCTCTGGTCAGGGGAAGTCATCCAGTCTTCTCCAAGTTCTGTCTTCCACAAGACATCAGCAAGGAGAAAGAACAGTAGAATGAGCCAAAGAGATCCATGTATGTGCAAGATGGCAACACATCATTTAGCAAGGTAGCAAGCACACCATTTCTCTCTCTCTCTCTTTCTCGCTTTTAGAAACAGGTCTCACTGTCATCTAGGATGGGGTGCAGTGGTGCTCACAGATCACTGCAGCCTCCAACTCCTAGGCTCAAGCAATCCTCCCGCCTCAGACTCCTGCATAGCTGGGATTGCAGATGTGTGCTGCAACACCTAGCCTGAATAATTATTTCTCTTAAAAGAAACAAGAATTGGCTGGGCGCGGTGGCTCACGCCTGTAATCCCAGCACTTTGGGAGGCCGAGGCGGGTAGATCATGAGGTCAAGAGATCGAGACCATCCTGGTCAACATGGTGAAACCCTGTCTCTACTAAAGATACAAAAAATTAGCTGGGCATGGTGGCGTGTGCCTGTAATCCCAGATACTCGGGAGGCTGAGGCGGGAGAATTGCCTGAACCCAGGAGGCGGAGGCTGCGGTGAGCAGAGATCGCGCCATTGCACTCCAGCCTGGGTAACAAGAGTGAAACTCCGTCTCAAAAAAAAAAAAAAAACAAGAATTGAAGATCAGAAAGGTCAGGATTTACAACTTTTTGTTATTACAGTTATATAGAGCCTGGTCATATTGCAAAGGCATTTAAATATATTCTAAATGACAAATATTTTTGAATTCCCCAGAATTAAATATATGCATATTTGATTCATCCCCTCTACTACTTGGATTTTAGAATATAGCTTTTAAGTTTACTCTTTGCCTAAAATGGATTGTGGAGACAGGATGTTGTTACGTAATCATTGATGGAGGATAACATTATGTGATGTAAATTATAGAAAAGACATTAAATACAACTAACAATGAAAGTCACATTCTCCTAAATGCATTGGTTAAAAAGTGGCAGGCATATATGGCAGTATTTCACTCTTGTTCTTTGAGTTTTGCTGATGGAAGAGAGTGATTTATTATGCTTTACAAGTTTGGTTAAATTGCCATATATTATACTTTGTCTATTCCGTCAAAAAACGTAATACATGTCAAACAGATGTAATTCCGTAGTAGAGTGCCAAAATCAGGATTTTTTCATGTTATAAATTATTCCTTTCCTATACAGAAGATACACACATTTTTTTTTGCCTTGGGCCACTAAATGATTTACTTACTTATTTATTTTATACTAAAATAGCTTGAACCTCTTTTTGTAACTAAAGATATTTCGTTTCACTGACTCATACTGTCCATGTATTTGCTGAGAATTCAAAAATATTGAAATCTAATTTATATTAAAATCTTACTGAAGTAATTTTGTTTCCCTTGGCCTTCTCTTATATTTTATCAAAATTTCAAACTATGAGGATCATCTTTACTTTGACTTGACAATGTGCAGTTAACAAATATTCCTTGAAAACAAAAACTTCATGTGGTAAAAATGTGGGTGAACTTATTCCTGTTATGTTGCATATCTAGAAAAAAAATGTCCTGAGGATATACTTTTCAGCACCTGGAAAGGGTTTTGGAGGCAAGAGATGAACTCTCCAGCACTGGCCCTGCCTCTGGTCTTCCATTACATATTGTATATTCACTCACATTGTATTTCTAAAGGATACTATATTAATAATTTTTACCAAGGCACCAACTAAAAAAACTGAAGCACCAATAGCAGTTGAAACTGCCAACGTGAATTTTGAGATAGTCTATTGATGATACTTTCAGACATTTCAAATAGGATGATCCCTAAAACACCCAAAAAGCATGGGCAAAGTTCAGGAGAGGAGTTTTGAAGATTCTTGAGTAAGAGCTGCTGGGATCCTTTGACTCTCACCTCCAAGGGCAAGGACAGGAGGTTCTGAATCCTCACCGTGTATTTAATGAGATGGGTGTTAACAGGGCCACCTGCAGAGATTGAAATGTGTCCTCTGGACCTTGTGAGACACACTGAGCGGTCACTGAATTGTTCCGGCTTATTCTTCAGATGGGGAGAGAAACTGGCAGGCTAGACTGGCCCTCGTGTCAAGCGTTTCTTCAAAGAATGAGTGAGTGATCCTAATGGACCCCAGGCAAGCCCTGCACCAGCCATCTGGTGTGGGGTCCTCTTAGGTCCTTGTCCAAGGGCAGACTGCCCAGAGTGTAGAACAGCCCTCTCAAAGGAGGAACTTAGGAGGCAGGAACTGGAGAAGAGGTCAGTGACCCCAGAATAAAACGGCCCTTCCAGGTCAAGGTAGATGGGGCTTCTGAAGACCCACTGGGTGTTCACAAAATCCAGATTTTAATGTGGGCCAGACAGAAGGGTGTGAAGTCATTTTATAGCAGTAGCAGTTGGTTAAAACGTCTCGCTCCTCACAGTTACTCCTCCCTGCAACAAGTCAGAAAAGGCAGCGGAGGAGTGGATCAGAGAAGGAGGTGAGAGGAGGCAAGAGCTGCCCCTCCTCCTGCTGCAGCCCTGGCTGCTCCCGGGCTCCTGGCAATGCCTCACCATGGAAAGAACAGGGCGCATTCATTGATTCATGTATTGAAATGTGCTTTCGAATTTCTGAATCAAGACTGTATTTCGTTCTTTAAAATGACTCTCACCTTTGGAATTATCTGAGCATAATTAGAAAGTTCTTGAGCCTGTCACAGTTTTCATTCATGGACAAGGTAAGAACTTCCTCCATGAAATCAATTTCAGAGGGATAACGGGAGCCCAGTGATCCTGGCTCCGGGTGCTCCGTGCGCCCAGTGTCCTCATCATGCAGCGTCGCGAGCAGTCATCAGCCGGTTGTGCAGGCAGAGTCCTGTTAGCATCCCAGGGCAGCAGCTCTGCTGTTTCCACTGCACATTCCCGGCCTGGCTCAATGCATGGCAAATACGTGTTGCTAAATAAATAGTTTACATTAGTTGTATGAAAAATTTAGCCTAAGGCTAAAATCTCCAGTATTCAAGTGAGTTCATATGTTTAATGGGTGGTATTTTGTGTGTGTGTGTGGTATGTAAGAAGGGTGGTGCCGTGGGGTGTGGTGAGTGGCGTGTGGTGAGTGTGGTGTGTGGTCCCTGCAGTAGGCATGATGTGAAGTATGTGTCGCATATAGTGTGTGTGTGGTATGGGGTGTGGGATGTACGGTGTGCTGTGTGTGGGGGACAAATGGTGGTGTGGTGTGTGGTGTGTGGTGTGGTGTGGGTGGTGTGTGGTGTGTGGTGTGTGTGGGGTCTCTGTGGTGAGTGTGATGAGAGGTATGTGTGGTATGTAGTGTGTGTGTTTGTGGACTGTATGTAGTGTGGTGTAGTATGGTGTGTGTGAGCTGTGTGGTATGGTATGCGTATGGTGCGGTGTGATATGTGGTGAGTGGTTTGTGTGGTGTGTGTGTGTGATGTGGGTGATGTATGTGGTATGATGGTGTGGTGTGGAGTGGATGGTGGTGTGTGTGGTGTGGATGGTGGTGTGGTGTGTGTGTGGTGTGGCGTGTGGTGAGCGTATGTGTGTCTGTGTGCTGTGGTATGGATGTTGGTGTGTGATATGTACAGTGTGGTGTGTGGTGTGTGCGGGGTCTCTGTGATGACTGTGATGTGAGGTATGTATGGTATGTAATATGTGTGCTTGTGGTGTGTGTGGTGTGGTATAGAGTTGTCTGTGTGGTGTGTGTGTGTTGCGTGGTATGTGGCGACTGGTGTGTGGTGTGGGTGATTTATGTGGTATGCTGGTGTGGTGTGTGTGGTGTGTGATATGTGTGTGGTATGGTGGTGTGGTGCATGTAGTATATGTGTGGTATGGTGGTGTGTGTCTAGTGTGTGTGGTGTGTGTGTGGTGTGTGTGTGGTATGGTTTGTGTGTCTGGTGTGTATGGTGCGTGTGTGGTATGGTGGTGTGTGTGTTGTGTGGTGTGTGTGGTATGGTTTGTGTGTCTCGTGTGTATGGTGCTGTGTGTGTTGTGTGGTGTGTGTGGTATGGTGGTGTGTGTGTGGTGTGTGTGTGGTATGGTTTGTGTGTCTGGTGTGTATGGTGTGTGTGTGTGGTGTATGTGTGGTATGGTGGCATGTGTGTGGTATGGTGGTGTAGTGTGTATGGTGTGTGTGTGGTATGGTGGTGTGTGTGTTGTGTGGTGTGTGTGTGGTATGGTGGTGTGTGTGTGGTGTGTGTGTGGTATGGTTTGTGTGTCTGGTGTGTATGGTGTGTGTGTGTGGTGTATGTGTGGTATGGTGGCATGTGTGTGGTATGGTGGTGTATGGTGCGTGTGTGGTGTGGTGGTGTGTGTGTGGTGTGTATGGTGCGTGTGTGGTATGGTGGTGTGTGTCGTATGGTGCTGTGTGTGTGGTGTGTGTGTGGTATGGTGGTGTGTGTCTGGTGTGTGTGGTATGGTAGTGTGTTTGTGGTGTGTGTCTATGTGCCTTGTGTATGTGTCTAAGCATCACATTATTTTACCCCAAGGCTCCACTCTTGGCAGGACTGTGACGCCTCCCTTCTCGACTCCGGTCCCTCCCATCATGAAGCACACAGCACTCAAGGGGACCTGCTCAGGAAAGCAGCTTGGGAGCAAGCACGGATCTGCACCTTCAGGCCCAGGAACACCGAGGGGTGACCACCACTGGCCTCAGGGTTTAAGGCTCAGTAGGAGGAAGCCTGACCTTCTGGAGTCCACTGGAAAAGAACTCGGCAAAGTTAACTCGCACGGTAAAGAGAAAGAAGCAAGTCCAGGCCAGGACTAAGCAAACGTAGGCCTTTGAGCTAAGCAACGTCAAGGCTGGCTGCCAGCCTCAGCTATCCTGCAGAGGACGGGCCTACCTCATAGTATTGGGACCTGGGCTCTGTGGGAACCGGTACAGGCTGGGCACAGTGAGCCTGTCAGGATCGCATCCGCATGCAAAGGCTGGAGTGTCTGTGGTGCATGGAGCAGGTGATGGCTGGAGGAATCGCCCCAGCACCTCATGCGAGCAGTCTCAGTGCAGGCTGCCATAACAAAGCATCATGGACAAGGAAGCTCACAAACAAACCTGTCTTATGTTTCACAGTCCTGGAGGCTGGAGCATGAAAGATCACAGCACAGAACCAGCAGATTGGTGTCTGGAGAGGGTTCTTTCCCAGTTTAGGGGCAGCCCCTTCTGGCTGCGTCTGCACATGGGAGAAGGGGCGGGGTAGCTCTCTGGGTGCCTTTTACAAGGGCACTAATCTCATTAACCAGGGCTCCAGCGGACTTCATCACCTCCTAACTCCATAGCCTCACCTCGGGAGTGAGGCTTTATTTTCAGACACACACATTCAATCCATAGCTGAATGGACTATCCTAAGCACAGACATGACTCTTAGAAGTTCTTGCCATTTCAGCACAGTTTCCTGTTCACTGGGACTTTATTGATCCTGTCAACTGAAGTATGATGAGGTTCCTAAATTTGGAAAGGGGAGCCGTATTCTCATAAAGGGCTACAGGCTGTGGGGTAGCCATTCTGACTGCCTGCAAGTGTAGCCTCCAGTCAGAGGCCAGAAATAGGCAGTTGTGGGGAGGAGCAAAGGGCTCAGGAATTCATGCTGAGCCAGGAGGTCAAATATACGTATTCAATAAGCTATGGACAGTCATGAATATTTATGAGAAAACCCACAGGTTTGTGCAGTTGAGCTTCTTGCCTCTTCAGGGGACCCATGTTCAACAGATGGTGACCTTAGCATGGTCAGAGAGTGTAGTTCTTGGTTCTCTGATGTCAAAAGCTGCAGCAGAGGACACGAACACCCTTACTGTGCATCCACCTGAACTTGTCAGAGCCACTCAGTGACCAGGGGTCTCTTATCAGGAAGAAATGCTGGTTAGTCTTTCTGCAGAAACTCTAAAAGGGATGGTCAGCATCAGGTGGTTGGTTGATGTCAGCGGTGGGTGGAGTCTTTTAAAAGGGCTGGTTTCTATTTAGTGTTAGGGAGAAAGCCGAATCATGGTTAGCAAGGGAGAGGGTAGAACCATGCATGGCTGACCTCTCATCCCATGATGGCCAGAAATTCAGTCTCCAGGATTACTCTTGGGATCCTTGGCCAAGAGGGGGTCCATTCAGTCAGTTGGATTTTAGGGTTTCATTTTTAGCTAACAATTCTAAATGGCATTGGTTAAAGGATCGGACAGCTCTGGTCAGCTGGGTGTCCATTCTGAGTACCTGAGCTGAGACAGAGCCAGGAGGAAGGTGGGCAACAGGCGCCACCATGCACTTGTGTGAGGTGAAGGCACGGTTTTTCTCAGCTTACATGGATACTCGGTTTTAACATCATCTCTTGGGCACCCTAGGTGAAAATAAGGGTAGACCCTTACTTTAGTTCAAAATTAGCCTATGCTAATTACTTGCATGCCTTGAGAAAGTTTTGTTAAACATTTCTAAATAGAATCATAATTTATTGTCGAAAGTTGCTCCTAGGGAGCACATCCACACACACAATGTTTTCACATCTTTAAAATGAAGTCACATACAGTCTACGTGATTAACCCTGGGTTATAATTTAGAACTAATTCTCCAGGTGTCTTGAGGTTGAAGGTTAAAGACAAGACTGACACGTTGAATCACCTAACAAATACCTGGAGGTGCTCTCCCCCACTCCCTTGCTGTCATTGCTCCTACGTCCACCCACTGCACCCAGCACAGGTCCTCTGACCTTCTCACACTCCTAGTCATTCCGCCACCCCATTTGTGGTGGTCCTCAACATTTTATCATATTTACATTCTCAAAGATTCTTAGAATGAAAGCATGAATACATGAACACATTTCATTTCCCCTCTAAGCTTTGAAAGCCTTGTTTTCAGCTCCATAGTAATTCTGTTTTGATTACAACAGGTACGAGCCTACAAGAAGTGTTACCCAGAGGCCTACCCCTGAGATAAGGCATCTTCAACTTCCCAGTACCCACAAAGATAAGGGAATCAAATAAAAATAAGATTCACAACTATCCTCTCTCCAACATTTATAGTCATTCATTTATTTGCAATTTAAGACTGTGATTTTGTTCAGTATTTATTCATTTACCTCATCCACGATTTCTTTCTCATAGGTATACTGCTATTAAACATCTTGTACTGCATATCTATTTATACATTGATTAATAGGCATCATAGTAAATCATCTCATAGATATTCAGCTTCTTTTTAATGCGTGGGTAAGAATCCACTTACTAATACAAATTATCAATTAGTTCAAAGTCCTACAGACATACTGTACTTATATTCAGTAAAGACAGAGAAAATTTAGATGTTTGTTGGTGTCTGCCCCTTTCAACTTCATAACTCCTCAGGAGACTCATGTTCAAAAACTGGTGGCCTTACTTAGCATGATCAGAGGCTGTAGTTGATGTCCACAGGTGCAGAAGAGGACAGGAAGACCTTGACCACGAATCCACCCAGACTTGTTAGAGCCACTCGGTGGCCGTGGTATCTTATTAGGAAGAAATGCTGATGAGTTGTTCCGTGGAAACCCCACAGGGATATTCATTGCCACTTTTCATACTCTAAAAAACTTTAGTTGGAAATAAAAATACAGGTTGAAAACTCTCATTGGATAAAAAAGGGGAAAGTTGTACTGGAAATTCATTCATTCATGGTTCTGTTTAAATTAGGAGATCAAAAGATATGACAAAGTGAGGGAATGTCTGGTGAAAGAGTATTCACATCCACCTCGTGTTGCATAGCTCTTCTTTCTCCTGTCATCCTGCCTGGATTCCCCGGTGGTCCCGCTCAGGGCTCTGTAGCCTGTTCCAACACTGGCAGAAAGTCCAACACCAGGCATCGCTTCACCATCCTCCTGAGACCACACCCAGCAGCCTCGCCATGACTGTCAGCATATACAGGGAGGGCTTGGGAGAGCCCCGTTATTCTAGAGCTAGAGCAATACTCTCCCCACAGTTACCCGATGTGAAGTCACTTCATATTATTAATGATAACACACTGCAAATCCCGAAATGATCGTTTGTTTGAGTTTCACTTTATAACCTGTGCCCTGGTGTGATGTAGCTGCAGTCACAGTAGCTATTAGGAAGAATTGGCATCAAAGACAGAGTTGAAGGGACAAACGAGTTATTTAAATAAATTAGAGAACAGAGGAGATAGAGTCTTCCCTACCCCCAAGACCGTGGCCTGTTCACTTTGGTTATCTGTTTGCAAATCATTTGATACAACTTATTGTGTTAAGGATAGAAAAGCAGGTGTTGGGATGAAAGCAGTCCTGTTGATCTTAAAAGACCCTGTCCTTTCTGGCATTGATCCAGAAGGAAAGCATTCTATTTTAATGCTCAGTTGCGTCTATCCTCACGACCCTGTGAGTGTGAGTGTTTTCATAGGCACTAAGCAAACTAACTTCAGTTTGAGTATAACTCAGGACTCAAAGCCAGTTTCCACTAGGTTGAGCAAGAAGCCTGCCTATCTCACCCCGTGTCTGGGTGCAGTTGAGGTCATGGCTTCCAGGACCATCTGGAGTTAATTGCTTCTCATTTTTGCTTTGTGTTTCAGACAGGACCAAATGAGAGATCAGGACTTCAAGGCAGAGAATGAGCCTGGGAGATAATTTAAATGTCGTTAATTCATTGAGATTCTTAATCTTATTTTTCTGAATAGTTGATTAAGTCGGTAGTAACCCTTTTGCTTAGATGCCTGGGAACATCTCAAAAACTTGATAAACTTTCTCAGCTCCTCATGGGCGAGGCCTCTTTTACAATGATTTACATCTGTTAATAAACGTGTAAATTATTCATTTTTTGATTAATATGCTAATTAAACATTTACTGTTAAAAAGGTATAAATATCTTTCATTGCCCAAAGTAATTAGAATAAGTAGTTATTTAAACATTACAATTCTGATATTAAATAATTAGTTGAGAAAACAGAAAAAGAAGATATAAAAATATGCTTGATATAATTTCAGCTGTTGGACCAAATGAAAATATTTCATGTTGTTTATGTAAATATAGACATATGCTTTGGAAGGCTTTAATACCTATTTCCTTTTGGACGAGTCATCAGTTTTCATTTCACTGACAATCTAGAAACGTAATTTTTGCTCCTCTCTAGCCTACTTTAAAAAGAAAATATAAATTATTTCAATCCATCTATCATGTAACTTTATTTTATTTTACCATTTATTCACCAGTGAATTTTTAAATAACTGTTATTACCAAGTGTGATGCCAAGTGCTGGGGATGCCAAGTTGACCAGGGCTCGGGGTGATCAGAGTATCACTCAGATCACTAGAGTATAGAATCTTGCCCATCTAGTAGTCAATAATGTGCAAACTTCAGATCATATGACTTTATCTGGTAAAAAAAAGTCATTGATACATACTCCATAATGCATTCCTATAATAAATACATGTTTTATTACTATTAGCTGAAATTTTAAAGTTAATTTTTGTGTGAGACTAGGGCTTTGACAGTCTCAGATTTGCATTTTGACGAATGTGTAGAAACACTTCAAGAGCCATGTCTTCATCACTAACATATTGTCATCTATGGATCTGAGTCACTTAATGCTTAGTCTTTGTTTTACTTACAGTCTAAAGAAAAGCATTCATTTCTAGATTTTAGCTATTCATTTCTCTATCCACCAATATACCACTTGCACATTTCTTAATAAATTAAATATATAAGGGTAAAATATACTTATATAATGAATAATTGTGGCTGTACATCCATAATTAAAATCCTCTTATTGATTATTTTAGTTTTGGGGTTCTAAGTGTCTACAATGTGATTGAAAGCAAACTTGTACAAGGCATGTGAGAGAAAGTTCTGCCATGTTCTTATTGATGACTTTGTAATATCATCTTTAATCCATGTCTTCTAGGCCTACATTTTCAAAGCACTTGTACATTTCGCTGTGTTAATTTATTAAAGCTAAATAATATAATCTGTAAATCCTATTAACCAAGCACCCAGGGAGCTCCACCCTTCCCCAGGCACAACTCAGGTGTCAGATATGACACTTGGTAATGGATAAAAGTGCCAGTCTTGGTAGTAAAGCAAGTATTAACATAGTTTTAAAAAATTATTGAGAAAAAAATTCTTATAATTCTGAATTTAATGTTTTCTTCTTATAACACAGTTGGTCGCCTTGCACATCTCAGAAGCATGTGCACATATGTTTAAAAACAGAACATTAAAGTATGTCCAAATGCCTCTTTCTTCCATTAAGACATTCCCAATCCTGCCATCCTGAAATCTGACATCTACTTGTACTGCCTGGTCTTTTACTGGCTCTGGTTTGGGGCATCCACTTTAATTTCAGGAAATAACGGCTAATATGTAATACCTGCTAATCACAGGCCTTCCCTTTATAGCTTCCAAGGAGCTGGTGGCCACTGAGGATCAGAAATCTTCTATTCATGTTCACATTGTCATAGCACCTAACTGAACTCTACGTCATTAAGGTTCTTTGTAAATGCCAATAAAAGAATGAGAGAATATTCCATCTGATCTAAATCTTCCAGTGTGTACAAGACAAGACAGGATAGGTGGCCTTGAGACAGGAAACATGACATGACGAAGATAAGGAAGCAAGGAGTCAATTGTGGTTTTCAGTGCTGAGAAGAACCCTGGACCAGGAGTCATGATATTTATCCAGAACCCCTGAGTGACATTTAGATGATGCAGATGGCTCTTTGTCATTCATCTTTTTGCTTTACTGATGGATGTATCTTCAAATGCAAACAGAGGAGCTTATAAAGCATATCTGTGGGCAGCAGTAGTAATTCTTCTGGATCAAATAGTATCCAGAAGATAGTAGTACTATCCAATAGTACTATCTACGTATCTTGAATACAATTTTTCTTATAGTGTATGTAACTCTATGCATAACAGCACATCGTGGAATCACTGGAACTCAACACACTCAGATTGAATCCTTGAGTTATCTATTATCTGTGGCCAGATAACTGGTTAAGTTACTCCTCCTGTCTATGCCTCAGTTTCCTCCTCTGTAAAACGGGCTAGGCATACCCTATCAGACATAGTAATCAGCCTTGTATGAGGTGATTAATGTTGATCTTTGAACTATTCCCCTAATTATAATTGAGTAAGACTCAAACAATCTATTACCAAGCTTATTTTATTAAGAAAAACATGTCATTTAAACAATAGCATTGAAAAGTTAGCCCAAGAAAAAATTCTAGAGCTCAGAAGAGCTTCCAAGAGTGAACATCGTTTTTCTAAAAAGGAAGAAATAAATAAATCATTGAAGTGGATAGCCTGACAGTAATTGTTAGGGAAAAGTACAAAAGAAAAGCATACAAGTGAGACACATTTGAAATACATTTTCTTAAGATTTGCTGCTTCCTGAATTATTGTTGTAAAATGTTACGGTAAAACTCTTATGAATTTCTCCACTTTTTAAAAGCAAAGGCTGCTAAGTGGTTCATGAGCTGAAATACAGAGATAAATAACCAAAGAACCAGGAAAAATCTTAGGACCTAGAGGATGCTCAGGCAGAGCAAATACACAGAGTTTATACACTGTATGGGCAGCAAGGTCATTTATACAGTAATACTGAGCATACCTGAGTTTTTACAATTTCTTTGTTGCTTTGCATTTGCCTCCTTTGCCCAACAATAGACAGAGGCTAAGGAACAGGTGTCCTCTAAATGCCTGAAGTTTAAAAGAGAAAACAGTATTTGTAAAACATAACACGAAAAAATTAAATGAGGACATGTCCTTGCTGTGGTACATTTGTCAGGGTTGGAAGAGGGATTGGGACAGAGAACAGGAATTTCTCACCTCACTTGACTCCATCCTTCTCTCTCAAAGGGACTATTTGCATCGATCTCCCCTCGGAATTTGTAAGAAATCCAAATTCTTGGACTCATCTAAAACTGACTAGAGCTGAAAATCTTAAGGTCAAGCCCAGGAATCTGTTTGAACGATCCCTCTAAGTGGTTCTGATATACATCTAAGTCTGAGAACGACTGACACATTAAAATATGAGTGACCATCCTCTCGTTACACCATGCAACATCAGGACTGGAGGGTGCTGGTAGCCCAGGGCTCCACCTGAGTTGCTCTATTAACAATGAACTTGTTGAATTTTAACATAAATAGCTAGCTAGCTAGGCAGACACAGCTGTAGATACAGACATTAGATACAGGAAGTGTAGGCCCGTATTCCAGCTCCAAGTTAGTTATTAGTCGCAGAAAAGAGAACCAGCTTATCAGCCAGGATGGAAATAGATTTGAATTCGTAGGGAGCAGAATTTGAAGGTTGTTCGCTTCCTTCTCCTCTCTCTCTCCATTCTCTCATAGTGCTTCATTCTCCCGGCACCCCTCCAAGCTGATGGTGGTTTTGTCAACATATGTGAGAGAACATGCAGATTAAATAATCTCTTAGGTAAAGGTAGGCGAGCTTTCCCAACCCATTTATTTTATTGAAGGGAAAACCAAGGCTCAGAGAGACCCTTCTTGCTCAACTGGGTTTTTCTAACTCTTTGGAGTGCCTCAGAGAACTAGCAAGAAAATTCTGTTTTCTATTCTGTGAGTTCTGGAAAACAAGGCTATTCACCCAGGGAGCACTCAACAAGAGCAGCTGTTGCTGCCACTCAGCCTGAATGCAGGCGTCATGATAATAATAGATGGCAAAGCTGAAGTTCACAAAGGTGAGGATTTAATTCTCTTCTCAGGCTTCAAGCTATTTATTTTCATAATGCCTGAAATGCTTTCTACGTCTTTGAGGAAATGCACAGTCTCAGTGCCTTTTTCAGAAAAAAAAAAGTACAGCATTATTCTGAAGAGTAATTACATTTAAAATGTTAATCTAAATTATTAAGTTATCTATAAAAATTGTATATATTGAAAATTTTGCAAAAAAATAAATCTTTTTATTAAGTTTATGAATAGAATAGAAAAGCTAATTCATTCCTTTCTTCTTCACAGATCTCCATAATGTGTAGCTATAAAAGATGCTCACTAAATCTGTTTATTGGGTGATTGAATTAATACTGAAAAAAAGCCCTCACTTTTCATGAGCAGAGTCTCAGTTTCTAAGGATTCATTTATTCATGACATCTTATCACACCACCATCTTAGATAGAAGTAATATTTGATTCAGCAAGTTTCTCTTGAGTGTCTAATAGATACTTAACACAGACTTCTAAACAGATGCTTGTTAGTGTTCAGTAATAATCCAACAAAACTAGTATTTACTGGGGACTAAAATGATGCAGGTGGTATGATTTATTTTTTCCAAAGGGTCAAGAAATTCTTCTACCTAAAAATAAAATTTAAGCTGGTTTTGAAGAGTGAGGGTGAGTCATGAAAGGCAGAAAATGGAGGGCATTTCAGGAGCTAGGAAGGGTGTGCACAAGGTTTAGAGGCTTTCTAAAGTAGGCTTCTGGCATCTGTTCACTGTGCTTATTGAATGAACTACAGTGGTATAATTTCTGGACTTGATCAATAGATACAAGTTTTTTTTACTGCTTGTTTGAAGAAGGATCCTATAAGGCCAACAAATATTTATTCCAAGACGCCTTTCTGAATGTTTCCTTGGATTCTGAGTGTAGATGCCCTTGAGAAAACCAACTCCTGTATGAACTGCTTAAGTGGTTCTCTTTATATACACACACACACACACACACACACACACACACGCACACACACACACACACACATAGCGCTTGAAGCAAATCGTGTTATCTTATTTTCAGTAATAAACTGCCTGCTGTTCCTTTCCTTCCTAGCACTGTTGTCCTGGTATTTTCTGTAATCATTTTAAACAGATTCATTCTAGGAACACCTTTACTGTAATTATTGTTAAGGAAATGAGCCTCACACACAAGTATCCAGACCTGAAAGCTTTTATCTGAACATCAATGTTGAATTATTAGTTTGTAACACTGGCCAGATTGGTGAGAAAATAAGTAAATACAAGCCAAACTAAAGAGATATGAATCAGCAAGCCCTGATTGTTGGAAGCAGCTATGAGATCCTTTACTAGGCCCTGTGCTGCACAATGTCACCTGAATCACCACCTGGCTTCATTGGCAATAAAATGTCCATGCAGAAACATACAGTTTCCTGACGAGCACACACTCACAGCAGGAGACAAGGAACATCGTCTTACTCCATTTGATTCACTACTTATGTGTTCTTTCATGCAGTAGATTTGCAGAGTTTTTATTACATTTAGAATTTTGGGAGATATTTTATAATGCTTGTTAAAAGGATTATACAACAGAGAATGTCTTTCTCATGAAGAACGGCACTAAAGCCAGTTACTGTACCAAGATGTTTCATAGACTGGTTAACTTGAGGGTTAAATGACATCCTTCTATGATAGTAATGACTTGAAGAAAGATACTAATCCTTAGTTTTACTTTCATTTTTATTCTTTAGACACGGTCTTGCTCTGCTGACCAAGCTGGAGAGCTGTGGTGATCTCTGCTCAAAGCTGGGACTTCTAGCATGCCCCACCACTCCCAGCTAATTTTTGTATTTTTTTGTAGAGTTGAGGTTTCACCATGTTGCCCAGACTGGTCTCAAAATCCTGAGCTCAAGGCATCCACCCTCCTGCCTTGGCCTCCAAAAGGGCTGGGATTCTAGGTGTGAGCCACAATGCCTGGCCTAATCCTTACTGTTTTTTGAGAACATGTTTAGAAATGCCAGTTTGTAAGTGAAAGAGCCTTGATTTAAACACTGCTGCTGCCAAAGCCCAGAAACTTTCATCTTCTGTGAATACTTGTATTTGGGGACGGAAGGAGGATGTTCTCTGTCCACACTAGCCAGAAGCACAACTGCATGTCTTCAACTCCCTCCTCTCTTGTCCTTCGTTCTTGTCACACAAACAAGCTGGGTCCTGTGTCACCTCAACAAGCTGAATCCCAGTTTGCTCATTAAAAAAAAGGAGTAATAATTCTTATTGCATAGGGTTATTCTGAAGGTTATATGTAATCATGTCTGTAGATTGCTTGGTGCATGCAGATTTAATTTCATCTCCGTTTTGTGCCTCCCTGTTATGAAAGTTCGCTCAAGGTATTGTGCTTATTTCTGTGTTTATTGTTGCTCTTTCAGTCGTGCTGGTGCTTAGGATCACTGAGGACCCATGACTGCCTTCTTGATTCTAGCTACGGGAGTATTAATGTAAATGGGGAATAGACTCCAACTCCAGGGTCTTCATAAGTGGGGTGCAAGGTGCACAAAAACAACTCTGCGTGTTAAGCTCCACAATAGTGATGTGAGAGAAGGTCTGGAAGGTCCTAAAGAATGAATGAGCAATTGCACATGCAAGTCCTAGAAAGAGATTCCTGACGTAAACACCTGCTCTTCTCCGTTTTATTGTCTTAGGCTATTAGTTACTTAGCCCATAGCCCTAACAGATGCATTCATCAGGGGTAGTACAATCTATCAACAGACTCTCCTCTGGATTTTTAAAAAAAGTTGTTGATGTATAAGTTTATAAAATATATAAAAGTATCTGGATCTACTGTGTTAGATAAGTAAAAAGTAGTATGTATCGTGTCATTCCTTGTTAACTGCATTAATTGATAGTATCTGTCTATTTGTAGACACTCTTGATTGTGAAGACTTTTAAATAATGAGTCTGGGCTGCCCCGAATTGCTGACACTTGCTGAATACCTAAAATAAGTTCTCTGTCAAGTGTCCTTTTTAAGTGATATTTCCCGTGATTCTGACCATATGCTATTGCAGTGTCACGTTCTGTGTATCGTGGAAACTGTGCTTTAATTTTCTATGCTGGAAACGTAGCAGGGCTTGGGACCTTTGCCACCAGGAGCATGTACAGCTGACAACACTAGCTCTGTGGCCACTGGACTCTACTGCAACCCAGGACCTCCCAGACGGTGATCACCCAGGACAGGGCTGGTTTGTAGCAGCTCCTCTATCTACTCTTGAAAGATTGCAGGGAGTGAGATAACAGAGTCAATTTTCCTAGGGTAAAAACTCTCAAAAGTAAACATTCCAAAGCATTGTATATCTGTGTCTATTTTTCTTTCTTCTTAGATTACAAACAGGCAAACATTTCCTGGGAGCGTTGATAGCTCAAGTGTGGTTTGCAGAGTAGAAAGGATTTTTCATGTTACCATGGAGACACCTGGGTGTGAAAAATATAACCTTTCCCTCCCCTCAGCTCTTAAGATAAGTACGATCTTGAAGTCTTTTATCTGTGGCCATTTACTTATTTTTATATATTTTATAGAAACTACAACTTGCTTCATTTACTTTCTTTACAGTTTCATGAAAGGCAGTGTCTTTAAAGCAGCAATGTTTTTAATGCAGTGTGAGTTTTCACTGCGGTGATGACCCGTGCTGGACGTAAGCCCTGTCCCCTGGCATTGCAGCCCTTAGCCTGGGTTCCTGCCCCACAGAAACAGGCAGTGGAGTGAGAGTGGCATGACCAGGGTTCAGAACTCTGTAAGAGCAACTGCATTCAGATTCAAATCTTCTGCCTCTGAGGACGAACATGGCTCCAACCTTCTTGCAACTGAGAAAATGTTAGCCAATTGCCTAACACACAGAGGTGAACTGTTGATGGTTGCTTGTTATAAATGAAGTGACTTTGGACCCCACATAAAACCTAGCAGACTGCACACCCACCCTGGCTCCTGAGTCAAATAGACACTGTGCAGTTCAGAAGCACTGGTCAGCAGAGGAGCAAAGACTTTGTATTTTAACCCGATGAAGTGCTGTGACTATTCTAAGTCAAGCTTATTTATATTAATCGCATACTTATCTTTCTTTACTCTTTATTCCTCCTTTAAAACTTTCATCCGGGATTACTTTCTTTCTACCCGAAATACAACCTTTTACATTTCTTTTAAAGCAGATCTCCTGGTGGTACATTCTCTCATTTTTTATTTGTCTGGATTTTTTTTTCCTGTCCTTATTCTAAAATTAGGTCATATAATTACAGGTTGAGAAATGTCTTTTCTTAGCACATTGAAGGTGCTTCACTGATACCTGGTTTTCATTCTTGACGTTAAATATCTTGTTGGCCAGGCATGATGGCTCACACCTGTAATTCCTGAACCTTCGGTGGCCAAAGTGGTCAGATCGCTTGAGCCCAGGAGTTCCAGATCAGTCTGGGCAACATAGCAAGACCCTGTCTCTACCTTCCCAACAAAAAGAATCTTGTTAGTTTAACTGTGGCTCTTTTGCAGATACATGTCTTCTTTGTCTCGCTGCTTTTTAGGATTTATTTCTATACTATCCACTCTGTTCCATTTATTTATACTTTTGCTCACTGTAGTAAATTTCAGTGATATTTCTGATGTTGAACATGTTTCTTGCATTTCTGAGATAAACACAAGTTAATTAAGGTGTATATTTTAATACAACATTTATTTATCTAATACATATTTAAGGGCTTTGCATTTACAATTATAAATGAAATAAGTTCTGAAGTGTTTTCATTTTCCTAATTTATTTTTATAATGAAACTTGTATTAACATAGCAAATTGTTCCTTTTATTAAATAGTAGCGGGGGACAGGAAAAAGTGTTTATCACTGTTTCAAATCTATTTAAGGTTGTTAGTCTACTCAGGAACTTTGTTTCTTTCAACTCATTATTAACATTCTATATTTCCTACCAATTCATCTGTTTCACTTGGATCAGCAAAGTTATTCATATATACTTTTTTTATTTATTTTTTCTATAATCTCTATTATCTGCTTGGCTGCTCCAAATTCTGACACATAGCATTTACATTCCTGATTTACTTCCCAATTTCTTCAATGCTGTTTTTCTTCAATTCAAATTATTTTATAATGGTATATAATTTTTAGGTATCTGAAATTTCTTTTTGCTTTCATTATGTTAGCGTTTTCTCATTTTATTGCATTCAATAGAGTGGGTATAAAGTTGATCCTTAGAAATTTGTGTGTGTGTACATTAGTGTCCAGTATACTTTCATGAATAATTTATATGTTGTTTAAAATTAAAGTCTCTGTTTTCTATAAAGTTCATGCACCCATACAGATATTAAACCTTATTGTTACTCGTTTCTTCTGTGTCTTTGCTTATTTTTGACTTGCGTGATCTACGTATTTAGGAAAGTTATGTTAAAAAATTCCCAACTATATTTGTTAGTTGACATATTTTACCTGGTAATTTTACCTGCTGCTGCTTTGTTATTTGGGGTTGGTTATGTTAAAAATTTACATGTTCATCATTAGTGTTTCTTCTTGACACATTTCTTTCCTCTGGCTGATATGAGATATCCCTTTGTATTCATTATCATTTACTTTGTATTAAAATTAAATCTATTTCTTTCTGATTGTTAAATAGGCACTCTTCCTTTCTTTGCTCTATACTTCTTAGCTATTGTTTTTAAATTTTTAAACTTTATGTATCTTATTTTTATGTTTTTAGTATTTCTTTTATAAACAACAAGAGCAGATAATTTTTTTAATTTCATTTCAAACAAGCCTGAGAGTCTGTTTTGTCTGGTGGGTTTAATTAATTAACATTTATTGCAATTACCAAATCTTCATTTCCAAATGTGCCTTATAATTTCATCTTTGTGTTTTCTAGAATATCTCACTCTCCTTTTTTTATTTTTTGGACATCAAGTCAAAAAATAAACGGATATTTCTGCTTAGAACATAAAATCATTATGGGTATATGCAAAATCCCTTTCTTAGTTTGTGAACTCATTCACTATTTTATCTATCTGCTTATTTTCCTTTTCTTATATTCTTGTCCTGCATGCTCATTTCTTGCCCCACTGTAGAAAATCAACTCATTGGGTTCAATTATGTTTATTATTACTATTTGACTATGATTTTGTAAAATATCTACTGTAGTTTTATATTGTGCTTTGAGCAAAATACTGTAATATTGTGCATCTCATTCAGTTTCTTTTTTGTGCTTACACTCAGTGCCATATGTTGAAGATTCATCCATATTACTCCTAATCACCTTTTATAAGCTTGGACTCATACATTTCATTGTAAACTGGCTATTTACACTACTGGCTACAACATTTCATAAGAGACACCCAAAATGGAAAGTCAGATTTACTGAAAATGGGCATTTCTTCCCACATAAGCTATGACATAATCCCTCACCCCATGCCCAAGTATACAAATCTCATGCTGGAAACAGAAATCAAAACTCTATTATGGATTAAGTCCTCGCCTTCATTTGCTGTATTAGAGTATTCAGTTAACCACCCAGTGCTGTAAGTTGTATTTCCGGAACGGCTGTCAGATCACTACCTGTGCTTAAGTGCAGAACCTCATCACCTTTGTCTGTATCATTGTAAGAATGACCTAAGAGTCCACCTCTTCAAGCCTCCAGAAGTGGACCTCTACCATCTTACATGTTGCTTCTGGCAGACTTTCTAGAGCACATGTTTGGCTTATGGGTCTTCAGTGCTTTCTCATCCCCTACAGGATAAAGTCTAAGTTTCCTGGTTAAATCCAGACACTCCCTGATTTTCCTCTTTCCACTTTTACTAGGCCGTGTGTTTCAGCCACACACAAAGACTGCTGCTCCCAGGCCCGCTTGCTTTACACTTCCATGTTTTGCCTATGCCAGTTTGTCCACTAGGCTTCCTTCCTCATTGTTTTTTGTACTTTGCAAAACTATTCATTTTAAAGGATTTAACTCAGAAATGTGCTATTCTATAAAAGGCTATTTTCTTCTCACCTCCATCTCCAACCTAAATTTAACCTTTCCTCTGTGGGAGTCCTCTAGTTCTGACATTTGGCTTTCTCTGACATCAGGGAATTTAAACTTGTGGCTTGGAATTCTCCAGATATTTGCAGAGGTCACCTTTTGCCCAAATACCACTTTTTAAGAGAACCTCTCTCTTCAGTGCTAAAACATGGCAACTCTCCTACCACACACTCTTCCTCATGCATACCCTCCTTTATTTTCCTTGACTTGTAGTGTTCATACATTGCTTTGCACTGGTCTGCACCTGCAATAGTAACAGTTAATGAACTCAAGTGAATGTAACTCTGCAGCACTATAATTTCTACTACTTTAAGTAAGTAGATCTCTTACTTAAAATAAGTAGATCTCTAAATTAGAATACATTATTTGTTATATCCCAATCAAAATGACGAAAGAAACATTCTAAAACCTCCATTATTATTTTTTAAATGTTGTATTCTATTTCATTAAATAGAAACACTAAAATATAGTTAATAATATTAAAGCAGTGGGAACCACCAGCTGTTTCAAATTGAATATACATCACACGAGATGTATATTTTTAAATAAATATTTTTTCCAGCATTTTTATTCATTCTTCAAGATAGTATCTTATCAGTATAATTATCCAAATAAGAGACATTAATTCTTTTAGATTTATGTATTGCCAATTTTAAAAATATAACTTTTCAAATGAGGTCTAAATTTCAAAAATTCAGACCGATTTTATGGTATTAGTGGATCAATTTTGTGGACCTACTGTCCTTATGAAACAGTTCCAGAGGAGGTTGTTCTTCCCTTTCACAATTTGAGGACACAGCTAGGAGGCACCGTCTATGAGCCAGAAAGTGAGCCCTGATCAGATACCAAATCTGGCAGCTCTTTGACTCTGGACTGCCTTTCCTCTGGAACTGTGAGAAATACACTTCTGCTGTTTATAAGCCACTCAGTCTATGTTGTTTTCTTACAGCAGCCTGAACAAACTGACACTCAAGTAGCTGTGGACTGTAACGTATTACAGATACCTGTTCCTTTTTCAAGACAGAGTTGTTTTATGTGTATTTATATGAACTGAATAATAAATTCTGTTAGTTTATTCACACAAAAGAAATGATCAAAGAGATTTTAATGTAATTGACTTTCGTATTAGTTCTCACGGTGTTATAAACAAACACCTGGACCGGGCAATGTGTAAAGGAAAACAGTTTAATTGTCTCATAGTTCTGCAGATTGTACAGAAAACATAAGCGCTTTTGGAGAGGCATCAGGAAACTTACAATCATTCCAGAGCGTGAAAGACAAGCAGGCACATTCTTACATGGCTGGAGCCGGGTGAAGAAACAGGGGTGGAAGACGCTATGCAGTCTGCTCCCATTTAAATGTAAGTTCCAGCTTCAGGTTATTTCGTTGCTTGTGCATACAAGCATAGGCTTCGATAATCATCCAGGCTAAACCTTGCATGCTTTGCTGCTTAGAAATTTCTTTTGCCAGAAACCTTACGTCATCATTTTCAAGTTCAAACTTCTACAGATCCCTACAACAGGGGTGCAATGCTTCCAACCCTTTTGCTAACACAGAAAAAATGACCGTTACTCTGGTTCCCAGTAAGTTCATCATTTCCATCTGAGACCTCCCTCAGCTTGGCCTTCTCTTTCAGCATTTGTGTCATAACCACTCAGCCAATCACTGGGAAGTCACAAAATTTCCCTCATCCTCCTGTCTTCCTCTGACCCCTGCAAAGTGTTTCAACTTCTGTCCATTACCCAGTTCCAAGGTTGCTTTCACATTTTCAGATATCTTTGTAGCAGTGCTCCACTCCTTGGTTTTAATTTTCTGTCTTAGTCGGTTATTGTACTACTACCAAATAACCCCTGAGTCTGAGTAATTCATAAATAAAAGAGGTTTCAGTGCCTTACGGTTCTCCAGGCTGTACGGAAAAGATAGCAGCTTTTGGGGCGGCTTCAGGAGACTTGAAATTATGATGGAAAGCACAGGAGAAGCAAGCATGTTTTACACGGCCAGATCAGAAGAAAGACAGACAGGGGAAAATGCTACACTTCTAAAGATTCAGATCTTACGTTAACTTGAGCACAAGAACAGGACCAAAAGGGGAAACCCTCTTCCATGACCTAATCACTTCATACCAGGCTCAATCTCCAACATTGGGGATTACATTGAACATGACATTTGGGTGGGGACAAAGACCCAAATCATATCACCCTGCTTCCAGTACCCTCGTAATAGTGAAACTTAGGGCAGTTAATACTCAAAATTTTTCATAAATATCAATAGAGTTACAGATTTATTCTCTCTAAATCTTTATTTCCTTAATGCTTTCTGGCCATTGTTAATTTTAGTTATCCAAGTTCTTTTTACATGGCTAAAGTAGATGAATACAAACTTATAACATATTCTATGTATCTAATTTATACAGTTTCTATTTTTACAAACAGATAAACATGACCGATATAGCTGTGTTTCTGAAAAAAGAATGTTTTGGTTTTTTAGATGTACTAATTTCTGGAACATTACTGGCATAGAGAGAGTACACACTTTTCTGAGATGTAGTATTCTATGGAGAGATCACAACTGAGTTGGCATTAGCTCGTGTTTTTAATCATCTAAGCCATAGAATATGGTGACTGAGCATAATTAGCTAAGGTTAGCTGTTGCCTTCTCAATAGTTCTGAAGAGTCAGTGATTTAATTTTCTTTACATTAGCTAAATATAGTTGTAACAGACTTGAATCAGAATCACCACTAACTAGATGTCCCAAAGCAAACCGGGTATTAAAGACCAAATTTCTATAAAGTATGTTAGGAAAAAAGTCAAAGTGTATGTTAGCTCAATTTTGGACAAGGCACAGCAAAGCTTGTTATGAACAGCAGGATGTGATTCACTCCTCACTTGATATGAACAGCAGGATGTGATTCACTTGATTTATATGCTTAATGGTTGTTTTGCTTTCATAGAACAATTTATAGGTAGTTTTAAGAATCTCTTTTATTACATAAAAAATAAAATTAGAGTGCTAAATAGAAACTTTAAAGAAATACTCAGAAGTACTTTTTTATCTTTAAATTTGACTTTAAAATGGGGTTTAAAAAAGCATTGCCTTGAAGTCATGAAATAAATGCTCTAATTCTACACTCTGCATATAGTACTTTATTTTTAGATTACATTTTATACCCCCTTATTTTTAACATAAATTTTCAGAAAAAAGAGCATGATTTATATGTTTAAAACAACCTGACAATGCTCCCTCTAGGGTTATAAAATTAAGATGAAAAGTTGAAAATAGTATACAATTTCTTTAAGCAAGAGATTATGGCTTTTTACTTTTACTAGAAAATATGCGTACATTAGAATAACAGGGAGTTCCCTTCTCTCTTGCTATTAATTGTCTGTTTTAATGCTGTCAGCCAATTCACTGCTTTGCCCTGCTATTGTAAACATCAAGGTCATTTTGAGGTTCTGCCAAAATGAAGATCATTATCTACAGAGCAGCAGTAAAATAGAGTGGCTCAGCCCTGGGGCTGTCAAGAGTTCTGAAGAATGAGCCACTCAGTTAATTCTGTTTCTCTATAAAGGCAGACTGCTGCTTAAGAAGCATTCTTACATAGTCAGGTGAACTGACAGCAACTACTATGGAAATATTTCCCCTTGCATGCAAATATGTGTTCAGTGTTGCTTCTCAAAGCCCACATGAAAAAAGCAACCTTTTGGAGGAACAACATCAAAGGCTAGTAACTGTGAGGGAGGAAATAGACTTCTCAAAAATAATTCAGCTAGTCACTATTTAAAAAGAAAAAGAAAAAACAAGCAAATAACAATACCAAGTTGTGGATATATGTTTGATGAGGAGACAAATACCTAAAATTGCTACACTGTGGTATTTAAAATGTGTAGTTTCCAACAACGATAACAAAGTACAAGGCATGCAAAAACAATAGAGTATAGCGCATACACTGGTAAAAATGTAGGCAACCCTAACTGTCTGTGAGAGTGATCAGATGTCAGGTTTAATAGAAAACAATTTCAAAAAAGCCATAGGAACTATGTCCAAAATACAAAAGGCATACATGTTAAGTGAAATAATTTAAGGTATAAATACAATATTACATCAAATAGAAAGAAATCAACAAAGAGATGAGAATTATATTAAGAAAAAAATAAACTAGAAATTTGGAGTTGAAAGGTTTAATAACAAACTGAAAACATTCTCTAGAGGGCCTGAACAGTAGATTTAAACTGTCAGATAAAAGAATTAGTGAACTTGAAGATAAAGCAATAGAGATTATACTATAGAGCTAAGTATCACAATAAAACAGTGCATTAGGAATAAAAACAGTAATTTTCAAGATACTCACAGTATAAGATTAACAAGTGACTTCTCAGCAGAAACAATGAATGACAAAAGACAGTGAGGTAATATCCAGAATTCAAAGTCCTCAAAATAAAATAAAATAATAGCAATCAAAAATGCTTTACACAAAGATCCAGCAGAACTATTTTTCTAAATCCATGTGAAATAAAACCATTCCCAAATAAAGAAAAACTGAGATAATTTGTTTCTGGTAATCCACCTCACAAGAAATGCTAAAGAAAGTTATTCAGACTAGTGACCCATCAGTAATCTGAATCCACACAAACCAAAATGACTAGGAAAGGTAATTATAAAACTATATGAGGCAAGATGTATTCATATTTTCCCTTCTTTTCTTAAGATATTTTAAAAAGTAATTGTATAAAATAATAAATATATAACATATTGATGGGCATATAATATATAGAAATGAAATACTTGTGTAATGTATTTGCCGATAACCTTACAAGGGGTGGTAGAAGAAAAGCCTAAGATAGTGATGTGATAATTCTCATAATGCACTTCTATGTTTATGACATTAATAGATTCAACATGTAAAACAAAAATACCACAAAAAAGGAAAACATAACAGAGCTATGTAGCAGTAGTATTTTACTTGGATTATACTAGTATAAAATGAAGCTTTTGGATAAGATAAGATGTATGTTGTAAGCCACAGAATAACTACAACAAATCTTTAAGTAAATATAGCAACCAAGTTTTTAAACAAATGTATATGTTTTATTAGAAAATATTCACTTTAGTACAAAACAAAGGCATAATGGAGTAATAGAGGAACAAATAAACACATAAGAGATAAAATATAAAATGACAAACATATGGTGTTGGAAAAACTGGCTAGTCATGTGCAGAAAGCAGAAACTGGACCCCCTTCCTGACACCTTACACTAAAATTAACTCCAGATGAATTACAGACTTAAACATAAGACCTAGCACCATAAAAACCCTAGAAGAAAACCTAGGCAAAACCATTCAGGGCATAGGCATAAGCAAGAACTTCATGACTAAAACACCAAAAGCAATGGCAACAAAAGCCAAAATAGACAAATGGGATCTAATCAAACTCCAGAGCTTCTTCACAGCAAAAGAAACAATCATAGAGTGTACCAGCAACCAACAGAATGGGAAAAAATTTTTGTAATCTACCCATCTGACAAAGGGCTGATATCCAGAATCTACAAAACTAAAACAGATTTACAAGAAAAAAAATAAGCAAACCCATTCAAAAGTGGGCAAAGGATATGAACAGACACTTTTCAAAAGAAGACATATATGAGGCCAGCAAACATGCAAACAGAAAAATGCTGATCATCACTGGTCATTAGAGAAATGCAACTCAAAACCACATTGAGATACCATCTCACACCAGTTCTTGTCAATACCACATCACACCTACTCATAGGTTTAAATGAAACATTGATTGGTCATTATTAATACCCATTTTTTTCAGAATAAAACAGTATTTCCATTCACCCTCCCTCTTTCTCTTCCTCTTTCTTCCTTTCCTTTACTCATTTTTTTTCTTTCTTTCCTTCTCTCAAAAAAAGAAAGAAATCAATTTGTAAACCTCTAGATCCAGGTCAGCAATATGTCTCTCATTGCTTGATTTCCTTCTTTCCCTTCCCTCCCTCCCTCACTCTCTCCCTTCCTCCCTTCTTTCCTTCCTTCATCCCTTCCTTCCTCCCTCCCTTCCTCCTTCCCTCCCTTCCTGCCTTCCTCCCTTCC
This sequence comes from Leontopithecus rosalia, assembly GCA_028533165.1. Taxonomy (NCBI): domain Eukaryota; kingdom Metazoa; phylum Chordata; class Mammalia; order Primates; family Cebidae; genus Leontopithecus; species Leontopithecus rosalia. The sequence goes on from CM052654.1 coordinate 137,623,947, forward strand.
TCCCCCCCCAAAAAAAAATCTGGAAACAACAGATGCTGGAGAGGATGTGGAGAAATAGGAACACTTTTACACTGCTGGTGGGAGTGAAAACTATTTCAACCAGTGTGGAAGACAGTGTGGTGATTCCTCAAGGATCTAGAAGTAGAAATACCATTTGACTCAGCAATCCCATTACTGGGTAGATACCCAAAGGATTATAAATCATTCCGTTATAAAAACACACACATATATGTTCATCATGGCACTGTTTACAATAGCAAAGACCTGGAAACAACCCAAATGCCTGTCAATGATAAACTGGATAAAGAAAATGTGGCACATATACACCATGAAATACTACACAGTCATGAAAAAAGAGTGAGCTCATATCCTCTGCAGGGACATGGAGGAATCTGGAAACCATCATTCTCAGCAAACTGACAAAAGAACAGAAAACCAAACAGCATGTTCTCAATCATAGGTGGGTGTTGAACAATGAGAACTTAAGGACGGAGGGAGGGGAACATCACATACTGGGGTTTGTTGGGGAGTGGGGGTCTAGGTGAGGGATAGCAGGGTTTGGGGGAATTGGGGAGGGATAACACTGGGAGAAATACCTCGTGTAGGTGACAGGGGTGGAGGCAGCAACCACCATGGCATGTGTGTACCTATGTAACAATCCTGCAAAATCTTATGTACCCCAGAACTTAAAGTATAACAAAAAAATTATTTTAAGAACAAAGGAAACTTAAACAAATATACAAGAAAAAAACATTTAAAGGTGGGAAAGGACATGAAAAGGCACTTCTCAAAAGAAGACACACACGTGGCAAGAAGCATATGAAGAAAAGCTCAACATCACTGATCATTAGAGAAAATCAAAGCCACAATGAGATACCGTCTCACACCAGTCAGAATGGCTATTACTAAAAAGTCAAAAACTACAGATGCTGGCAAGGTTGTGGAGAAAAGGGAACACTTGCATACCATTCATAGGAAAATAAATTACTTCAAGCCTTGTGGAAGACAATGTACTGATAACTCAAAAAGCTAAAAGCAGAACTACCATTTGATCCAGCAACCCCACTGCAGGGTATATACCCACAGGAATATAAATCATTCTATCATAAAGACACATGCACACGTATGTTCATTGCAGCACTATTCACAATAGCAAAAACATGGAATCAACTTTAATGCCTATCAGTAGTACACTGGATAAATAAAATATGTTACATATTCATCGTGGAATACTATGCAGGCATAAAAAGAGCAAGGTCATGCCCTTTGCAGGAACAGGAACTGGAGGCCATTATCTTCAGCAAACTAACACAGAAACAGAAACCCAAATGCCACATGTTCTAACTTATAAGTGGGAGCTAAACATTGGATACAGATGGACACAAAGGTGGCAAAAATAGACATTGGGGGCTACTAGAGGGAGTAGGGAGGCAGGGGCCAAGTATTGAAAAAGTAACTATTGGATACTATGCACAGTACCCGGGTGAAGGAATTATTCACACCTCATACCTCAGCATCATGCAATATATCCATATAACAAATCTGCACATGTACTCCAGAATCTAAAATAAAAGTTGAAATTACTAAAAAAAAAAAAAAAAGAAAGAAAGAAAAAAAAAAAAGGTAAAAGCTCTAAAATCAGTAACACTGGACAAAGGAGAAGAAACTAAAACAAGAATAAATAGAGCAAAGGAAATAATAAACAATGCAGCTGAAAGTAATTGATTACAAAATACAAAAACAATAGAGAAAATCTAAAAAGTAAAATGCTGAGTCTTTGAAAAGATCAACAGTGTTGGAAAACTTAGGTATTCCAAACTTAGGTATTCCAAATGAAAAAAAAGAGAAATCTCAAATTACTAGAATAATTAATGAATGAACATAGGTTGCTATTGGTACCATAGAAATAAAAAGAATTACCAATTAATAGGAGTAATTATGCACTAATCATAAATTAGATAACTTAGATGACTTAGACACATTATTAGATAGACACAAACTAAACAAACTAACTCAAGAAGAAATAAAGAGCCTGAATATTCATGTAGCAGGTGAATGACTGAATAGGTAATCATCACAAAATAAAACAAAAAACCTACTCGCAAAAAGATAGCCTACACCCAGATGGCTGCATTGCTTAACTGCACTAAACATTAAAAAAAAAAAAACACTTATTCAAAGACATTTCAAAAACGAAACAAAAAACAAAAAGGAGATAATATTTTCCAGTTTGTTTTATGAGAAAAATATTGCTATGATACCCAAACTGTATAAAAATATGAGAAGAAAAAAAATTACAGACCAATATCTCTCATAAACATAGTTCCAAAAATCCTGAACAAAATGCTATGAAACTCAACCCACCAACCTACATAAAGAATTATCTACCATGATTAAGTGAAATTTATCCCAAGAATGCAAAGTTGGCTCAATATTTGAATTAAACCTTTTTTTAATTGGAGGTCTTGCTATATTTCTCAGACTGGTGTTGAACTCTTAGGTTCAAGAGATCCTCCTCCCTCAGATTCTCAATCTGGGATTGCAGGTGTGTGCCATTGTACCTGGCTAATGTCTGAATTTTTAACAAGGAAAAATACACAGTGTGTGCCATTCCACCTGACTAACATCTGAATTTTTAACAAGGAAAATAAACATTAAAAAGTGGGCAAAGGAAATGAACAGACACTTCTCAAAAGAAGACATACATGTGGCAAGAAGCATATCAAAAAAAGTTCAACACCACTGATCATCAGAGAAACAAAAATCAAAACCACAATGAGATACCGTCTTATCCCAGTCAGAATGGCTATTAAGTAGCACCCTACATTATTTCAGTACATTCTTTTTGCTTTTATTTCAGCGTTTATTTTAGATTCCAGGTGTACATATATGCACATTTGTTACGTGGATACATTGCAGCATGTTGAGATTTGGGGTATACTTGATCCTGCCACTCAAGTAGTGAACATGGTGCTCAACAGGCAGTTGTTTAAACCTTCTCCTCCTTTCTCTTACCATTTTATAAATTCCCCGTGTCTAACGTTCCCATCTTTATGTTCATGTGCACCTAATGTTTATCTTCCACCTGTAAGTGAGAACACGTGGAATTTGGTTTTCAGTTTTTGTGTTAACTCGCTTATGATAATGGTCACCAGCTGCATTTATGTTGCTGCAAAATACATTATTTATTTTATTCTTTTGATGCCTGTGTAGTATTCCATGGTGTATATGTACCACATTTTCTTTATCCAATCCACCACTGATGGGCACTTAGGTTGACTCCACATCTTTGCTATTGTATGGAGTGCTGTGTTGAACACACACATGAATCTGTCTTTTTGGTAGAGCAATGTATATACTCTTTGCAGCATATACCCAGGAACTGGATTATTGGGCCAAAAACAAAAATGAAAAACACTCAACAAACTAGGAAAGAAGGTATATTAGTCAGGGTTATTCAGACAGTCAGAGCCAGTTGGATGTATGGCCTTAGATATAGTTATATAATTATAAGTATATTAGGAGAATTGTTTCTCATGATTATACAGATGTTTAAGTTCCATGGTAGGCCATCTGCAACCTAGAGGACCAGGGAAGCCAGTATTGTGGCTCAGTCCAAGTCCAAGGACTCAGAACCAGGGAAGCAGATGGTGTAATTCTCAATCCAAAGGCATGAGAACCCAGGGGCTGCTGATGCAAGCCGTGGAGTCCAAAGGTCAGAAGACCTGAAGTTTAAATGTCCAATAACAGGAGAAAAGCCCAGTTCTAAGAGGGAGACAGGGAGATGGAGAGAATTGGCTTTCCTCTGACATTTTATCTGGGCCTCAGCTGATTGGATGATGAGTACTCACATTAAGTGAGAATGGATTTTCCTCACTCAGTCCACTGATTCTAATGTTAATGATTCCAGAAATGCCATTTCAGAAATAATGCTCCAGAAGCTGTCTAGGTAGGTATCTCTTACTCCATTCAACTTGACACCTAAAATTAACCATCACGGAAGAGAATGTTTTCAATTGATAAAGAGTATCTATGAAGAAAGTAACATTGCATTTAATGGCTAAAGGCTGGATAATTTCTTTCTAGGATCTGGAATAGTAAAAGCATATCTACTTCTGTTACTTTAATTCACCAGTAAACTGTACATTTTAGTCAAGGTAATTAGTCAAGATCAAGAAATAAGACATCCACAGGGAAGAGAGAGGAGTAAAATTATTTGTATTTGTAGATGGCGTAAATTTGCACATAAAAAAATCTTAAGGAATTCACCAAAAAATTAATAAATGAATTCACTAAGGTTGAAGGATACAGGATCAATATTCAAGTTAATTGTGTTTTTGTATAAATCCAATAAGCACAGAGGGGATGAAGTTAAAATAACAATTTTGTTGACAATAGCTTCAAAAATAATATAATACTTAAAGGGATTATAACAGAAAAAGGGCAAAACATATTCTAAAAACTATGAAATATGGTCCAAAGAAGTTAAGAACTATGTATACAATTAATAAATCTTCCTGTTTCATTGATCACAAGACTTAGCATTGTTAAGGCAGTAGTATTCCTCAACCTGATCTACAGACTCAACACAATTTTCACCAGTATCTCAGCTGACTTATTTATAGAAATTGATGAGCTGATCCTAAAGCTCATACGGGATTTCAGGGAAAGTAGCCAAAAAAATATTTACAAAGAAAAGCAAAGTAGTAGAAGGTATATCGAATGATTTCAAACTTACTATAAATCTACAGTAAATAAGCTAGGGTGAAACTGGCATAAAGACGATTACATGGAACAATGAAATAACACTGAAAGCCCGGAAGGAAATCTATGTTTTTATGGTCAAATGATAATCCACAAGGGTACAAAACTGTTCAATGAGAAAAGAATAGTCTTTTCAAAAAGTAGTGCTGGGACAAATGCATGGCTGCATGCAAGTGGATGAAGCTGGACACTTGCTTCATACCACACAGAAACATTGAGAACGGATCAGACTCCAACATAAAAGCAAAATCTGCAAAATTCTTACGATAAAACAGAGGCAAATAAATCGTTCTGACCTAAATTATAGCAAAGGAGACCTAGATATGACACCAAAAAGCACAGAATCAAAATAAATGTATAAGTTGAATTTTACCAAATTTTTTTTTTAAGTTCTGCCTTTTAAAACAGCATTAAGACAGTAAAAAGACAACCTGCAGAATGGTAAGAAATATTTGTAAAGCTTCTATTTGCAAGATAATTGTTCCCAGAATATATAAAGAACTCTTACAATTCAATGATAAAGAAAAAAACCTACTTTTTTTAAAAAAATGAGCAAAGGACCTGAACACTTTACTAATTATAACACAAATGGGCAACAAACACATGAAAATGTGCTGGACAGTGTTAGTCATCAGGGAAGTGCAAGTCAAAACCACAATGAAATACTACATTACGCCTTGTAGGGTGGCTAAAATAAGTTACCTAACAACAAGTATTCACAAAAGGGGAAAAATCAGAATCTGGCACATGGCTGTTGGGAATGTTGAATGGTGCATCCACTCTGGAAAACAGTGTAACATGCCCTCAAATGATTAAACAGAGAATTGCCATATAACCCAGCCGTTCCACCGCTAGGTTCACGCCCAAGTAAAATGAAAGCATGTCCACATAAGAACTTATACACCAATGTCTACAGCAGCATCATTTACAATAGCTTAGAAATGGAAAGAACCCAAATGTCCACCAACTATTAGCTTGGTGCAAAAATAATTATTGTTTTTGCCATTGCTTTCAATGCCAAACTGCAATTACTTTTGCACCAACCTAATAAGAAATGTATAGGAAAATATGTGATATCCATAAAATGGAATGTTATTCAGCCATAAAAAGGAATTAAGTACTGACATATGCCACAGCGGGGATGAACTTTGAAAACGTTATGCTGAGAGAAACCTGCCATGAAGCACAAAATGTTGTTATTTCATCTATATAAGATGGCCAGAATGGGCCACACGGTAAAGACAGAAAGCAGATTAGTGATAGCTTAGGGCAGGGGACGAAGTGACAGACGGTAGGATAGAGGAGTATACGTTAAAAACTATAGAATTTCTTTCTGAGACGATGAAAATGTTTTAAAATTGAAGGTCGTGATGAATGCAGCACACGGTATTTCAGCCATGGCTACTGTCACCGAAGAGGACGTAGTTGGTGCACTTTGAGGACACAGCTGTCAAGGATGAAAAGCTGCGCATCCATCCATGGGGTTTCCAACAGCCATGAAATGAAAATGCTTCAGCTCCTTGAAAAAAATAAAGGTTAAGGGGAAGTTAAAATGTCAATATTACTGAATTTAAGAAATATCTTGTCTACGATTTAGGATTTTTTTTTTTCCTACAGCCTGTATACCAAGACTGAAAATGTGAGCGAATTATTTCAGAATGTTTTATGCAGCCAAACATACAGTTATGTTCATGGCAGCAGTGCAGAGTGAAAACTGATTCCAGAAAGTCTGGAAGAGAAGCAGACAGCTGTGTCCAAAGAAAGTCAGAATCCCCTGGGCTCACATCAGAAAACACCCTGTGATGGTGATTAAGGGCAAGATCTTTGGAATTCCTCAGACACACTGGATCTAGGTCTCTCATTAACAAGTTTGGAGTTTCAGAGCAAGTAACTACTTTCTGACAGTGTGATGCTTCATCTGTAAAACAGACATAATATCTCTTTAGATACGTTATTAGAAAAATTAAATTAGATCTTGTACATAAAGCACTGCATTAGTCATGGCTCAATTACGAAACTGAAGATATAACTGATATAACTGAAAATATCACAGATATTTTAATAGAAAATATATAATATATGAGAAAGAATATAATTTTAATAGAACCTAAGCAAATTATGTAGGGAACTGAGAAAAACAAAAAAAAACAGCAACAACAAAAACACAACAACACTGAGACATCAGGGTAGCAACTACAGGAATTAGCTTGCCTTACTCTTCAGGACTGGCAGAACTAAAAAGAGCAATGTGAGCTCTTGGAACTTTGAAGCCTCAAGGAGGGATGCATGGAGCTGAAACATAAGACCCCTCAAGAAAGGTTGTGGTTGAGCTCTATGAAAAGACTGGATCAGCCTCTGGTTCTCTGAGTACTGAAGAGCTGCTAAGTGTCTTTACCTGCTGCTGCAGACAGGAGCATGGAGCAATTTTAGGATGATGTTTGTAGGACTAGGAAAAAGGGTAAAAAGAAGGAAAAACAACTCTTTACCTCCTTCTGCCTGCCTTGCTCTTGTAAGCTTTTTGCCAAAACTGAATTGAGAGCCAGCTGGCACAGCAGGAAAATTATCTGCAGAGCCTCAATCCAGCATCACAAAGCAAAAGAGCAAAAACTGAGTTTGGAGCTGGGAGATAAGAGCTTAATCACCACCACAAGCAGTTTATAAAACATTAGAACTGATAAGTCTTAATTATTATTGCAAACATCATCATGACCAATGGAATATCTGGAAGTGAAAGACCACTAGAGTCAACTCCCTTAAATAAAGGACATCAGGTTTGGGGGACTCCTAATGCCCAAGGGACTTTTCCTTTGTCATATGCCATGAATGCATAACAGACTTGTCAAACATTCATGTCTCTTTATATTATTTCACATTAAGAAGTCTAGAAAGGGAGGGGCTTGGTGATTCGCACCTGTAACACCAGCACTTTCAGAGGTTGAGGCAAGCGGATCGCCTGAAGCCAGAAATTCAAGACTAGCCTGGCTGACGTGGTGAGAATCTGTCTCTACTAAAAATACAAAAATTGGCCTGGCATGATGGTGGGCACCTGTAGTCCTAGCTACTTGGGAGGCTGAGGCACAAATCACTTGAACCAGGAGGTGGAGGTTGCAGTAAGCAGAGATCACGCCATTGCACTGAAGCTGGTTACAGAGCAAGACCCTGTCTCAAAATAATAATAACAAATAATTCAGTAAGAATGTTGTACAAGCTGTGCCTGTTCAATAGGTCAGTAATCTTTACAGCACTATAAATGCTTTACTGAGAGAAAATATTTCTAAACTATGCATCTGAAATTATGTGATTTCATAAATTAAAGAATTGATCAAACTATTTATTCTGGTTTGTGATTTAGGATTTAGAAAGTAAGTTCAGTATACTCATGACAGTGGATTTACTGTCGTTTTTATCAGAGTCCTGGTGAGAGTAGGTAGCTAGGCAGACATGAGCAGGGCAGGAGGCCCCCCCACCAAGGAATGTAAGGAAACCATCAGGAGGTGGTCAGGAGGTTGTTAAACTGTTTCTCTAAAATAATAATTGCTCACATCTGGAGCCAGGGAAAGGTAGTCTTCCAATACATAGAAAATGCCTGAAGCTGGCGATTAGCAGCTTCTCTGTAAGATACAAGGAGTTGAGTGAGTGGGCATAAGCATGTGCACTAAGAGGCCATATGTGGAGTTTAAGTGGTATAATGACCCTCCTCTAGGAACTTTTGACTGGCAAGAAATGCCTCAAATGACCATGCCCACAGCTCCAGTAAACACACTTCTTTTGTGGCTCCTCCTGCCCTTGGTAGACTGGCAATCTGGAGTGGAGAATCCACCTCACTGAGCTGTCGCCATCTTGGTTTAAAATAACACAGACTCTGCCCTTCCTCACTGATTTGTGTAAATGTTCTTGAATAGATGTTTCTTTATTTGCTGCTTGTACCTAGTACCACTTCCAGGGACCTTACATTTTTTCAAATAGTTTTCACCAATGTATCTTGTCAGTGGAGCTCTATACTGTCATGCTATAATTCTCTTTTTATTGAAAAAGTAATATATGCAAACAGGACTAATTTGGAAATCCCACAAACACTGGATGACATAATATCCACCCTCAGAGTTATAATTATATTTGAACAAGTGTCATGGATGTAACGTGATTACTGTATGCCTAACACATGGTGCCTATAACAGATAGTTCCAAAGATAATGTGGGAACTAAGAATGGTGGGTAATTATTTTAGTAACAACTAAAGAAATTGAGAGAATGAGCTTCCTCTAGAAACTTGTGATGGAGCACCACAGGAAAAATAAGATCTCTTTTAACTGAAACCTTCCACTGCTTTTGAGTAACAAAAGTAGCATGAGATATGGTCCCTGCCCTCCAGGAAATTGCAAATTAGTTTAGAAGACAAGATGCTGACTTTCAGAATATGTACTTAATCTGTGAGGCCACTTAGAAATTATCTAATACAATGTTCTTATCTTAATATAAATCAGAAAATGAAGACTTGGGGATTCACTTTTCTAAGATTTCTACATGCTATGGTCGAAATAATCTAACCCAGAATGTACACCTGATTTGACCTAGAGTACTTTCTGTAAATAACTACACTGTGAAGCTGTCTGAAATTAGTGTTTCTGAGAAGTAAATATTGTTGGAATTCAGATGTAGGAGCCATCACTACAGTTGCTGTGATTAGAGAAAACTGAAGGTTATCCCAGCTGTGAGGCTATGAGGCTCAATCTGAACGTAGAATGTAATTACTGAACAGATTTCAAAACTCCCGCTGACCATACCTCACCACAGGCCTCAGTATTTTTTAGTGTGCTCCAGTTGATTCTAATATATAGCCCAGGCTAACAAGTACCATTGTAACGTAAAGATAGGAGTGATCAGCAAAACTTAGAGGAAAGTATTTCAAATAAGGAAGATCGATTACCTAGTGCAAGGAAGTGGAACATTGCATGATGTTTTGAAAAGACTGGCAATATAGACATTTACAAATATATTTATTATTAAATAAATCAGTACTGTCTGTGTACCTATCTGGGTTTATTTTACAGTGGTTAAGAGCCACTGTTTGCAGAGGAAGCACTAGGGCTGAAGCTGTGTGTTAGAAGATTAAAATGGGAAGACACAGGCACCCTCATCCAAAAGCATGTTTGTACAGTTCTACATGTAGTTTGTCATGTTTCTACAGTACCTGCAGTGACATGTAGGTATCTGTACCCCAGGGTACAGTCCTATAGTTTGGTTCTTCCGGCTGGAAGGTTTTTCAGCATTCTAAAGCATTTACATCTGTTTTCAGGTTCAGAGTCAGCCTTGTCCATTTTGGAATAAGAGCAATTGAGACAATAGGATGACAACTAATACCTATAATAGGCTTACAAAGTTCATGCACGTTATCTCATCTAGTTCAATGAGTTAGTGCTATGCAAGGCGTCGGTAGGTATTACATCCTCGGTGTTGGCCAACCTGATTACCAGTTTCCTTGATGTAATGTGTCCAGGCGTGAAGCACCTGAAAATCATTCTGTCCTTCCCTTTCTCAATTCTTCCAGAATCACTTCCTATGATACATTATCATTGTGCGTTGTGGCTTACATGTATATTTTTCCTAAATTGGATATGATATCACATCTTTTTTGACTTTCTATTATCTGACACATAATAATGTTCTCAAAATATTTGTGTTATTATCACCACTTTATAGATAGAGGAGCTGAAGCTCAGGGAAATAGCTTGCCTGGAGTGACAGACTGATTAAGGCACAGCTGGGCCTAGAGCCCAGGCTGACTACAGAGCTGCCTCCACAGGGATGTTTTCAATCCTAGACTGCTAAGACTGTGCCGTCATGTCTGCCCTGTATTCCTAAAGCCTGGTGCACCTGAAACCTAATAGGCACCAAATAAGCGTGTCTCATTGAATAAGATCTCCTTCCAGCCTTGCTTACTGCCCTAGAACTATGAAGGAAGTGTGGCCAGCCTATGTAGGTGCTATCAGCTAAAGCAGAGACACATTCTAAGGGCTCATGGGCCGATTTAATCCGTGGGAATAATTAGGACCATGACAATCAGGCCATGAAGCAGATTCTGATCTGTTTTAAAAAAAAGATTTTTTTTTTCTGCTACTGGATTCTCCAAACTGAAATTGGCTACATAATGACGAGGGAGAGATTCTGTGTCACTGGGGGTCTTCTCTTCTGTCTGTACATTATTGAAGACACACATGCATCAGAAAAGGCAAGTTTTCAATATGGATTGCTTGCAGTATTCATAAGGGAGATTTTATTAACCCCTAGGCTCTGCTTCAAACCAATGAAATCAAGCCTCAGTGGGGAGAACTAGCCATCAGCAGAGTTTCCAAGTTAATCTGGTGATTCCAGTGTGCAGCCAGGATTGAGAACGACTGAACTGTAAGTTACATAAGAGTGAGGAACCATTAATAATGATGGTTACTTTGGAGTATGTACAAACTATGAACAGACTCTCATGTCGCCCCCTGAAATACACTCCTTCATAATTCCTGGGGGAAGGAGTTTAAGAAAGAGGAGGAAGAAACTTCTAATTTAAAAAGTCTCCCAGGTGGTTTGGATGAGACCTCCTAGCCCTAGGATGTAGACCAGCATCGCAGAACATTCAGGCTAGAGCTCAGCACTTGTGTGACTTCTCCTGACTGCCCTGGGCGTGTGGTGCCATCCAACCTGGACCATTTTCAGAACACAGGCCCCACTCTAGCAGAAACAGTTAGATGCCAATTTTATCCATGCCCAGCTTATACCATTGTCTTCTTTCTCCGAAATTGGAACATACCTCAATCCAAATTCTGCTCATGCCGGCTTCTGGATTCTTCTCAGTTTCTTTCCGCCCGCAGGGTTCAAGTTGGTCTGGTCTCTGGGGGGCTAGCACAGTGCTGTAATGGAGGCATCTTTCTTCTGGTTTCTGCTTTGACAGCAAAAGCTTTTTACTCCTCGTGTGTTTAATTTTAATTTGCTTTGTAGTGTCAATGCTCTCTCGGAACCTGGCAGGTCAGTAAATAAAAGGAGATCTGCAAAAGATTAAGTTATTCAATGCCAGGTCTTTTTGAACTGCAGCATACAGGGAGGGAGGCTCAATTTTATAATCTCTTTCTCCAAGATGCAAAGGCCTGAAAGCTGGCCCTTCTCTTCAAAACATGAATGCTTTAACCTAAGGGAGGAAGGGTCTTTCTTTTGTGTCAGTTAGTGTCAGCCATCACCCACAAACACACACAAATAGAAATGCATCAATTCATCATCGGTGGCTCTTGAGTATGCAGCCAGCCCCTGGGCCCCTTTCCATCACAGGTCATTGCAGGTGAGCTACATGACAGAGCCTCAGTCAGGGTCACCACTTTTAGAAGATACCATTTTCCTAAATGCTAATAAAATTTGTTACAATATAAATGAGAAAAGTCAATCATACTTATAAATCAGTTTATACATATAGATGTATTTTTTAGGCATACAAATTTCAAAATAGTCAATATGCACAGACTAACAGACAGTTCTAAATGATGAATTGATAATTTCTTGCTTTCTTGGTATACTGAGCAATTACCTAACATCAAAGAATTTTGGCTCTGTGTTAAACAAGCTCATTTACATTTTTATTTTTCAGTCTTTTGTTCTCTCTTTCAGTGTCTCAACTACACAGAGGTTCAAAATCACTAAATGCAAACACCAGGACATTAGATCTGGAATGCAGTCTTCAAAACCAGCATCCCCCGAGATGCCAGGCACAGGCACTGAGCTCCAAGAATAACCACATTAATTCAGACCTCTCCTTTAGTCCTCGAAGTCTAATTTAAATGCTGATGATGTTTGTGCATTGGCTTTAAAAAAAAACCTCCTTACAGAAAACCTTTCGCTGCTTTCAAATAGGACTCTGCTTTAGATTTTCTCAAATCTATCACTAATCAACCATAAAGTTTTTATTGGTAAAGTTAAATATTGGTATTTTTACAAGGTAACTCATGAAGTGATAAGCTTTGGCATCATTTAATCTGTATCTATAGCTGGACACTGACTAGATCTTTTTTGTAGCTTTTGAGTAGCCTTTGGGGATTAATCTGGAGATGGACTACTCCTCAGTGTAGCCTCAGAGTCCAATCAGAGTCAGCCCGTTTAGTGGTTTAGATAACCAAGTCTACCAGGGCCTTTAATCTTGTTCTAGGAGATGCAACTGGCATTTGGGATCTGTTTTCCCCAGTGGAAGACATGGCAGCATCCTTTTGTTGAAGGATGATATCAATCCACCATCTAGTATCACCTCAGGTCTATTCATGGTTTGCTGTTGATGTAACTTTAAAGTATGATACAGTGGTTGTCTCTTAGGAGATGAGGTGTAAGCATTTTTACTTGTTAAATAATTGCTATGACAGGTAACCTTAGTTAAAGTACTGTATATTTGAATTTTTCAGATCTTAAGTGTGCTTACCAAATAAAAGGTAACTGTGAGGTGGCAAATACATTAATTAGTTTGACTCTGAAAATCATTACACAAGGCATACTTATATTGAAACACCACATTTTACATCTTAAGTACTTTTACATCTTATAAAACTTGTATTTGTCAATCATATCTCAATAAAGCTGACAAAAATTAGTTAAATTAATTAAATCCTCCTCCAGACAAATATTGATCCATGTGTAGTTCAGTGGAAAGTTTTATCTTGGACACTGATATGCTTTGGCTCTGTGTCCCCACCCCAATCTCATGTTGAATTTTAATTCCCCAGTGTTGGAGGTGGGGCCTGACTGGAGGTGATTGGATCATTGGGTGGTTCAACAGCATTTTCATGAGATCTGATTGTGTGAAAATGTGTAGCACCTTTCTCTTCATGCCCTCATGCTCTTTCTCTCTCTGTCTCATTCTTTATCTCTCTCCTGTTGCCATGTAAAGATGTGTTCACTTCCCTTGCTAATTATGACCTTCTGCCATGACTGTAAGTTCCCAGCCATGCTTTTTATAGATCGTGTGAAACTATGACTTAATTACATCTTCTTTCTTCATAAATGTCCCAGTCTCAGGTATTTCCTTATAGCAATGTGAAACAGACTAATACAGACACATTGCTGTCTCCTTAGACACAATACATCTTAAGCCAAATCATATTTCCTTCCCTATTTGGCTTTTTTGGTCTAGGGCACACTCAACCTCTTAATACATACATACATATATGTGTGTGTGTGTGTGTGTGTGTGTGCGTGCACGTGCACACGCACACGCATATATATATATATATACACACACACACACACATATATATAATGTATAAATTAGGAATCCCTAATGTATTTAAGGGTTCAGATGAAAAATCACTCTTCCTATAGAGTTTTCCCAGTTTCCCTTCCACCCACCCATAATTATCACTCTTCTTTCTGTGTTAAAGCACATCGTTCATTCCACTGGGAGCTTTACCACATTGTAGGTTTGCACTAATGATACTCATAATTATAATTTACTGAGTATCTTTATGACTGGCATGAGTGCTTATATTACTACAGATCAGCTATTCCAAGCACTATTTTTATATGAACTTCCAAACCTCCAAGCCTCCAAGTAAGTCACTCCCCTACTGATTGTTGACCAAGGTCTGCCGAATATCCCTGGAGAAGATCCTGCCAAAAGGCCATCCCATCGTCCTCCTCCATGGAGGGGCCAGACTGAGCCTCCCCAGCTGGGCTGCTTTTCCTCTTTGTCTCCCCTGGCTTCTTGCTAACTCCCTCTTGGAATTCTGAATATTACATGGTAACTGTCCTATTGCCTTAATCAGGTGATTGGGGTCAGAAACAGACCCTGGATCTGGGTGGAGATGCTCTCCACTCCTGGGTTCTCTATTCTTTACAGCGTGTGTTACTGGAGGGTCTACACAGCACTCTCATCATGACATTATTCTTTACAGCAGGCTGTAAGGTGAGTCAAGGGTACTGTGGACTCCTACTGGTGGACAGGAAGTTATAGGGATGTTGTGCAGGGTGCCCAATGTAAGCATAGAAAGTGCTCAAGTTGAATTCATGTATGTTTCCTTCCCTGTTCCTCTGTGCTGCCTCCAGTTCTGGAGACTGCTTGTTTTGCAGAGCCTTGATGACGTTCCCACTAAACAATCTGAAGTCCTTGAAACTCTGTCTCCAGCATAGTCTCCAACCTTCTGAAATGATTGTGGTGGGTGTGGAGCTGATGCCTTCCACTTATGTAGATATGTAGATATTTTTTCAGACACTGGCAACATTGCAACTATGGTTATTATTCAATCTCAACAAAATGTCTTCCAAATATAAAAATCTAAATAAAAATGTCTCAAGAAATTTGAAAATACGATAATCATTTTGGTGATTGATATGATTGTTCACAGCTGAAACTCATCAGTTCTCTAAAGTCTACTTCAAATAAATGTATATAAATTTGGGGCAAGTCAGCTAAATTTGCTTAGCATCAGAAACTTCAAAATTGGTACAATAAAAATAGCTAATACTTATACTAGAGACTCTTCAGGTAGCATCTTTTTTGATCCTCACAACTTTGTCAGGCAAGTACTATTATTACTTTTATTTAATGATGATAAAACGGAGACACAGGTAGCTTAAACGTGTTCACGGCTACATAATTAATAGGTATTGAATTCAGGAATTGGATTCATGAGCAATGTTTCTAAATACTGTGCTGAAATTTACTCTAATAAAACTGCTCCTGTCATCCAGTATGGTTCTACTAATTAAAATGAAATGCTGTTTGTTAGAATTTAGCCTATATAATTGCTCATTATGGTGAATAAGAGTTTGCCAGTAAGTCCTTCCTTATGTCATAAATAGGTTCTTGGAAACTGGGCTTTTAAGCAAAATAATGCATAAGGAAGTCAATATTACTGCAGACTAATTGATATGAACCTGACTTAAATTCCTATGGCATATTTCTGGTCACAAAAACATCATCAAACTTCAAAATAAAGACTCCAAAGCACTTCTAATATTGAACATTGGAACAAATGTAAGTATATATACATTTAAGAAAGGCTAATAAAAACAAATAAGATATTTACCTGGTCATTCCAATTCAGGGGTGCAGGTGATTGGAGCTTGTCTGTGCAGCTCAGGGTCTAAAGCAGGAACCAGCCCAGGAGAGGAGGCTGTCCCATCGCGCACCCCCAAACACAGACATTCAATTCATGCAGAAGGAGACCACCTAGACACACCGATGAAACTATCATGCACAACTTTGGGATGTGGGAGGACACTGAGTGCCTGGAGAAAACCCACACTGACCGTTGCCCTGGCTGGGGGCAATGTTCATTCTCATCAACTGTAGTACAAAACGACATTGAACAAAATGACATTATTTGAGGACCTGCCATACTTCTGCCTTGAAAAAACGGAGCTGGATTAACTTAAGAGAAGTGTTTTCCTTAATTAATGTATCTATGTGACAATATTAGTTTACACACATCCTCTGCTAAGAAAGGCATTTGGAACTCAAACTTTAAAGACTAAAACATTCTTCTCCCAAAAGCAATTACTTGTGACTGAACAATGCAAAAGAAAAGTTTCATGGAAACAACCTACCACCAAAATGGAGCACCTTTCAAATCCTTATCATCATAAATGCCACACTTGGAATAATTTGATTCGTTTGATAAGGCTTGGAAGTAAATATTATTAGTTTCCCATGTTACAGGCGAAGAGAGAGAGGTACAGAGAATGTAAGCTGCTTGTCCAAAAGTAGTAAGTGGCAGAGCTGGGACGCCAGCCCAAGCAGTCCAGCTCCAAGCCTGTGTCTCACCTTCTTCTTGACTGCTTCTCTCCCAAAAACTGGAAACCAGGTAAAGTCAGGGTCAGCTTGTACACAGAGCCTTCGTGTGGGTGAAGCTCAAGTCAGAGTAACAGGTTCATCCAGTCCCCGTGTGGCGAGCACCCCGTGCTACTGTAATGCTCTTTGTTCGCTGGCCAGACCCCTCCACAAGAGCACAGGGCTCCCACCCAGAATTTCTCACTGCATCTTCACCTTTGTCTGCTTGCTTTTTATTCCTGTATCTAAGTGACACCTGATTTTTATTTATTTTTTTAAATTCCCCATTCCTGCACTGTGCTCACCCCTGGGTCAGATTCCTTGTGTTATTTTCGCTTTGCCCTTGATGCTCTGGATTCCCGGAAGAGAATTCCCTCTGACTGAGTCCTGTGCTCAGGACTTTACACAGGTGGGCACCGGGTTCAAGTTGTGTGAAATACAATCATGTGTGTGAGGGGTGAAAGTTGCTACAATGAATTAATACCATCTATAGCGTCGCCTTTTTTAAGAATACCATCAGGGGCTCCAGCTATCAATACATGAGCTCCCACACCAGCTCTGGGCAAGGTCTTTTCAAGTCCAATGTATAAAAAAATAGATAAGAAAAGAAACAGAGGACTTAGAGCAAAAGTCCATTTTACTTGAAGCAAAGGTTTGTCTAAAGCCCAGCATGTTTTGATTCACCTAAATTCTTCCGGTTTCAGAAAAAAGGACTTGGGATTGATTTTTCAGCCAATGTCTATATCTGCTATAAAATCAGATTTATTTTACTTTTCATTTGGTAAAGATACTCCTTTTAATGGCCATGTCTACTTAAGAAGCCTTCAGCTAGGGTTTAAATTAGATTGAAATACGACCTGGATTGTGAATGTATCACTCTGCGTTTAATATCATAATCTGTTCATTTCCCAACGTGGTTCAATAAAAGAGAATTCATGCAAAAATATAAGTCTGTGAAAAGGTTGACTTGGAATTATCACTCATGATTGGTGGAGAGATTCATATTCATGATGTCATAGTCATTTGACCCTGTTGCCATTCTTTGGCTGGAGGAGCTAGAGCAGGAGAGTGTGCTTGCACTTGACTTGTGCAAGGCCTGCTTTCTCCAGCCCATGATTTACAGAGCAGTCTTTTAGAATATGTAAAAAAATTAGATGTTGGTTCTTTACAATTGCAAATGAAGGACTCAAAATCAAAAGTATCATTAATGTTTCTTCAGAAGTTTTAAGAGAAATGGGGGTTATGTAACTGACTGGGGACATGTGATTTTGCATCTTAACATGCATTAAGCTCCTTGTTAATATAGTATAATGAATGCAAGAATGAACACCAGAGTTAAAACATACTTTTATAAAACATGTAATTCCATTATCTAAAATGCATGCAGATGCTATAAAACGAAAGTAGGAAGCTCATTCACTCTATCAAATTTCAAATGTTTGTTTTTCCTGCTATAGCATATTGGTAAATATGTTGTTATTGATTACACTTTATGTGACTTGAATTAAATTTTTCAAGTTGTAGCTTATTTAATATAAAATTTATACTGACCAAAATAACTTTTTATGCAAATATATTTATATGTTTAGAAAATATTATATATTTTTCATAGAGAGATTAAAGTGCAATTATATAAAATTACACAAAAGTATATAAAATATAAATACACACAAGTATATAAAATAATTTTAGATGTATACATATATAAATGTACACATATTAATACACAATCATTTATATGGAGGTGGCCGTGGTAAAGAGTAAAAGAATATTTGACTTAGCAGTGTAAGGCTTGGACTTATGCTCAAGATCTCTCTGTTACTGGGTTTACCTCCCCTCAGCTCGGAATGCTCAATGTGTTTATCTATCAAATAAAAAATAATGTCTATGCTTTCTATTTCACAAACAGTTAATAAAAGAGCTGGGAGCAAACTTGAAAAAGTTGAAGAAGCTGAATATGTGCATCATTGTAAACATAAACGTATGTGCATCATTGTAACATATTACATAGTATATACATACTACTCACATCCAGATGTGTTTATAAACTATGAAATAAGCATGACCTCTCTCTCCCCATACCACCTCATCCCTGTTCTCATTTTGAACCTAAACTCCTCCCCCCTGCCATAGTCATCAGTCTATTAGCTTCTCTCTCATAATTGAAAAGCAGCATACCAGGCCAGGTGCAGTGGCTCATGTCTGTAATCCCAGTACTTTGGGAGGCTGAGGCAGGCCTTGAGGTCAGGAGATCAAGACCAGCCTCGCTAACATGGTGAAACTCCATCTCTACTAAAAATACAAAAATTAGCCAGGCGTGGTGGCAGCCACCTGTAATTCTAGCTACTAAGGAGGCTGAAACTCAAGAATCACTGGAACCCAGGAGGCAGAGGTTGCAGTGAGCTGAGATCGTGCTATCGCACTCCAGCTTGGGAGACAGAGTATGACTCCATCTCAGAAAAAAATAAGAAAGGCAACATACCACATACCTACTGGAAAATTTCCCGCGAGAGGAAAAAATTGAAACAAATAAAAGAAATAGATATGAATTGATATCACTCAGTTTTGTGTTTTAGCTAACATTTATTACATACTTACTTGGTACCATGTGCTGATTTAAGCACTTTTAAACTAATTTACTTAATCCTGGAATAGCCATATGACATACCTACTGTTGTCATTTTACAGAGGAGAAAAATCACTCATGGGAAGTTACATATATCTGCTGAAGAGCTTATATTTTGTTTCATTCAATTCTGTTTTATGATTGCTGTTGCTGTTTTATTTTGTTATGAAATTTAGTTTATATTAGGATGTTCAGACAAGTGGATTACAGCAATATTCACGCAGCTTCATGGAATGCTCATTGTTCAATGTGCTCAAATGAGCGAGAAACTGCCCGGGGTGCCAGCTGGGAAATGTTTATAACCAGATGCGTTTCTTAAACGTGCACTCAGTGGAAAAGGGACAGGGAAATCAACATGCTTTTGTACATTTTTCTGAAATCACAAGAAAATATTGAAATCTTGAGAAAACTATTTTTAATGACTTCTCTATTGGAGTTTTTTGACCTTTACTAAACGTTATCATTTCCCAGAATAAACTACAAAGTACTTTTCAATTTTTCCTCCACAAAAATCGTATGGATAGTTGTTTAAGGAGAAATGAAATTCAGAATGGAAGAAAAGAGACAACACTAATTTACCAAGTTCCCAGCAATTTTTGTTATTCATAGTATTAACGTTCTTATCCCAGTCTTTAGAGAAATTAAGTTATTTGACTAAATACATATTTTAAGGTGTATAATTAATATTTAAACTTTTAGTAGATTTTTATAACTCTAAATCCCATAGTTTTTTATTGATTAGAATAATAAACAAAGTGTTTTAAAACATGAATTACTATTCAATTTTTGGTAACATATTACGATTAATTTTTAGGCACACAAGATATACTTATAATCATAAGTATAAATATAAATATTCTTAGATCTAGTCCACTGGACCTAATTTGTATCTCATAATGTGGGTCTCCAAAAATATCCAAATAATTAAAATGATTATTGCTATCACTAGCATAATTAGATTTTGAAATATAATGCTTCTGCTGACATTTGTTGAAAGACTAAAAATAACCCTTTCCTGTATCTATTATCAGGTGCTGGATCCTGCACTAAGCATCATCTGCTAACTCTCATTGTCACCCAGGGTGAAAACTCCAATCCCCATTTTTCTTTCAGAAATCAGGATGAGAAAGGCTAATTAAGACTTTCCCAAGGACTTGCTGTGAATTAAGTGGTGATTCCAGACTTTATATTTAGCTTTCACTGACTCTAAAGCCTAGAGCGATTCCATCAAACCACTCATCACATATGGCTGTGTCCACGAGGCCTGTGGGTTTCATTAGCTCTGTCAGAGTGACCCTTAGCACTTGGGGGAGAATGGTCTAATTTTCTATGTCCCACAGAGTGCTTCGGACATCACATCTGCCTTCTTCATATCTCCTTTTTTTATTATTCTGCCGTCTTAGTCCATTGCATTCGGGAGAAACATGCACCACCTGCTACAGAAATCAATGGCCAACCCTTTTGAAAGACGCACAGAGAACCTCTTTCTCTTGCCAGTATTGTGAGTCATTTGTGAGAGAGGCACAGATAAACTACAAATTTGAGAAGGAAAAGCCAAGTCCAGCTTGAGTGGTGGAGAACTCAGATATACCATTTACATTAATAAACGTTGATTAATTGAGTGTCTCTGTGTCTAGAATTCTGCTAGGTCTCTTTCTGGAGATGGATAAGTGCTATTCACTTCTCAGGACAAAAAGCTGTTCAGCATGGTTGGCAGAAGAATAGGATACTTAGAGGAGAGAGTATCTGGAGTTACATGTACAAGTTGAGTAGAGAGTATCAGGGTCTGTGTGCTCTGTTGAGGATTTTAAACTTTATCAGCAATGAGAGTCAACCGAGTTTTTAGTAAAAGATGTGTGTTCAATTTCATATTTTAAACAGCAACTACAGGATGAAAATTTAGTGTTAAGGCAATATTTGTAAATTACTTTTCTGGAGGATTTCAATAAACTAAAGGATACATTGGACAGAGGAAGACAGGAAAGAAACAAGAAGGTTGGAGTTTCTAATTTGAGTGACTGGGCAGATGGTAGAGCCATTAACTAGTTGAAAAAGGAGTTCTTTTGCTGGACCAGTTAAGAGTTTCCTTTTAGAAAGTTGTTTTCAAATATCCAAGTGAACTTGCTTTTGGATATAAATGTCTACAGTTAGGAGAAGAAGAGGCTGGTGACTTGAGAATCTTGGCTATTGTGTTAATAGTGAAGAACTTTCAAAAATCTGATGCAAGCAATGTTTTGAAATAGGGTCGAGTTGGTTATCTTTCCAGTAGCGCTGCGACTTTCTTACAAGATAATGCATTTAGCCCACTTGTTTTTGCCATCCACCAATAAGGATATGACAAGGAAAGAAAATCAAAGACATGGGATGATAAGGAAAAGACAACTTCCTCAAATACTACTTTGAAACACTGTGGATGGTGGCTCTGAAGAGAGGAGGCAGGAGAGTGGGGAAATGTAGAATCATAAAGATTTTTTTCTTTTTTTGAGACGGAGTTTCGCTCTCCTTACCCAGGCTGGAGTTCAATGGCGGGATCTCGGCTCACCACAACCTCCGCCTCCTGGGTTCAGGCAATTCTCTTGCCTCAGCCTCCTGAGTAGCTGGGATTACAGGCACGCGCCACCATGCCCAGCTAATTTTTTGTATTTTTAGTAGAGACGGGGTTTCATCACGTTGACCAGGATGGTCTCGATATCTTAACCTCATGATCCACCCACCTCGGCCTCCCAAAGTGCTGGGATTACAGGCGTGAGCCACCGCACCCGTCCAAGATGTTTTTTAAGTGTGAAATGGAGCCAATACCTTTGAGAAGAACTGAAGTGAGAGGGAGCCCAAAAGAAATCAGGAATGAGAACAGAGCATAAAGACACTTTCTTGGGAGCAGTATTCTTCCTGAGGAGGAAGAAAAATAGCATAAATCACCTATAATGTTAAAGCACAGTGCCCATTTCAAAAAAATGCTGCTATCAAATATTGCCTAAGATTAGGTGAAGTTAAAATGTTATTTTAATGTCTTTATTAGATATAATATGTCTAAATAGATTTAGAGAGAGAGAGAGAGAGAGAGAGCTGAAAGATGCACCACATCGTGCGCCAAACTTTTCAGGGTGGCTGGGGCTTTTGGAGTAATTTATGTTACCCTGAGTTTCTTGGACAGACCTACAGTTAAACACTGTGCCCCAACATATCAGCCATGCGAGCTTGTATACACACATGCACACAAACACACACACACACACCAGACACACACCAACACACACATACACACACACAATTTTCCTTAGCCTCAGTTTTTTTTTAATCTTATAAAGTGCATTAGTATTACCTGTTTCCTGAGAATATAGCAGGGAATAAAATAAACAAGGTATATAGAGAATATGAATCTAATAATCCTTTATGTTACCTTTCCTGCTTTCAGTTTGAGATCAATTTAAATTACATCATCTGTTGCTTTCTACTTACTATAGGTAATTCTAAAATGCCACATCTACCTGGGAAACCTTGTTTTGTCATTGACTTTGTCCCTTGGTTTTTCACACTGCATGCCTAATAGACTGTTTATTTTCCCCAATACATCTCACAAATTAGAGACAAACAACTGTCTTCTAGTCAGAGTTCTTTCAGGAAGACTTCTTCATATCCATAAAGAAATCTGACATCCCATCAGCAACTTCCTGACTTTACCAGTTTCAAATATCTCTGCATACCTACAGCATTTAATCACAGGAAGTATCTTCCTCTATAACTTTCATGGCCAAGAGGAAGGATCTCTTTAATATTTTTTTTTCTGGCCCTGTTGCCCCAGGAAGAAAGGATCTCTCTGTGTAGCCTTTTTCTATGCACAGGATGCATGTTAAGCTAATCTTAAACTGAGGCACAATAAAATTTTAATGTGTTTATGTGAACACACAAAAAATTCATGAATCAGGAAGCTCCAAGCCAGAAGTGGCTCAAGAGCTCCACCGACGGGGAGGTGTTTATAGGATGTACATGGAAGTAAAGAGAAGAAAATGTTTGATTGGTTACAGTTACACAGCGACCTTAGTTGGTATATCCCACTGGGAAAAGCCCTTAGTTCTATAATTATAGATTTGTTGGCTACTTCTGATTGGTTGAGCTTAAATTCTGTTTTTTTTTAATGTAGGTATTTATAAGAAATAGCTCAAGTTAAGTTTCCCTTATGTTTACAAATCAAGCAAGCTTGAAATTACTTATGACAGGAAACTGGTTTTGTCTGTTCAGGAATTCTTCAAGGCTGGTCTTCATTTGAATTTACTTGGACCTTGATAAGCAAAATTCTTTTTTCTTTTTTTCTTTCTTTCTTTTTCCTTCCTTCCTTCTTTCCTTTCTTTCTTTGTTTCTTTCTTTCTTTCCTTTTCCTGACTTTTCTTTTTTCTTTCTTTCTTTTTTCTTCCTTTCTTTCTCTTTTTCCTTCCTTCCTTCCTTCCTTCTTCCTTCCTTCCTTCCTTCCCTCCTTCCTTCCTTCTTTCCTTCTTTCCTTCCTTTCTTCCTTTGTTTCTTTCTTTCTTTTCTTTTCCTGACTTTTCTTTTTTTCTTCAAGTATATTTGGCTCCTTGATTTTGGAACTATGCCTGCTATTGAATTAGAGGCCAGCAGTGAATATTTTAAACTGTTGCGTTAAGGAAGTGCTTGGGACATGGTCCCAGCTGAGGTGAGATAAAGTTTGGTGTCCAGAGAAACTTCCTTCCCTGGGAGACACTGAGGATAGTTGACTTAGGACCTAGGCATGGTTCAGGTTTGGCCCTAGAGAAGCTACACTTGAGTGAGTAGCCAGGAGTGGGTCTACAGAGACAGAAGTCAGATAGGAGAACAGGGAGAGGCCTGTTGGGTTCCAGGAGAGGCCAACCTGGCAAGAAAACAGAGGGAAGTCCGCAGCCATCCCAGGGAAACCAAGCCCACTCAGGAAAGTCAAACTACATGAAACAGGGAAATTATTTTCTTTCAGTGGTGTCTTCATGCATTCTGCCTAAGGAACAGAAGCCTTCCCCAATTAAATGAAGACAGAGCAGTGCTTGTGGCTGATTGTGGTAGTCCTAGGCCCCGAGGTCTCAGTTCAGGCACTGCATCCACAGTGAGAACTGCAGATGCTCCATCTGGCAAGTGTACCTACCTCCACCATAACAGTTATTTTAAGTATGTCTTTGTCCAATTCTTAACTCTTTTCCACCAAGCTACAAATTCTCAAAGCATAGTAATCGGGTTGACATTAATCAAATTTGCACTCATGGCATGTAACAGACACTGGCACACGGAAATGTTTGGAAAGTGTTAGTATTTACATTATGTTATAATAACACAGCTCTGTTCAGGACATACATGACTTCCACTGGTTCAGAAGATGGGGAATATTTAAACATGAGCTCTGATTGGTTTGTGTTTGTTCTCACTTCCTTCCTGTTTCCACTATGTACCTTATTGCTGTTTCCAAGCCCAAAGTGCAGCAAGTACTTAATGTTGCACATACAAAGTTTCATTTTTGTATAATCAATATAAATTAAATGGATGACAAGAATGCATACTTAATTGATATAGATTTTTTATAGAATGGTCTATAGCCTAAAGAATGATAGTTTTTAAAAGAGGAAAGTGGTTTGTTTTTTCTTATCTTTTTCTACCTCATTTTCTTATGAAGTAGTCTCTGCAATTTTAATTAAAAAGTCAATGTAGTTTTAAAAATATCTAAAATAAAATATATAAGAGCTTTCATTAATTTCCATATTAGGCAAATTAAGATTGGAAAACCTCACTTTGACCAGTTAATGTGAATTATAAAATGTGTAGACAAAAGTTAAATATTATAGAAAGAAACCCATCCTTCTTAGTATTTACGTGAACCTTTTATATACAATGAGATAGGATAAATAAAAGCATATAGCACATAGTCTACATCGTGAGTTGTTTGATATAATTTAATTTATGTTCTTTCATTTTTAACTACAAGTTAATTATCAATATGTGCCTGATAGAAATTGTTTTGGAATTTACTTTACAACAGATCAAAAGAGAAATCAATAGAGAAAACGATTTGCCAAATTTAATGGCTTGTTTTGCTTTTATTTTTTTAAAGTCGGCTTTTCAAAAGACACCTAAGTGCACAACTTACATTCAGGCTATAATATGAGTTACGTGTTGGTAATTTTTGCATTAAGGCAAATGTGCACATGCATTTACATCTCTGCGGTTTTCTATCCCATTTTCAAAGGAAGGAATTTTATGTCGTAATTTATGGTTTTTAACTTGCATCACTGTTTTTAGGAAAAGTGTACTGGGAAGCAGCTCAGGTCAGACGAACTCCATGGTTCCTCCTATCTCTATACCACTATCATATTATCTAAGGGCTTCTGAAATAAGAGGAGAACATTTAAAAGCAATCTCTGGGAACATTCTATGAGCTACATGAATGATTACATCCAAATATCCCTTTTAATATAGCCTTTAGTGAATTTTCGAAAGGAACGTGTAAGAGAATATGATCAAAATGCCCAAAACATGTGGCCTTTACATTATCACTCTCTGGACACAAATCTCTCTTGATTGGTGTGTCAACAATACAAACAGAAAAACAAAAACCACGTTAATCGCAGGACATACACTGCTCTGTGTTTTCTGCCTAATTCTCCTTCACACACTGTGTGTAACCCTTATTAAAATCGACAGAGCACATGTTTTGTGAAGTATTTTCTTTTCTACTACATCATTTTTTACAGCTGTGAATTGATTATGTGTGGGGAGCTGGATGACTTAGAAGATAAGCAAGACTCCAGGGCTAATTAGCTCACCCAGCTGGTCATCCTGGGCTAGATAAGAACACCCAGGCTGCCAATTGATATTCATGGTTTTCACGTGGCTGACCAGATAAACTCTGTCCCTCTATGGCTTTCCTTGCGTCCTCAGCCTATGGGCAACTGTATATAGCTTTAGGCTTACATTTCTCATACCGAAAGATACATAAGCATGAGCTGGCAGGAAAAGGTCTGCTTTAGACCAAGGAAAATGCACAGGAAAGGGAATTGAGTGCTACTTCTGTGTCAGTAGAAGGAGGTTGGACTTCTCCTTTACAATCTAACAGATTAAATTCAACTTATGTTAACTGATCATCTATTAGATGCTTGCAGGCACTGAAAATTTAAAAAGAAAGAAATACCCCTGTTCCTAAAGAATTCACAGAATTCTAAAGAGGTCAGATGGGGACACACCAAAATCATTCCCATACAGGTTCTGCATTCATTAAATTACAGGGTGCAAAGCCCGATGGTGGCTATCAGGAGAAAGGACATGGAAAACAGCCAGAGCTGGCTCTGCAAGATGAGTAGGAAGTGCCTCGTGGGTTCTGAGTGAGCAGATTTCCAGCTGGGCCAACAGCCTGTGCACAGCTATGATGGTAGGAACATAAGATTCTGGAAAAGTCTGAGAATAAGGAGCCCAAGAGTGCAGAGGTGAGGGTGTGGCAGTAGTAAGCATGCAAAGTCAGAACAGACAGGGCATCTTGGCAATGACTGTCAGAAGCTTGAAGAGTTTACCCAAATGTCATACACTTATGGAGGGCTTTTTGTATCCCCCATCTTCATAGGACCATTTCATGTTATTCATAGAATTACATACAGTTCTGAGTACATGTACCAGTCAGCTGGTTCTCAGGAGATCTAGAGAATTTGAAGTCAAACATTGGCTAACAAAACTATGACTCAAATTTCCCATTTTCTCTACAGTTTTTAACCTGCTTACTTTGCCCCAACGGTGCTACCCCACATTTGTCTGTTACTAAATGATTCTTTGAATAAGCCACAGTGAATGTCACAAAATCATCATTTCCCTAAAGTATAAATACTGTGTAATCAGTAAAACTGACCATTTAGAGTCATTTTGTATAAAGGGCATTCCAAAATCAGAAGAAACAGCTGAAAGAAGTATTTGATATTTAATGAACCACTTCAAGATTTATTATTTCTATCTTGGAAGAGGAATATATTAATGGTTGAAATTTTCTTTCTTTCCCTTTCTTTGTTTCTTTCTTGAGAAAAGATAAGAGAAAAAAGGAAATGAGAGACATTCTTAATTCAAAGATAATGAACAACAAAGCCATATTTTAGAAGAGAATAATAATGCTCATGAAGACACCCATGAAACATAATTACGTACTCCAAATACAATTTTGCAATGCATACAGAGCAAGTAAATTTTAGAGTGTAGGTTGTTTTTAAATAATTCGTCATCTCTGTAGCCTATCCCTTTTCATTCTGCTTAGAGAAAATAAGATTCTAGTGATTTTGTTTCTATTATTCAGAAAATGGCACTGACACTGGAGAAAGGTGAGCTGATACCACAGTGCCTGGCACATGGAGATCCTTAGTAAGAGCACATTATGGGAGCAGAGCAGGAGGTGCACCTGGGGGTTAGGCTGACAGGAGTTGAAGCTGTGATTTCACCCTCACTTTCTGTGTTATAATATGTTTTAGTCCATTCAGGTTGTTCTAGCAAAATTCCATAGATGGTTTAAACAACAAACATTTACTTCTCACGGGTCATGTAAACTGGGGAGTCCACGATCAGGGCTTGGAGCCTGATGTGGTTCTGCTCCTTGTTCATCCCAGTTATCTCCCTGCTGTATTCAACTAGGGCAGAGGAGAGAGAGGGAGCTCTCCTGTTTCTCTTCTTATAATGAGCCCTTTCCTCTCATGGAGGCTCCATCCTCATGACCTAATGATATCCCAAAGTGCACATCTCTTGGCATCATCCCACTGGGGTTAAGATTTCAATGTATAAATTATGGAGGAACACTCATTTCATAGCATATACAGAAGATTTTCAACCTTGTTAAAGCTTATTGTTCCCATTTTTAAAGTAAATTTCACTCTGTTGTGTACTTAATATTAACTCTGAACTAGATTTCATGAATGAGTAAGTGGATAAATGTTAATCCACTGCTTAAAACTTCCTCATTTTATATTATCAATTTATGGGTTCACTGAGTGTTTGGATCAGCATATTTAGTGAACAAAAGCCCTTAGAAATAGATACTTCACAACTATGTGTGTGTGTATCCATGTGTATCTGCAACTGTGTGTATATTCACGCATGTGTGTGTGGTACCTGTGTACATCTGCTTCTGTGTGTTTGAGTGTGTGTATGTGTGTACTGTGTGCAACTGCCTCTGTGTGTGTATTTGTGTGTGTGCTCTCATGTACATCTGCAATTGTGTATTTGTGTGTAATGGTGTGTATCTGCATCTGTGTATTTGTGTATCTGTGTATGTGCACCCAAGTGAATCTACAGTTGTGTGTACCTGTGTATGTGAATGTGTGTGCATTTTTCTGTATCTGCATCTGTGTGTGCATTTGCACATATGCATGTACCCAGGTATGTATTTGTACCTGTGTGTATTTCTGTATGTGTATGTGTGTCTCCATGTGCCTCTACATCTGTGAGGGTTCCTGTGCATGTGTATGTATACCTGTGTGTGTGCATCTATCTGTGTGGACATGTGCCCCCATCTGTATCTGCATCTGTGTGTGCATCTGCATGTATATTTGCTTATGTGTGTGTGTGTGTGCTTGTGTGGGCATCTGCTGCGTGTACATCTCCGTGTGTGTTCCTCTGAGCAATAGACTGCTCTCCATGTATTCAACGTAGAAGTCCTGACAAGAAATAATGAACATAATTAAACTGCCCACAAAGCAAAAGAGTTACAAAAAGTAACTGTGAACCTATGGCACCTAGGTACCACATGGAGAGCGATGAGGCCCGTCTGCTCAAGCTTGGAGCTTATGTAGATAAATCCTAGAACCTTCTCTCCAGCCATATTTGGGCATCACATACTTTGTAGAGGCCATGAGGAACACAGCTGGCCCATCTGTGCCGTAGTAGGCAGAATTAGGTTTGTATGCGTACTTTTATTAGGAATTATTAATGAAATTACAAGACTTAGTTCTAAACATGAACTTAAAGTCAGTATAGGTCAACATTTTCTTACCGTCAATTTCTAGGCAGGCAAAGTCTTCCCCTTTTGCTTTGTAACAAACATCTTTCTTCAAATAATATCCATGGTCTCACTTTCCCTTTCTCGTCCCCCATCTTCCTGGAGTCCTCATCGAGATCTCAGATGTGTCAGCATAAAGCAGGTCAATGAGCGTTGAGAATGTAGGACTTGACCAAGTCCCTCGCCGTATAGCTGGTAAGGTGAAACTGGAGTGGCTCCTCTCAGTGGCAGAGCTGAGTGCCTCTCAGAGTCCCTGCATCACCCTGGTCAGCCTCATACAACCTTTGGGTGGTGCCTGTCCCCAGCACTTCCTCACTGTATCTCCAACTAGGCAGGCTGTGGACTTTCAATGTTTTAATTTTTCTAACATCTGTCAAATTATATCAGCTTCCAATGCAGAAAGGCCATTATATAGGTAATTATCTAATTGAAAAAAATGTAAATTAAATTTAAGAATAGTTCATTTTCGAGCTTAGCCAGATAAAACAGTGTGGTGTGATTGCAATCACTGTGGTCAGGGAGTTGGGAGACATCGTCCTGGTTCTGTTGCTGATTCACTGTTTGATCTTGGTGAATAAATTTACTCCATGTTGTCATTTATTTTTTGGTTGGTAAAATAAGGATTTTGAAAAATCTCCAAATTAT
Source organism: Leontopithecus rosalia (assembly GCA_028533165.1). Lineage (NCBI taxonomy): Eukaryota > Metazoa > Chordata > Mammalia > Primates > Cebidae > Leontopithecus > Leontopithecus rosalia. The sequence goes on from CM052654.1 coordinate 137,653,764, forward strand.
CTCTGATAGCATAATCCTACAAGGTTTGTTTTCAAATTAGTAGCTGATAAACGTCCACTTTTTCTAAAAGTTTTTTTTATGAACTATTTCTCAAAGTATAGGGGAAAATATGCTTTCTTCCATGTGAGGTCAGTTTCTTTCTTGCTAAAACACATTCTTTGGTAGTTCACTTTGCAATCAAGCGTATTTTAATTAGACTTGTAATTTGGATATATTTGTACATAGACACATAGCTATAAGAGATAAGACATAGAGATGCCCTCCGCCTTTTACTGAATTCTCCCCAAAGGCAGTATCTTGAAACACTGTCCAGGAATGTCACAGCCGTGGATACAGAGCATGGTCACCCCACAAGGTCTTTCCAGTTGCCCTTTATGACCGTGTCCACTTGCTCCCTGCCTGCATTTATCTCTTTATCTCTTGGCAATTACTCATCTGTTCGTTTCTCCACTTTTCTCATTTTAGATGTTATAAACGCATTTCAAATGTTACACACAATCCTTCTGGGAGGGGTTTTATTTTCTCAGCTCCCATTCCAGGAGAGGAATCCAGGTGGTTGCACGCATCAATTGTCTGCTTATTTTGTTTCCAGAGTCATATTTCACAGTGGAGTTGTACCGGCGTTACACCACAGTTGGTTTAAACAGTCATCTCTTAAAGGATGTCTAGGTTGCTTGTTATTTCTGGCTATTAAGAATAAAACAATAATTGACGTTTGTGTGAGGGTTTTTGTCCAAACATACTTTTCGCTTCTCTGGTGTAAATGTCTAAGTGTGCATTACTGGGTTTCTAAGGTTGTTGAATGTTTAGCTGCACAACAATTAAAAACCAAAAACCTTCTAAATTTTTCCCAGAGTGGCTGTCCATTTTACACTCCCACCAGCCACGTATTTGTGTCAGTTTATCAGCATCCTCACTATTACTGGGTGTTGTCACTGTTTTTTATTTTAGCTGTGTTCATAGGTATGCAGTGATGTCTCACTGTGGTTTTATTTCATCGCACTAGGGGCAAACATTGTGGACTGAATTATGTTTCTCCAAAATTCATATGTTGAAACCCTAACTTCCAGAATCTAAGAATGTGGCTACATTTAGAGACAGGTCCTTGAAAGAAGTAATTAAGTCAAAATGAGGTCTTGGGTTTGGGCTCTAATCGAATCTGATGTGTGCCTTTATGAGAAGAGGGGATGAGGACAGCAGGCAGACATCTCCACAGAGGGGCAGCCACCTGCAGAGGACACAGTGGGTGGCCATCATGAAGCCCAAGAGAGAGACTTCAGGAGCATACAATCCTCCTGATCTTGGACTTCCAGCCCCAGAACTCGGAGAAAATAAATATCTGTGGTTTAAGCTGTCAGTCAACAGCAGGTGCTGTTACGGCGGCACAAGTGCACTAACAGCCCGTGATCTTGAACGTTTTCTTTACGTGCTTATTGAGAGTTTACACAATCCTCTTTGGTGAAATGTCACTTCATATCTCTCTGCCCGCCTTGTAATTGAAATATCTGTGCTTTTACTATTAAGCTTTGAGATTTCTGCATCTATTCTAGACAGTCATTCTTAACAGCGATGTAGTTTACAAATGTTTTCTCCTAATCTATGGCTTGCCTTGTCTTCCCGTTAGTGGGGTTTCCTTTAGAGCAAAAGGTGTTAACTTTGATGGAGTCTAATTTGCTACTCTGTCCTTCTGAAGATTATTTGTTTTGGGGTTAACTCTAAGAACGTATTGCCCAGCTGTCAATCTCTGAAATTTTCTCTTATTTTTTTTTCTAAATGTTTCATCAGGTTACATTTTATATTTAAGTACAAGATCCATTTTGAGTTAATTATTATATGAGGTGTGAAGTTTAGGTCAAAATATTTTTTAACTCCAAATATTCAACTGCTCCATCACCATTTGTTACAAAGGACATTCTTTTTCATTGCATTGCTTTAGCACTTTTATCAAAAAACAGTTCATCATATTTATTTCAGTCAATTTCTGGATTTTATCTTCCATTCAATTGATTTAAGTGACTGTGTCTCTGCCAATATACAGTCTCAATTAATGAAGCTATGTAATAGACTAATATTGGGTAGAGTGATTTCTTCCACTTTGTTTTGAAGGTTGTTTTAGCCATCCTGTGGCTTTTGTGTTTTCATATAAATTTATAGTAAGCTTGCCTACAATGAAATAAATGCTTCAAGAAATAATGAACTAAGAGAATCACAGACTGTGTGCAAACCTAAGTCCCACCTAAGCAGTCTGGACACAAGCATTTGGGAGGCCAGCTTCTAACAGCGAGTTCAAAGGACGGGAGAAGAATTCTGAACAAGATACAAACCATAAATGGCCTGGTCTTGGTTCAAAAGAGGGTTGTGTAAGAAAAGTATTTTAGCCATAACTCTCTTAGTGACGAATAACAGAAACCTACTCAATTTGACTTAAGTAAAAAATTCAATACAATACATCAAGAAACTAAGATGTTTGAGGTAGAAATTCAGTGGATCCAGATGCTCAACCATGGTGTTTATTATTCTTCCAAGTAAGACTGCCTTCCTGCAGACTCACGCATGCACGTCTATGCCCATCGGCAGCTCCACGTTTACATTCTTTATAATTAGCAGGAAGCCTCAGCATGAAGATAATGATCCTTTCCCAACATTGTCAGAAACAGCAAAGGGAAGCCTTGGTGAACTGGCTTTCATCACAAGACCATGACTGAGGCAGTTCCCACGGCTGCGGAATCAGTTCTTTTATTGGACTAACATTTAGTTAACGTATACTCATGAAGAATGTTCAGAATTCCAGCCGTGCTCAAAAGCCCAGACTGGAATCTGAAAATGGGGTGATCTCCTCATTTTCAGGTTCCAATACATTTCCCGTAGATATATATCCTGAGAGGGTGTTTTACCAAGGGAAGAGTTTTGGGTTCTGAAACTATAAGGTAAGCAGCTGGGTGGTAAGACGAAATAAAATGAGAGCAACAGCAGCAACACACATTGAGCCTAGAAGGAGGGTCTAGTACAATAGTCATCCCAAAATAATAGCTGCCACTGTTAAGTTCTTCTACGTGTTCCTTTTCATTTACCCTCATAACCATCATTGCAGGGAATTATAAAGGATGTTTATTGATGAGGAAATCTACTCGGTAGCTTAGATCACACAGCTTGTGAGTACAGAGCTAGTCTTTATATCTCGCTCTGTATGATCAATGCTCATGCACTTAATCAATATGCTATACTGTGCGGGTATGCCCCATTGGCTTACAAATAGAGTGCCTAGATCAATTAGAACATATATGAATGATATGTCCCAATGCACCTGTCCTCTCTTGCTTGTATGAACAGATGCTAAACTAAACAATTGTGAATCTGAATTCCACACTAGGGTTTCAACCCAGGGTTTTTTACCCTGGCTAATGTTTTTTTTTTCTTCTTCTATATTTACCATCCAATTATATTTATGATAAAGACTGGTATTTATAAAATTTGTAATTTTATCTGCTATGTGTATGGTGCAGTACTTTGAGGTGTAATTTCTTTTTAATTTCAACATTTATTCTATATTAAAGGGTACATGTGCAAGTTTGTTACGTGGGTAAATTTTGTGACATTGAGGCTTAGGGTTCCAATGCTCTTGTCACCCAGCTAGTAAGCGTAGTTTCCACAGGTGGTTCTTCAGCCCTCATCCCCTCCCTCCAACCTCCATGTAGTGATCCCCAGTATCTATTGTTCTAATCTTTATGTTCATGTTCATTCAATGTTTAGCTCTCTCTTAAAGGTGAACACATGCTGTATTTGATTTTCTGCTCTCATGTTAGTTTGGTCACTTAGCATAATAGCCTCCAGTTTCATTCATGTGGCTGCAAAGGACATGATTCCATCCTTTTTTATGGTTGCATACTAGCTCGTGGTGTAAATGCACTATATTTTCTTTATCCGAGACACTGCTGATGGGCACTTAGATTGAATCTATGTCCCTGCTATTGTAAATCACTCTGCAATGAATGTAAGGGTATGAGTGTCTTTCTGACAGAATGAATTCTTTCCCTCTGGGTGTATGCTTAGCGGTGGGATTGTCGCGTTGAATAGCAGTAAAGTAAGAGATTATTCAAGACATTGGTCCACCCATCAGCTTTTTGGCTACAAAGATATGCCCCTCCAAATCACAATTGCCCACCTCTTTTAGGTTAGTGAGAGGCTCCTGCCCAAGGAGATGGCTTATCCTCTCTGGTTCTCAGAAACCCTGATAGGCACAGAAAATCTGCAGAAGTAAATGGAAACATTTTGCTTTCTCTAGCCTGGGTCCTATGCCATGTCTCTGAAACGTAGGCATGTGCTGAGATAAAGAGATGATACAGAAAGGAGTAAAGGGAAGGACTGTTTTTGCTTCACATGGTGACAGCCTCTGTCATTTGAAGCAATGCTTTATGTGTATGCATTGGTTCAGAGAAAGTAAGAAATGAGTTTTCACATTTACCGAGAAATAATTTCAGTATCCTACGTCCTTTGACCAAACATGTCTTATGCCAAGGTAGTGCCAAACTCCTAAAACTCTCCTGGGTCTCTCTGTGGGTCCCCTGCTGTGAGTGAGATAACCAGCTAAGTCACTCTGACTTCCAGAGAACTCAGGGCTTCTGAGTTACAATACTTAGTATGCTTTGGAGGCAAAGGCATCTTTATAAATCAGAGCACCAGAGCTTCAAAAACAAAACATACAGTATGACACAGATTTGCCGCAACACGAACAACTATGTAGACTTCAGGAAAATGCCAGGTTGCACATTTTAAAGCTGCCGTACCTGACTTGCAAGAATGCAGAATTCACCACAGTGAAGAAAATCTGGAAGAGAAAATCTATATTTGAAAATGACCACAGTGAAAAAAAATTTTTCTTGTGAAAGATACAGCGTCTCAGAAAACCGAGGAACATAGGAAACATAAAATTGCAATCGAAGCGCTAGCAGCTCTGCATTCTGAGCCCTTTGCCGTGGTTTTCCCATCATTCTTCAGTGAAACACAGTGGGAAAGTAGCACCTGGAAGCCCCAGGTCTGTGATAAGAAGCAACCTGGCCCTTTGCTGAAAGATGGTATTCAGTTTTCCCTATGAAAGCAAGGACAATACACATGTCATTATCTTAAAGTTTGAATGGCGTTGTTTATAGTAATGTATGCAGGGAGGTAGGTAACATTGCTATTTTTGACATGGATGGTTTAGTTCAACATGCTTTCGGCATCTAATAAGACAATGCTTTTACTTGACACTAGGGACATTGAAATGAAAAAACAGTCTCTGCCACTGAGGGAGAGACAGGAACAGAGCAAAAATACTAGTGTGTGCAGCAAGGTGAGTGACTGAGCTTGGAAGGCGAGGTCTAGATATGCAACTGTATTTTCTAACAAAGTGAAAAGCCAGTGAGGAGCTTCTATGCCTCACTCTGCTGGAAATCGGACATGGAAATGTTTATGTTTTACTTTGCTCCCATTTCCTTTTCTTTTTCTTTCCTGAAGTATTTGTATTTAGTGGAGAAGAAAAATACCCCTTTTCTCAGTTATTCTGAGTTTTCCATTGGTATGAACCCCTACAACAAAAGACAGATTAACAAGTGAAAAGCAAACAGAAGTGTGTTAACGTGCATATTTCACATATGCATGGGAGATACCTAGGGAGTGAAATATTTCCAATAAGATGGCTCTGATTTCCAGCTTATGTAGCGTTTTCAATAAAGAGCAGTAAATTGTTACAGAAAGACAAGGCGAGGGAAAGGAATTTGAGTCCCTAGGGGTGGCAACCTTTGGAAAGCAGATAACTGGTGGATACGGGCTAGTTAGGGAACTTTCTTAGTGGACTTTTCCTGCCCTTTCTTTCTCCAAGCCAGAAAGGGTCTAAATTTGCCTTAAGGGGGTTTACCTTTGTTTTCCCTTGTAGAAAGGGAGGTGAGATAACTTGGGTTTTTAAAACTCAATTTCCTGCATTAAGGCAAACGGGGCCAGTGCAGAGAGTACTCCTACATCTGCTGTTTCTTAATTGCCTTGAGCTTAACAATCCTTAGGCAAAAGGCGGCATATTTTGATTTTCCCCAAATCTTAAGGGGGAGCCTTGGGGACCCCAAAGTTTTATTTCAAGCCCTGGGAATGGCAGTGGAGAGGGAAACTGAGTCAGGGTTCAGTACCAGCAATTCTACTGCGTCTTCATCCACTGCTACTCATAGTCCTTATCACTGTAAATTGTAAGTCCAAGAAAATTCAGCAGTCAGTGATATGTAACACTCTGGACAAACTATTAGGACTGCCTATGAAACAATATTAATCTTCCATCAATTATGTTGATCTGTCATATATATATATATATATATATATATATATACACACACACACATGCACACACACTTGTGTACACACACACACACACATATATATATACAGTGAATCTCAAGGTGTTTTGTTTCTAATGGAAAACACAAGAAACACATTAATAGGAATCTTTGTTAATGTCAATGGCTTTCTGGGGAGAGTCCACTATCAATAATCCAGTCTGAGTCCTGAATGTCCTGGGCCCTGTGGGTTATCTTCTCAAAGCTTGCTCATGTGACAAATATGTTTAGGTAATCCTGATTGCACTATAAGCTCAGTTATTTTGTAACGTAGAGCCTGGGTCCAATTACTTCAAAAAAAGAAGTAATCTATCTCTATATATTTATGGAATGGAGTAAAATTCTGATCACATTGATTCTTTTTATTCAGATCTTTCAAAAGGTATGACTTACTGTTGTCTTTGAATTTTTACAACTCAAGAGCTAGGCTTTTCAATGAACCCAAAATTAAGCAGTTGCGCGAGAACAGTACCCTGAAGAGAAATCAGCAGTTCTTAAATTTTTCTTCTAAATTGTACAGTTTGTTTACTTTTCAAACGGAGCTGAAGAAACTGGTTTCAGCATCCCCGTTCCCCATCCCTCGCTGTCCTGCGGTACACACTTGGATAAGCAGAGGTGAGCATGTTACAGCCTACAGTGATGGTGCTGCAGTGTGCCTGTTCAGCATTTAAAACTATGTTCCTGTGAAAATCATGAGCAAAATGAATGAATCATAAATGTAGGACTGAGCCAGGATCTGATTTTAAAGCTAAGGTACTACAGTCATATTTACACTGCCCTGTTGTGTGTTTTTAAAATGTGTATGTAATTATGTCTCCATTGTCATTATGGGAGCTTTAAAATGCCTAGGTTGTTTGCAGAGGTCCTTATTGATTATCCTAGTTGCATTCTGAGCAGCAAAGTTTTTACACTCATCAGGAAGAATAAGATGAGAAGGTACCAAGTGCAACGGCACTTGGAGATTCAGTTCATGCTGGTGCAGTGGGTTGAACTGCCTGCCTCTTTCTTTTTAAGTATTCATCCCTATGTGTATCAACCATAGAGATTAACACAGTAGCTGGGAGAGGAGATAATGTGCCTCACATCTATTTTTTCCTAAGCAGAACGGTCTTAACTGACCTCGGGGTGTTGGCCCCTGGGAGTACTGATTCATTTTACCTTTACTTCATACAACATGAATGGGGTTCACTGGTACTTTAGCTCGGGTCACAAGCGGGTTCTTACTGATAGTGAAAACATTTATGTATAGTTAGCAGATAGATAGAGAATGGCAGAGAGAAAGCGGACTCTTCGAATCCTAGCTGGGGTGTACACAGTGCTCTTAATGGAAATTGATTTTGATTATTTTGACTTTTCACAGACTGCCAGGCAGAATTATGCATATAAACAAATAAGTCAAACGTTAACAAAGAGCCTCTCACTTAATCATTTGAAATCTAAAGGACTTCAGCAGTTTCCCCCCATCCTAGTGCTACATTATAATCACCTAGGGCTTTTCAAACCTTATTCTTGGTTCACACCTTAGAACAATGACATCAGACCCTCAGGGGTGACAACTGTGGGCGACTGTACTTTTTAAGTCCTTGACCTACTTCCACGGACAGTGAAGGTTGAAAGCTACTACCTTAGCCGTTAAATGTGGAGTCATGTAGTTGTAATTAAGGTAGAACTACTCTCTTAGTTAATAAATTTGAAGTGTATTTAAAAACACTGTGGTAAATAGTAGTATTAGCAGTAGTCATAGATAACTATGTTGATGGTGGTAATAATAGTTCTTTATTAACAGCTACTTAATTAATGTTTGTACTCCTTTCATAAGCACATTATATATATATATATATATATATATATATATATATATATATATATAATCACTGATTCGTGATAGCAACCGTAAGTGGCAGGAATTTTTACTGTCTCCATTACATAATGAGGGAATTTAGATTAGAGAAAATGTAGATAACATGTCCAATATTTTATATTTATTCAGAGGCAAAACTGACCTAGAATTTGAATCTGGATCTGCCTAACTAGAGTCATAGAGCTTGACCATTGAGTTAGTTTCTACTTCCAGAAAGCCCTGCACAGATGATAGTCCATCTTCAGTCTACTAAGATGTGTTTGTTTTAACTAATTCAGCACTAATTTTTTATTTTAATTTTTCTGCGTGGAAGTCCACCCAAAGTTTATAAAGTAAACAAGTTACCATAAGCTGATTAATGTATTGTTGAAGAAAGATAAAATGTTAATAACTTTAGTGTAGCCTAAGTGTGCAGTGTTTATAAGGTCTACAGTAGTGTACAGTAATGCCCTGGGCTCACTTTCACTCAGCACTCACTCCCTGACTCACCAGCAACCTACATTCTCAGTCTACGGAGATCAACACATATGTTACATATTTCAGAAAGGAACATTACAGGTCTACCCTTCTGATATATAGTTGTTTCTTTTATTTACATGCACACACACACAGACACACACACAAGACTCACGGTTAGGTTTAGAACATTCTCTCTTACCAACCACTTTGCTGTATATAGACACAGAACCTGACCTCACTTAGTTTCTGGACAAGTGAGATGTACTGGCATGAAAACACACAAATGTGTAATATCATACATACACAGATTGCAAACAATATACATATTAAGAATGGTGTTATAAAACAGCTGGAGGACTCTAAAACCATGAAAATAATGCTTAAAAAAAAAGAAAAAAGAATCTGTAAAAATAGGAAAGAAATAGAAATAAATGAACCTAAAGTGTATCAACTAGGCAGTACAGGAAGTCAGATACTGTTTCAGTTATTCTGAAACTCAAGTACATTCAAACCTAGAAGTAAACACAATGTATCTGGTATGGTTTTGATGTTTGTCCCTACCCAAATCTCATGTTGAAACGTAATCACCAATGTCGGAGGTGGGGCCGACTGGGAAATGTTTGGATCATGGGGGCAGATCCCTCATTAATGGCTTACACCATCCATTTGGTAAGAAGTGAGCCCTTGCTCTGATTTCACAGAGAACTGGTCATTTAAGAGCATGTGGCCCTTCTCCTCACCACCTTGCCTGGTCCTCCTTTTGCCATTGATGTGGCTGTTCCTTCTTCAACTCCTGCTATAGATGGTAGCTTCCTGAGGCCTCTCCAGCAGCAAATGCCAGTGCCATGCTTCCTGTACAACCTGCAGAACCGGAAGACAATTAAATCCAATTTCTTTATAAATTATCCAGTCTCACGTACTTTTTACAGCAACAGAAGAACAACCTAACACACAATTTTGTTAGATTATATTTGTTCTATGGCAATATTGACATTACTACTTTCCTTTTTGAGACTATTGCATATGCCTGACATAGTTTACATAGGATAAAGAAAATACATTTTTATTAGTATAATTAGGAAGAAAGATTTTCTTCATAAGAGAAAGAAAACACAAAAATATAAGGAGAATTTCAATAAAAATAAAATCTTATAATCATTACATAAGTTCAAAAATTGTCACACACTTATGTTTTTTTTCTCTTCTAAGAGATAATATATTGAAGTAATCAAAAGCCAGGACCAATGAACATTTCATCCCCTACGATATCAAAACACTATTTTACTCTAAGGATCCAGGGCTCCCTGAACCAGCAGACTCTAGAAAAAGAGCAAAATATGTATTAGTTTGAACTGTATTATGTTGTCCCTTTGTATCTTCAAAATGGTTGATTTTTTTAAAATTCAAAAGGTCTCATGTAATAAAATATGAGCCTGGGACATTTGGTCATGTTTAAAGCAAAGAAATTATTGCAGATGAACAAGAGGCCATCTATGTAAGAGCCCACATGAAAAGTGGATTTCTACTGCCCTTGATGAGAAAATTTGAGCAACCAAGAGAATGACAACTGAGAAGTAGTAAATTATACCATAAAAATTATTTTTAAAATGTACACACACATATACACACACATAAATGTCCAAATTCTCATTCATTCATAATAATAATACATTTTTGAAAGCAATAACTTTATTGACCAACTTTGGAGTTTGCTAGGACTCCCAATGATTGTTCTAAATTTGTTAAGTAAAAGAAAATGACAACATTCACCCTGCCTTTCCAGTGTGGACTGCATTTTAGCAAAGAAAACACTTGATGAAGCTGTTTGTTGTAAAAAAAAATTATTTAAAAATATACAAATAAATTTTTGAATTTAGAAATTATCATTTTGCTACTTCCAATGAAGTGATGATGCTAGGCAACAAGTATTTATTGTCTTTTGTTTGCTTCTTTATCATGGGTGAAATCCACTGGGAAAGACAGACAGGTATGTCATTAATGAATGGATCAGATTGATAACGTCTGAACCAAGATATTACCTTGACTGCTTTTCAAAGTGGAACAAAGAGATTGTACTTCTTTGATACGGTGCAATAGGAAATGCCTCACACCCTAATTCAATTATTCATATATACATACATACAAAGTGAATTTAATCAAGCATTTAATCAAGTTTCACCTATCTGTATATAAAGCCTAAATGTAATCAAGCATCCAGACTTAATTGCCTAATTAATATGAAATAAGATAAAGGAATATGTTAATTAGTAGGAGATACAATGAATCAAATCCAGACTTTGAGAAAGTCTACCATTTCTTCAAGAAAGAAAAAGCATGGGGGAAATGTAGGAGGTGGGTGGGGAGCCTGTTATAGACTAAGGGAGGTGGAAGTTCCACCTCAAGAAAGTACAGTGTGACACTCTTGTCTAATCCTTATTTGAACAAGCCAATGGAAGAAACATGTTGAAAAAATTGGGGACAATTGATGACATGTTGAGGAAGAAATGACATAATCATAAATAGCTTACAAATGGGAAATATTTGTTTAGAATATACACTAATATATTCACAAATGTCTGCAGTTATTTTTGAAAGTTTCTAGCAAACAACAACACAAAAACAACAAATATGTCAGGGAAAGGATAGAAGAAGCACAAAGGGCTAAAGACTGACAAATGTTGTGGCTGGAAGAAATTCCATTTTGGGATGTGTTTGAACATTAAATACAAAGCTTGAAAAAATATTCAAAGGTGTCTGGAAATGTGATACTAATGAGATGATGACAGTGAAGAATTTTATAGGATCAGTAAGAGCTTCATTGTTCATCTGAAGAAGAATTCCAAGCAATCAGAATAGCTTGTGAAAGGCATGGGCTTCTGGAATCACATGGCAAGTCTGCTCACCAACAGCATTTCAGTATTACTGAGGCATCAACCACAAGGCAGAGTGTGGCAGGGGAAGGAACAGATTTTTTTAATGGACAGAGAGACAGAGTTATAAAACGGAGGGAAAAAACAGACAGATTTGGAAGCCAGAAATCCAGCCTAGCACATTTTAGATTCATCTCCAAGAAAAGTCCCTTAATCTCTGTGAGTCTTTAGTGTTTCATTTGGAAAATGTAGAACCTGTCTACCTCTCAGCAGAATCAGAATGATCAAAGGAGAGCACAGTTGAGCAAATCAATTTCAGACTCCCAAGGTTAGTTCTCATCACTACTATTGTTGATTATGTGCAGTACACACACATAAAACTGTGGGCCTAGAAAAACGGTTTCTGCTGTTAGAAAATATCTAACTCCACCTCAATTCAGTATTTGCTGTTTTGTTGATATTGTTGCTGAATCAAGTAAAATTATTTCTGAATGCACTTTGATGAATTATAATCATGAGATTGTGATGACTAAATAGTATTTGTTTCTGTCACCAAATACCTAACACAAAATTATGTTATATAGGTAAGCATACTCTGGGATTAGGTTTAAAAAAATGAATTTACTGGAAATTGAATTTAGCCATTGTGTGATGAAAAACATCCATTCAATATCTGATAAATTCACTTAAAAATCTCTTGTAATTGATTTATGAAATTGTTAATTGGATTTTTTTGCACAATACTGAGAGTTATAGGGAATACATAGAAAGCAATTGAGAGACTCATAAGGAAAACATTAAATATTTTATTTGTTATTTTTATTACTTTTTGCGCTATACTGACCTGTCATCTTTCTTTCATGCATACACTTGCGTGTGTGTTGGTGTGTGTGAGTGGGGTGTCAACAAAGAAAATCTCCTTGGTTTTGGTCACAGCTCAGGGACATCTGGTGGGTTCTGATACTCAGCTGTGATGCTGTCAACATGCAGATCTTTTTAGTTTCCAGGCAGTCTGTGGCTTGTAGACAGCCCCATTAACTCAGCCTTCCCTATTCTTTTCACGTGTCATATAATCATGATAATGAACCAGGAAGTGGCTATTTGAGAAATGCACAATAGACAGAACCAATTTATCATGTTTTGTTAAATGAAAGAGTAACAATAAAAACAAAATTGCCCATGACAGTGCGAAGGCTTCTGAAGGATTTATGATGAGTGGATGGCAGTGAAACAGCCTTACCACCATGGCCTCTGCCCAGAGCAGCAGATGACTCTTAAAAATTTATGGCACGCATCAGTAACTTTTAACAACCCTGGACAAGCATGCACACTTATTTACATATGTGCAAACACCCTTCATTGAACTCTGTGACACTAAGAATTTTTGTAAATAGATGTCAGAGCCTTTGGAGAGAAACTAAATGAGGAAGGAGCTTTGGTCTTTTGTGGGAAGTGAGCTCCCTCGTTCCTGATTAGAGAAAAGATTGGCATAAATATCACAGGAACAACATTTACAGATTTAGGAAACTGACGAGTTGGAAAGAAACTTCAAGACTTTGCCGTGTATAGTAAACATGCTTATTTAGACATTACTGAGATATTTCAGTCCATCTTAATGGTTATGGTAACTAGAAAGTTATTTCCTGTAGTAAACTTTTACTCATTGATATTAGTCATGCCTTCTGGGGTCAACAGATAAATGCTATACCCTTCTCAAATATTTGAAGACATAAAAATAATTTTTAAAAAATTCTTCTAGCAAATCTTTCTGCCACTTTTCTCCTTCAAATGATTTTTTTCTTATTATTTTATCATTCTGACCAGGTTCACCTTGACTTAGTTTAGTTTGTCCAAGATTCTATATAATTTATTCATTCATTGGCTTCCCCCAGGAAGCCAAAATAAAATGAAAAACAGTTACCCATTGGTCATTTTCCTTGAGGACATGTGTATGTCTGTAGCCCCTTCTTCCTCAAAATCCAAGGCAGAGCTCCACATATAACTTAAAGAATGAATTCTGTTAGACAAGTGCAGAGGTGAATATAAATTAATATAATCTACATAAACAGTACATCATATTCATACCCAAATCATGCGGCTTGAACTTACTAAATTATGCAGACTGATTTGGGAAATAAATAGGAGGTACTGTTTGTGATGTTTATTAATCTTATGTACTTGATTTGGGAAATCAAGCAGCATAATTAGAAAACTGATACATATATACATCCATACATACATAACTAAAACAATGTGGGTGAGATCTACTTTTGTAAATGTCTCAGTGTTAAAGTATTTTATAGGATAGCTTTTGTCCTCGAACATATTGGCAAATCTCAGAGACAAACAAGACCAAAGTTGAAAGGAGAGTGAAGTAAAGTTTATTTTGTTCCTCGGGACACTGTCTTTCTTGATTGCTTTGTTTTCTCTGTAACATCCCCACGACTTAATCTATTATCCCTGCATTTAATCGTCTATTTATCCCACCTGTTTATCATCTGTCTGTCCTCATTGGACTAGAACCCACCTGATAACATGGTATCATTTTTTTAACTACTCTATCCTCAGTTTTTAAACAAGTGTCTAACTCATAGTTGGTATTTTATAAATGTTGGTTGGTGGAGTGGTAAAATAAACAGGGAACCACATTTATTTGCAGAAAACGTTTATAGCTGTTCAATTGAAAAAATGCATCTGATGTTCAAATATCTCTGAGAAACACTGAGTTTAAAGGAAATACCATGTTATATCCCAAAAGAACAATGCAGCATGTCAAACTTCCAAAGTTCTTTCTCTTGTTTATGTTAAAATAATTATAAAATCCTTTCAAATTCAAACATACAGGAAAGTAAAGGAAATAATGTAATAGGAATCCATATATGCACAGCTGATATTAAACCACTGTTAACATTTTTGCATGATGTGCTTTTGGTTATTCACTATTTAATGAAACTCATTTAATCAGTACACATAAGCCACCAGCTTCTTTTTTTTTGGAATTTCTTTTTTTTTTAATTGCATTTTAGGTTTGGGGGTACATGTGCAGAACATGCAAGATAGTTGCATAGGTACACACATGGCAGTGTGTTTTGCTGCCTTCTTCCCCTTCACCCACATTTGGCATTTCTCCCCAGGCTATCCCTTCCCCGCTCCTCCCGCCGCTGTCTCTCCCCTATTCCCCCCAGTAGACCCCAGCGTTTAGTACTCCCTTCCCTGTGTCCATGTGTTCTCATTTTTCGGCTTCTAATGTTGCGTCCATCTACCACCCTCAGTGCTAATCACTTTCTCGGAATTTGAGTGTGGATTTCCCATTTGTTTTACCATTCAATAAACTAGTATTCATTGAATACCATAAGAACTAAGGATGAAGCAATTTAAAAAAAGGTGTTAGGTTGGTGCAAACGTAATTGCAGTTTTTGCCATTAGAAGTAATTGAGTTTTTTTACCCTCACTTTTAATGGCAAAAACTGCAACTACTTTTGCATCAATATACATCGGTTACAGTTTAGCAGACAGTTGATTAATCAGACGAATAAATGAACACATGAACCATAAAGTACTGATGATATTTAGGAGAATAATAAAGCAGAAGAGAATGGCCTGAGAAAGCTTCATTGAAAGCAGAACGTTGTCATCAGAATCTGAAGGAAGTGCTGCAGTGGCCATCCGGCCATCTGGGGAAGAGGGCTCTAAACAGAAGGCGACCCATGCAAAGACTCAAAGAGTGACCTTGCCTGGTGTGTTCAAAACCAGCATGATAGCCAGTGAGCCCACAGTGGAGACAGTCACGGGGTGGTGGCCAGTAGGAGGTGAAGTCAGAAGCAGAACTGGGAGTCTGATGGTGTGGCCTGAGACACTGCAGCACTTCCATGAGATGAAGGGATTGGGACAGAAGTGTCCCCTGATCTGATGTTCAGGGTGACATGATTACACCGGAAATTTTACCTTCTCTCTTGGGCCTGGCCTTTTCCCACAATAGTATGCTTTGTGGAATATTCCCGTTGTTGAAGATAACTGTAATTTTTCTTGTCATTGTTGTTTTATGTAATACCATTTGTATAAACATACCGCAATATATGTATCTATTCTATAAGGCATAGGAATTTGAGTAGTTTCTAGGTTCAGGCTATTTCAGAAAATGCACCTATGAACATTCTAGGATATATCCTGGTACTCATGAGCATTGCCTTCTCAGGGGCAGATACCTAGCAGTGGAATTGCTGATTATAAGTTCACACAAACACAAGTTTTACTGGATATTGCCAGAAGGCTATCCCATGTGTTTGCACTGGTTTTTAATTTTGCCATCAGCATACAACAGTTCCCATTGCTCTACACCACCATAAACGTTTGGTCAGCCTTAAATGCATTCCTAGTTATGGTGTCTTGATGTAGATATCTTATTTTGTAAATTTTATTTTCCATTTTTAATTCATATCTCTATGTGTCTTTTTTCATTGCTATGTTACAGTTTTTCACCATAGATTGGGTATTAAATATTTGTTAGTTATCATTTGCAAGTTTTTCTTCCCATTCTGTGGCTTGACTTTTCATTTTTCTTATGGTGTCTAATTTTTTTAATTTTAGTAAAGCAAATTTTATAATCTTTTACTTTATGCTTAATAATTTCGTATTCTTTTCAAAAACTCTTTCCCTCAACTGATGTTATGTAATATTTTATATTTTATCTTAAAAGCTTTTTGCTCTTTATGTTCTCATTTTTAACTTAAGGAAATTTAATATACACATAGCATAAAATAAGTGTTTAATTTTATTATTTGTAATAATCCAGACACCCAATTGAATAGACTACTTATAGCTTTATTTCAGTCAATTTACATATTTACATATAATGGAGAAAATCTAAGAAACCTATAACTTAAAAAAACTAGCCCACAATGAAATCTAAATAATCTTAAATTCAATAAAATTACAAACTCTCCAGCAAATTCATCTCACAATCAAAATGCAAAGCTGAAAGGCTTCACCAACAACTTTTGCCAATTATTCAATAACAGATTAAAAAAATTTTTAACATTCCAGAAGATAGAAGATGAGCAAATACTCCTCAACTCATTTATAAGATTATCGTAATCATGTTAATCAAAGAAAGTAACAAGAGAACATACTGTGAGAAAGAAACACCACAGGCTAATCTCACATTTGTTACCATGGGTAGAAAATCTAAACAAAATACAGACAATCAAATTGGACAATATTTATTAGGGCTCAATTATGAGCTGATCATAATCCCAAAAGACACAATCTCAGATGCCAAAATCTTGAGGACTGAAATTCTGAAAGGCTAAAATCCCGAAAATATAATTATGGAAAAAATAATATAAATTTAAAAAAAATTAAAGATACTCATTTACATATTTAGAGAGATATTTGAGAAAAGTAGAAAAACATGACAGAACACTTCATAGATTACTTTACAATAAAACAGGCAATAATGATGTACGTATTTTTGCAAGCATAAGTAATCAGATATGTTAATGACAGTTATACAGCCATAATAGTTATGAGACAAACCACAGTCATAAAGAAACAGGTTAAGGCCAGGCGCAGTGGCTCACGCCTGTAATCCCAGCACTTTGGGAGGCCGAGGCGGGTGGATCACGAGGTCAAGAGATCGAGACCTTCCTGGTCAACGTGGTGAAACCCCGTCCCTACTAAAAATACAAAAAATTAGCTGGGCATGGTGGCGCGTGCATGTAATCCCAGCTACTCAGGAGGCTGAGGCAGGAGAATTGCCTGAACCCAGGAGGCGGAGGTTGCGGTGAGCAGAGATCGCGCCATTGCACTCCAGCCTGGGTGACAAGAGCGAAACTCCGTCTCAATAAAAAAAAAAAAAGAAAGAAAGAAACAGGTCAAAAATTGAAACACAGAAATGCAGTTTGTTATGTCTTGTGATGTGTGCACCCAGCTTCATAATGCAGTCATTCGAAATACAATGAAGGACAACTTCGAACTTTTCACAAAGTTGGTAAAAAACCACGATGGGTCCCACCGCACGTGGAATCACCCAAAAAGCCGAGGTCTAGAGAAATTTTATCTTTGCAAATGCAGATGCATTAAAAAAGGGCATCTCTATTTATTGAGGAATTTCAATGTTTTCACACACGTGCACAGTGCTTACACACAAAGCCAACTTTGTGACTATATGCCTTGATGGAGTCACATTTGTAAAAAATGCATAAAACAAATCAGAACTCTCTAAAAGTGTTTACACAATTTATACTTGTAGTGTTGGAAATGATGCAAAGATGAAAGACATAGTATAGTAAATTGTAAAATAAATGTATCACAGGGATAGATATTAGTACATCCTCTTTTCAGAGCATACGTTCACATTCATTTTCTTTCTTTCTTTCTCTCTCTCTTTTTTTTTTTTTTTTTTTTTTTGAGACGGAGTTTTGCTCTTGTTACCCAGGCTGGAGTGCAATGGCGTGATCTCAGCTCACTGCAACCTCCGCCTCCTGGGTTCAAGCAATTCTCCTGCCTCAGTCTCCTGAGTAGCTGGGATTACAGGCACATACCACCATGCCCAGCTAATTTTTGTATTTTTAGTAGAGATGGGGTTTCACCTTGTTCACCAGGATGGTCTCGATCTCTTGACCTTGTGATCCACCCGCCTCGGCCTCCCAAAGTGCTGGGATTATAGGTGTGAGCCACTGCGCCCGGCCGCGTTCACATTCATTTTCTGTGGCGCTGCTCAGTTTCAAATTCTTTCTTGATCTGACATACACAGACAAGAGCATTCTGTAATACTTTTTCCTGTCTTCTGTGCCACACTTCTGTGCTGTTTTGGGTACATTGAAATTTATTCCACACGTGTTCATATATAGGCCACAAAGTTGGCGGGAACGATTCTTGGTGGTAGACCAACAACACTTTTGTCCATCTTCTTATGGCACCATGCATGTAATTATTTTTGAACCAGTCAGTAACTTCACTGGCTTCTTACAGCAAATGTGGCTTTAGTTCATTCAAAGGTCCTGAAATGTCATCAGCTGGAATGAATGCCAATGCAGACGAAAAGCATATTATGAAACTGAAGTTTCCATTATTTTCGTGGCCAATCCACTCATCTGATTTTTCTGCCAAATGCATTGGACTGAATGGTAAAACAACAGCAATAACAAAAACAACAGTAACAAAACCCTTTATCGGTAGCATCTTAAAATTTGCTTTTCAAAGCCTAATTGTACCTAATTCCAAACCTGGCATGTTTTGGGGATTCAACTGAAACCTATTTTCTGCTATATAAAAAAATAACAAGGTGATAGTTCTCTCTAACAAGAGGCAACTATGCTGTGTCAGTGATTTTCAGAATTTTAGACATTAGGAATTTTCAAATTTGGGGACTTAGATATTAGGGATTCTGATCTTTAGGGATTTCAACATTTGGGATTATGGCACTTAAGATTGTAACTTTCCAGATTATGAACCAAACCGAACCCATTCGCATCTCCCTGTTCCCTGCCCCATATGATCAATACCTAATTTAACTTTTGAAAGTTAATAAATGTCAGAAAATAAATTAACAGATTAAAAGTCACAGAATGGAAGAAAAACTATTGCAACACATATAGCCAACCAAGAATTAATTCCACACTGTATAAAGAACTACAGTATAGTAATAATAATAAATAAGTACAAATGCAGACAAGAATTTAAGTTATTTAATAAGCTTAACAAAGTCAGCATTCTGCATTCCGTTAAATATATGAAAAGGAGAAAAGCCATATGAGAATATTTCTATAGATACAGAAAAATGTTTTAATAAAACTTAAAATATATGTGTGTTGTGTTAAATACACACACACACAAACACATTTTGGTAATGAAAGCATAGGAAGCAACATCCTCATCCTGATGAAGTGCATCTACAAAACGTCAACCATGAGCTTTCCTCTTTCTCTTTCTTGCCTCTCCCTCTCCTTTCCGAGCTTTTCTCCCTGTCCTTTCTTTCCCTTTTATTTCTGGTTAATTCTGGCAAAATTTATCAGATGAGGCAAAGCAGGCTTTTACACTAGCCTGGCATTGGAGGCATTGGAGGGAGCAGTTGCCCAAGACAAGGTGTTGACTCACAACCAGAGTGAGAAGAATGTCCTCACCTGGAGGATGGCCTAGTGTGAGGTGTATATGGAGCTGGGTATTCATGTCCCCATGCAAGGGGATCTATGTGAAGATTTCCTGCAGTGGGGTCTCAGAACCAGAGGGAGTGAGGGGATGTAAAGCCAAACATCTGGCTCAGAGTGTTGAAGCCCAGGGAGAGTGAGCATGACATTCACGTGCTAGGGCAGCTGGGTATTGAGGGCTCCTACATAGGGGTGTGCCTATGGGTGAGAGGACACTCGTTGTATAACGGGAAATTGATCAGGTAAAGAAATGGGAGTTGGTTTTCTCACCACTGGAGAAGAAAACTGCAAATATGAAAAGAAGAAAAACAAGAATGAATGTGTAGTGTTGAATTGAGATTGGAGTGTGAACTCATGGGTAGAGAGAGGGAGTGAGATGAAAATTCACATATGTGTGTTGACCTTAACTTTTGAATTCCTAAATTGTGCAAATGGATTCAGAATATGACTCACTACTCTCTTCTCTGCAGAGCAATGGGATCCCTTTCATGATGTTAATTCTGGGCACCATATGTGTGTTTCGATTGCACAGGGAAGAGAAAACTGTTCATAGAGAGAACGAGATGGCAGATTGCAGTTTTCCTTGGTTTTACTTTTTTTCTTCCATGGACCTGGAGGTAGAAGAAAGGCTAAAGCTGCTTCTATATAATAGAACATAATCTGTACTTTATCATGATATCACTGAATCATGGGTAAGCAACCTCTACAAATTCTGAACCTACTTTTGCGACCATGAATAAAAATATATTATTTAAACTGGATTCAAATGCAGCTCGAAATGCAGCCCTCACTCTAGGAACGTAAAAGGTATTTGCAATCTGCCTTTCGTTTCTTTTATTTCTAGACACACTAGAAACTCTGGAGGCATTGCAAATGTACAATCCTGCCTGGGGGAGAAGCTATCAATCTCAGAACTTTTTCAAATGATGAAGTCTAGCCTGGTCTGTTGCATGTCACACTTCTCACCTTTGCTGTGAATGTCTCTCTGACACCCTGGGGTGTACAATGGAAGGTGCTGAGAACTAGCAAAGGTCTCCGTTCCAGCCGCTGGTCCAAATGCCAAAATGTCAAAACACTCCTATTGGTTGCTTCCCAACACTCTGGAGACGCACTCACGGAAACACTTCATTAAAGGAGAATCCTTTATATCTGTTCTGCTTGATTTCTCCGCTAATCCTTCTTCCACTGACTAAAAAGCTCTAATAACAAGGCTCCTTTGAAAAATCTACACTTCAATCTTTTAATTACACTTTGGTTTTTGCCAGTGTCTTGCTTGCATTCTATGTTCAAATGCAATTTTAAAAAGATTCATCTCTTTCAATATGCAGAGCCAGCTCTGTCCTTCAAAGTGATTTTTTTTTTTTTTTTGGTTCTCATCAGGCAACTATTGGCATTGGCAGACATCAGGAACACATTTCCCGGAGCCGCTACCCAGTAACATTTTAAATTTGTAATTAATTGTGTAGGCAATTGGGCACTAAAGTAATTGTGGACTAAGCAAGCCAATTGTACTCTCAAAAATGAAGGAAAATTATGGCCACATTTAGTAAATTGTCATATAATTCTCCTATGTGCAATTGGATTTCCCAAATTAAAGGTGGGTATAAACCTGAAGTAACAAAAATGAAATTGTGAGTTTTCATTTTCATTTTGGATAATGCAGTGTTTTAATAAAGTTATCTTTTTTCA
Organism: Leontopithecus rosalia; assembly: GCA_028533165.1. NCBI lineage: Eukaryota > Metazoa > Chordata > Mammalia > Primates > Cebidae > Leontopithecus > Leontopithecus rosalia. The sequence continues at coordinate 137,675,146 of CM052654.1, forward strand.
AAAAAACTTCATAATCAGTATTTCTAGTCTTTCATAAATTGCCAATGGAAGAAAATGTACCCCTTCTGCAATTTTAATATTGTTTTTTAGGATAAAATCAAGATATTGATGCTAGTTTATATTAGTCACAGTCATTTTTATGTTGTCTGTTGGTAAATGTATTTTAGTGCTAAACATCTGCATGGAATATTTTGTGACTAAAAGGACATTGGCTTTATCATATAATTAAATCTTATTTATTCAAAACCAATTAGTCTTTTTGACCTCAACTCTTGAGAAAACACCTGAGAAACTGGACATAGATTTTGTTAAAATGGGGTAAAATTTGTTTTATATTCAAAATTCATATTCCAAATCCCATGTAACTTATATTTTATAATTTGCATTTTCCACATCTAAATCTACTCAGCACCTCTTTAACGTGTGCATTATTTGACTTAGTTTTTTCAACAGCTGTGTTAGGTAATTATTATTATCAACATTTGCATAGCTTCAACATAACTGGCTAAGATTACACACCAAGCTAGAGGAAGATCCAAAATTTTATTCTAAAAATAAATAGATTAAATAATGCACCCACAAAAGTAAGTTCCACAGGTTGTGACAAGGGCACCTAGAAATAGAAAGACTGATAACAAAAAACAAATATAGCTGACTATCTGACAATGAAAAGGAAAAAACAAAAATAATAAAATCAAAACCAACACTGAAAATTTACAAGCTTGGACAGTGGTCAAAAAATTATTTTGCACAGCAACCGACTCAGGAGACAAAGTTCTATTTCAATAAAAATTTTTATAGCTTGTAGTTAGTGGTTGACAAACAGCACTCACATATATTAGTTGATTTGGTCCAGTGTGTCATAGGCAGGGCAGATAAGCAGCCTTCCCTTTCAATAATAAATTTTGTAGCGTAGGACCTAATAGATGATTTTTAGAATAAAGTTTTGGATCTTCCTCTAGCTTGATGTGTAATCTTAGCCAGTTATGTTGAAGCGATGCAAATGTTGATAATAATAGTTACCTAACACAGCCGTTGAAAAAACTAAGTCAAATAATGCACACGAAACATTCAGAAACACTCAGAAAATAGGAGCCATTGCTATCATTGAATGCCACAAATGGAGGCTCAGAAATTGACATGCTCGACGTCACATAACTTAGAGATAAAGCCACTTTGTTTTATGTTGGCAGTTCTGCCATTTGTCTACAAGCTGATTTGCAGTCTTTAGGATTTGAAAAGAAATCACATCCAGGTAATGTCTTAAACAAGTGATTCACCACATAACAGAATTACAATCAAAAGCCATATGATCATCTCAATAGATGCAGAAAACTCATTTGATAAAGCTCAGCATCTTTTCATGATAAATCCCTCATCAAACTCGGCATCAAAGAAACATACCTAAAATAATAAAAGCTGTATATGGCAAACTCATGACTAACGTCATACTGAAGTTGAAGGCATCCTCTCTAAGAACTGAAACAAGACAAGGATGCCCAGTCTGTCTCACTACTCCTATTTAACTAGTACTGGAAGTCCAAGCCAGAGTAATCAGGCAAGATAAATAAGAGACATAAAAATTGGAAAACAGGAGGTCAAACTATTCCTGCTCATTGATGATAATGGTCTGATACTTAGAAAACCTTAAAGACTCCTTTCAAAGACTTCTAGATTTCATAAATACTTCAGCAAACTTTTGGGATAAAAAATTAATGTATGAAAATCAATAGCATTTCTATACACTAATAATGATCAAGCTGAGAACCAAATTAAAAATAAAATCACATTTACAGTAGCTACAAAAAACCCTAAAATACCAAGGTATACGTTTAACTAAGGAAGTAAAATAGTTCTATAAGAATAACTACAAAACACTGATGAAAGAACTCACAGAAGACACAAATAAATAGAAAAAACATCCCAGGCTCATGGATTAGAAGAATCGATATGATTAAACTGATCGTATTGTCCAAAGCAATCTACAGTTTCAACACAATTCCTATCAAATTACCAAATCATTGTCCATAGAATTAGTAAAAACAATTCAAAATTTCATATGGAACCAAAAAAGAACCAGAATAGCCAAATAAATTCTCATCAAAAAGAAAAACTCGGAGCCATCACATTACCTGATTTCAAGTTATATAACAAGGCCATACCAAATGAAATAGCATACTATTTGTATAAAAATACACACATAGAACAATGGGATAAAATTAAGAGACCAGAAAAAAGCCACAGGCCCATGACCAATTGATCTGAAACAAAGTTCACCAAAATATGCACTGGATAAAGGACACCCTACTCAATAAATGTACTGGGAAAATGAGATCATTATATGCAGAAGAATAAAACTTGACTCCTATTTCTCACCAAATATCAAAATTAACTCAAAATGAATTAAATATTTCAGTGTAAGACTTGAAACTATAACAATACTAGAAAACAAGCTAGAAAAAAAACCCATCTGGACATTGGCCTTGGCAAGAAATTTATGAAAAGTTCTCAAAAACAAATACAACAAAAACAAAAATAGACAAACTGGACTTAATTAAACTAAAAGCTTCTGCAGAGCCAAGTAAACAATCAACCTAGTAAACCGCTAGCATATAGATGGAAAAAAGTACTTGGAAAGAATGCATCTGAAAAAGGGATAAAATGTAGAATCTACAGGGAACTCAAACAAGTCAACAACAGCAGCAACAACAACAAATAATCTAATTAAAAAGCGGGCAAAAGACATAAACATATTTTTCAAAAAGACATACAAGTGGTCAACAACTGAAAAATGTTCAACATCACTAATCATCAAATAAATGCAAATTAAAACCACAATGAGGTACCATCTTACATCAGTCAGAATGGCTATTATTAAAAATTCAAAAACAACAGATATTGGTGAGGATGCAGAGAAAAGGGAATTCTTGTATATTGTCAATGCAAACATAAATTAGTATAATTTTTATAAAAAGCTGTATGAAAATTTCTCAAAGAGCTAAAAAGAGAACCACTATACTGTGCAACAATCCCACTACTAGGCATATATCCAATGGGAAATAGGTTATTATGTAAAAAGATACCTCCACTCGTATGTTTGTCACCCCACTATTGACAATAGCACAGTAAGGAATTAACCTAAGTGTCCATCAATGCAGAATTGGATAAATAAATATGGTAAAGATGTATATATATATATATATTTCATGCATGTGTGTGGGTGTTGCATATATACCGTAATACTATCTATAGTATTATAGGACTATAGATACTACATAATACTGCATATAGTATTAACCAATACTATATGTAGTATTACACCATTATATATACATATAATATATATATAATTATAGTATACTACACACACACACACACACACACACACAAACACACACATACACACTACCTATATGTGCTACTATATATATAGCATTTACGGTATACTACATATATGTAGTATATATAGCACATATATACTATATTATACATATATAGTATACACATATATATTGTAGTATATACGTATATAGTATATACATATACTGTGCATATATACCGTATATATATATACTCTGTATATCTACAGTACATATACATAAATACATATATGTAGTATGTGATATACAGTACATATATACAGTATATGTACATATACATACATATATATGAGACACACTGAGGAGTTAGTATATACAGTGTATGTAGGTACTGCACATATACTATATAGTTGTATGTATGTTAATATATACATATGCACATAGTAAACATGGAATGCTACTCAGCCATTAAAAAGAATGATATCATGTATTCTGCAGCCCCATGGATGAGTCTGGAGACCGTTATGCCAGGTGAAATAATGCAAAATGACAAATACTGCATATTCTCACTTACAAGTGGAGCTGAACAGCAGATGCACATGGACGCTCGGGAGCGAGAGAAGAGGCCTTGGAGAGTACAAAAGGTGGGAGGGTGGGAAGGGGGCGAGGTTTGAAGAATGACGTAGTGGGTAAAATATTTACTACTTGTGTGATAGGTACACTAACAGCCCAGACTTTGCCTCTACACAATTTATGCATGTCAGACATCTGCACTTGAACCCCCTAAATCTATCAAAATAACAATTATTAAAAGAAACTAAGCTTCAGATTTTGTTTTTATTATCATGGTGTCAAAAGACTGGTTCCATCTGGAAAAAGTAGTTGCCTACAGTGACATAAATAGTTAACACCAGAGGGTGGAAGACCAAATGCTACCTTGGAGGGGCCCTGGGGGTTCATTGAAATATAAAGGACAAGCAGCAGAAGAGAGGTATGAAAAATAGCAGATTATAAAAGTCAGCCCTTTCTGGTTATTTTCTCCTTTTCTTCTTTCCTTCCTCTCTTTTTTTCCTCCACTCTCTTGTTCCTTCTTCCCTTTTTTCTTTCTATTCTAACAAAGAAAAATTAGTGTAGGATTTATTATAGGCCAGGATTTTCAGTAGATATTTACACTGTGTTAACGACAATGATCCTTAGTCTAAAGGAGTTTATACTTGGCTGGGTTAAAAAAAAGAGCTAGACCTCTGTTCTTATAAAGAGTGAGGAAAATACTGTGACGGAAATAACTTGGTGCTACAGATGGTAGAGGAGATGTGCTTGACCTTCATTTGAGAGCTCAGGAAAGATTTTAGGGGAAGAGTGACGGGTGCTGAGGTCAATGAGTTCTAAAGCAATATATGGCAACTGGGGTTAGAAGGGATAATGCAGTCCAGAGGAAACTGAGAAATCCATTTCTTTTTCATATTTTTGAGTAGTTGAATAGGGCCAGAGAGAGCAGTGGTGAAAGAGGCCCCCTGAGGAGTCAGCAGGTAACAGATGACAGCTGGGTGAGTGTGCAAACTGATGGCTCTACTGTCAAGTTGCCTAGCTGGAAGCTAAAGTCCCCGGAATCCTCTTCTTTCTGTACTTCTGGCTTACAGCTGTTCTTTTGGGCAACTAAATTGTGCTAGGTTGGGAGATTGAAGTGAAGTACCTGCATCGTGCTCTGAAGGTCAATATTCATGGCAGGCAGAGAGAGGCAGTGAGATCGAAGGCTTTTTGTTTTTCTTTTCTGCTCTGCATGTTCTATTCTTTTTGACTACTGACTCTGCAGCAATCCTGGCTGATCACCAGAAACTTTGCTGAAAACCCACAGAGGCAGGCAATAGTTACTGACACCCAACAAATTCCCATAGATGTCCAGATCTGCCCCTTCAGGCTCCTGCTCCAGCATCTGGGCAGGTCCAGTTCCCAGTTTCCTCCAAGCTCCAACTCATTCTTATTGACCTAAGCTGCTAAGTGACTACCTTTTTTTTCCAACATTTTTCTTATTAGAACTTTATTTTTTCCATTTTTAGCACAATTCTTATGATCCAATTTGTTAATCCACAATATTTTATAATTCTATTCTGCTTTCAGTAATATAGTTGGTGATACTAAGAGTAGCTCTAGAGCAACATAACTTTAAGGATGAGAAAGTGAAATGGATTATTTGCATACTCTGACGAGGTTAAAGATCATCAGCGATCAAACCATTTGTAGTGATGCAGGGGACACTGAGGGCCCTTCCCAAGCAGTGAAAAAGCTCTTGCTTAAATTTTCACCTGTGAGCACCTATTAATATGTACCTTTGAAAACCAAGCCCATCATAGCAAATTTTACTGAAAATAAGTAGAACGGATTTAATCGGTTGCTTGCAAACATCCTAGAAATCTTGGAGGAAAAATAAATAAATAAATGCAGGGATTTAAAAATCTCAATTCTAGGTCCAAAATGTAACAGAAAGCTATTATTGCCTAAAATCAGTCTGATCTCCTCAGCTACAGGACTGAGATTTCTGAAAGCTGGACCTGAAGTCTAATCTAGCAGGTGGTTAGATTACTGTGAAAATTGAATGATCTGTGCAGCTAAGGATGTGAGCAGGTGGGAAGCGTCCTACGAGGCTGAGGGGATTGAACCCCTACATTCTGCTGAGCCTCTTTTGCCCGTAGAGACGGACTTTTCTCCTGTCTGAGGACATTAGCCAGCCCTTGCCTGAGAAAGCTGGAATAACATTCTCTGACGTAATCACCTGAGGAGAGACTAATGATGACCCAATCTCATTGCTTCTAGTCCAGAAATGGCCAGATTTTCCCAACTGATGGCTACCTTAGCATCTCTAATTTTCTGCAGTGCCTTGGGCCAAATAAAATACCCAACAATTCTGTTCATGAAGTTTACCCCTCAATACTTATTTATTTATTTATTTATTTATTTTTATTTTGTAATTACTTGAAAAAATACTACACCTAAACCAAAACCAAAACAAAAACAAAAACAAAAACAAACAAACAAACAAAAACCTTGTACTACATTCTTAAGCAACCACAAATGTTTGCTAATGGCACATGCAAAGCTGAAATCTCAATCCAGAAACACAGGACACCACTGGAGGCTGAAGCATGATCCAATGCTGAAACTGAGCATCACCAAGTGAGTCGTTCACGTGGGGCCTAATAAATGTTGAATATCTCCGTATTTTCCTTAAAGTGTCCTGTGACACCCTAGTGAATGGACAGTGGTGCCCTGGGCACCCTGGTGCAGAGTCTAGGAACTGTAGTTTTAAACCTATAACAAGATTCAAGTCCAAGTGTTTCCCAGAGAAACAGGTTAAAACTGTAACCCATGAGAAAATGGAGTATGTACCAAAGGAGTTGCTAGACTTTGCCAGTTTACACTGGCAGAATTGGGAGCTACATGGGCAAGTGAATCCTAAGTGTATTAGATGATACCCTTCCCAAACTGCTCTTGGCGTAGACCACTCAGTTCAGGGTGTTTTGTTACATTTCAATCGATTACCAGAGGCATTAGTAGAATCAGTAATGTTACTATATGTTTTGTTTTAATGGGACCACATTAGCTTTAATCTGGGGGCAAGGTGGGTCATGTGGGAATCAGTTTAGTCTTGAACAAAAATGGTAAAAGGCAAACCCAGTCAACACTCAGAAGATATTTATCAGAGAAATTTGCCACCCATTGGAAATGTGGGATTGTTTTAGATTTCTGGGGCCACTATCACAAAATACCTTAGACTGGGTAACTCATAAATAACAGAAATTGGCTTGGCATGAGGACTCACGTCTATAATCCCAGCACTTTGGGAGGCCAAGGCAGGCAAATCACTTGAATCCAGGAATTCAAGACCAGCCTGGTCAACAAGGTGAAATCCTATCTCAACGAAAAAACACAAAAAATTAGCTCACATGGTGGTGTGTGCATGTAGCTTCAGTTTTTCAGGAGGCTGAGGTGGGATGATCGCTTGAGCCCAGGCTGGAGCCAAGATCACTCCACTGCACTCCAGCCTGGGTGACAGAGACAGACCCTGTCTCAATGGAAGGGAAGAAGAAAGAGAAGAAGGGAGGAAGGGAGGGAGGGAGAGAGGGAGGAAAATTATTGCTCACAGTTATTAAAGCTGTTAGTCTAAGACAAGGCATGAGCAGATTTGGTGTCTTGAGATGGCCTGTTCCTCATGGGTGGTGCCTGCTGTGTCCTCAGGCAGGAAAGGAATAAATAGGCTCCCGAAGCCTCTTCCAAAAAGGCGCTCATCCATTCATGGGGGCAGAGCCCTTATGACCTAATCACTGCCTAAAGGCTCCACTTGTGGATACCATGACACTAGGAGTTAGAGTCCAGCATAGGAATTTTGGGGAGACACCAACATCCAAATCATAGCAGGTATAAAAGATTAGTCTTAGATCTGTGCTCTCCAGGTTTACATTTGGCTAGAAAAGTCAAGTATTAGACCACTGGACAAGCAAGTCAGTTGATGTGGGCTACATTCTTTTTCTTTTTTTGAGATGGAGTTTTACTCCGTCACCCAGGCTGTGGGCAGTTGGAGCAATCTCAACTCACTACAACCTCTACTTCTGGGTTGAAGTGATTCTCCTGCCTCAGCTTCCAGAGTAGCTGGGATTATAGGCACACACCACCATGCCAGGCTAAATTTTGTGTTTTTAGTAGAGACAGGGCTTCACCATGTGGGTCACGCTGGTCTCAAACTCCTGACCTCGTGATCCTTGCATCTTGGCCTCCCAAAATATTGGGATTACACGTATGAACCACTGGACCTGGCCATGGGGGATATTTATAAATGGCCAATAAACAGAACAAATTGGTCTAGATTTCAGTTTTAGTAATGTTTAATCTGCGGAATTGACATGTAATCTGGGATGTTAATGCGGAAGACTTGAAGAATTGGCCTAATAAAGAATTGGCCCATAAGATGGGGTGCAGAGGACTTGTGCTTGAGTCTTAGGAGAGCCTGGTGTTCCTGCAGCTGGGTGGATAAAGAGCCACTTCTAAGCTAAGGGCATGCAGCAGTTTCTAAAAATCACGTCTGTGGAATTCTCCTTTTCCCAAACATGCCAAATGACTGAAACTTATGACTATAGTAGTTTTTCTGTGACTTGAAATCTTACTTAATAGTATGCAGACTCAGAGTTTTTGAGTGGAGTGTATATTGGCTTTTTTTCCTATCTAAATGAGTACAGGAATATCCTCTGTGTCCTTACCCATATGCCTTCTTGTCATATTAAAAATACTGGCAGTCATTTGTATGTCTCATCAATCTCCCCCATTAATTCACTCAGAGCTAGTGCTAGACAGCAGATGGGCAAAAATGTGCTCCAAAGAGCCAGCCCCTCCCGGAAGACAGTGGCTGTGAGCGTCCCAAGCCCAAGCGTCAATTACCCGGCAGGGCTAGTAGATTACGGCCTGCTTAGAAGACAGGTTTTTCATGTCTCGGTGTTCACAGGTTTATGAAGCAACGAGTGGCTTCTCTCGGACCTCTCCTGGTTCCTGGTGTCCTTGGGCTTCTATTTCTTCCTCTAATCATCATAAGAGTTGTTTTGGGTCTTACCTCTGTAGTGAAAGGGCAGCTCGGGCATCTGCAGGTTGCATTCACACTCAAGCTTCACATAAGATTGGAATGCATCATCGTAGCACTTACAGAGTAGGCTTTGGATCTAAATAAAGGAAAGGGGAATGGGGTCAGGCTCTCCTAGTCAATTCAGGAACTCAAATAAAGGGGAAAGAACTGCAAAGTTCTCACAGGAGGTTGATTAGCATCACCTCAAATCTTACAGACTAAATTGCTGAATAAAAAGATAAGGTTGCACTTTGGGGAGAGCTGGTGGGGAGTGTCTCGTGTGTGAGACCAGAAGGGTGGCCTGGAAGGAGCTTCATTCTCTTCACTTCGGATACTCCCATAGCAATACTATAGTACTTTGTCACCTTTCTGTCTCCCAATCCAGAAAATCACCTCAATTATTTTTCTAGGGGTCAATAAAATCAAAGAGAATGCTTGAATAAACCAGTTTACCTGAGAGGAATCACTCAGACTAGTTATTGTGGTGAGAAATCAATCCATTGTTCAGTCAGGTTTCTTGTGTTCCTCATTCTGCAAGCATTTACAGACACCTTGGTCGCCAGGCATTGGCTCTGAATTAGTCACTGAAGGCCCAAGGGAAGCCGCTCATTGCTTCACTCATAGCTGTGAGTAAATTAATGGTGGGGATTGATGAGACATACAAATGTGCCTTCATCCCTCCGGTGAGCAGCATCCTATTCTGGCAGATGCATTTTTTTATTTAAGGAAAGAAGGAGCAGGCTGAACCTTGCATGTATTCTACAATGAATCAAGAATTATTCACTAGCCAAGGGTTTGCTGTTTGAACTGCAGGAATCTGAGAGCACACAGAGTAGAAAATTAGTTCTGCATCTGTGTGATTTCAGTAAGTTCACAAAATATTCTCATCTTCTAATTCTTTAGCTGTGTAGTGAAAATAAAATAAAACTTGTGTCAGAGATTTGTGTTATAAAGTGAATGAGATGATGCAAATAAAGTGCTTAGCAAGGTGGCCAGAGCATGCAGGTGCTTAGTGAATGCTGGTGTTGCTCTGATACACACAGATGCAAAGCGCTTTAAAACACATGGTGGCCAGTGCATGCAGGTGCTTAGTGAACGCCGGTGTTGCTCCAATACACACAGATGCAAAGCGCATTAAAACACATGGTGACCAGCGCCTGCAGGTGCTTAGTGAACGCTAGTGTTGCTCCTATACACACAGATGCAAAGTGCATTAAAACACATGATGACCAGCGCCTGCAGGTGCTTAGTGAATGCTAGTGTTGCTCCTATACACACAGATGCAAAGCGCATTAAAACACATGGTGGCCAGCGCATGCAGGTGCTTAGTGAACGCCGGTGTTGCTCCTATACACACAGATGCAAAGCACATTAAAACACATGGTGGCCAGCGCATGCAGGTGCTTAGTGAACGCTAGTGTTGCTCCTATACACACAGATGCAAAGCACATTAAAACACATGGTGGCCAGCGCATGCAGGTGCTTAGTGAATGCTAGTGCTAGTGTTGCTCCAATACACACAGATGCAAAGCACATTAAAGCACATGGTGGCCAGCGCATGCAGGTGCTTAGTGAATGCTAGTGTTGCTCCTATACACAC